>CM071940.1:6775000-7282500 GCA_036784905.1 Acrossocheilus fasciatus | reverse complement strand
ATCTGAGATCTGATAGATGAGTTTATTGTATCAGAGAATCTGACTCAGTGGACAGAGATCTGAGCATCTGCTGTGATCTGTGATCTTACAGAGCGTCAGAATCACGCGCGGGATCTGGTGCGGAGCGCTGACCTGACGCAGTGGGATGCTCTGGTCATTCTGTCTGGAGACGGGCTGCTGTTTGAGGTGTGTGCAGGTCGCTTGTGTCTGTCTCTGTGTGTGTGTGTGTGTGTGTGTGTGTGTGTTGGGCATTCAGCTCACGTAAGTGTGTGTGTGTGTGTGTGTGTGTGTGTGTGTGTGTTTTAGGTCGTAAACGGTCTAATGGAGAGGCAGGATTGGGAAAAGGCCATCCAGACTCCTCTGGGAATCCTTCCTGGAGGTTCAGGAAATGCACTGGCTGCTTCTGTCCATCACTACACACGGTGAGACAATCAGAGAGACTGTCAGCTCATACAGACAGGCACCACACCGTCTGATTGACATGTGAAGAGACCAACCGAATTTAGCTTCTTTACATGGTGTTTAGAGACCAGTGAATATGAAATACTATATTCCAATTCTGGCCAATGGCAATAAATTATGGCCAATAAGAAAATGTAAATATTATTATTATTATTTAAATGAATAAAATTAATGAAAGTAATTTATTTAAATTGAATGAAATCCAATATTTAATCTCTGGCCAATACTAATAAGTTATGGCCAATGATAAAATTATGTTATTTTAAAATAAAAGACTAAAGTGTAATTTCATTTCATTCATTTAAATGAATCATCTAATTCATTTAAAATTTAATTATTTAAAATATAGTGTAATTTTAGTAATTTAATTTACATTTTATGAAATTCAGTATTCAGTATTCTGATTCAGACCAATAAAGTTATGGCAGTAATACAATTCTGTTCTATTTTAAATTCAAATTAATATACCAAAAAGTAAACTAATTTAATTTGTTTAAATTAATTATCTAATCTATTAATCTAATGATCTATTAATTTAAATTTTATATAATTTTATTTGCATTTTTATTTTATTTTAAATTAATTTTCTCAACTTTGAATCCATTTACATTAATGTAGTGATACATTTGTATTCATTTTGAAATTTTCTAAAACTTACATTTGTTTTATTAATTTGCTAGTGTTTAAAAGGTTAAATGAGCATTTGATGATGGTGAAAATAATCTGAATGTCAAAATAAGGGAAATGAGCATGCACAGTTAAATATCCAAGCCCAAAACTTAACAATAACAACAACAACAAAAATCTCCAACATCAGCCAGCAGCCAATATTCTGATATATTGTGCATTTCTGTTGGATATCTCATTCATTTATTATTGAATGTCTTAAACAGAACTCGTTAAAATATGATTTGATGCCATAAAAACTGCAAAGTGGTTCTTCAGGAGTGATTCCCAGTGGACTGATATAAACTGAATAAACTCCTTGAAATAGCCTAAAGCTTCAGCGCCAATCTGACTGGATCATGTGGTCTTCAGAAAGCACGTATTTTCTAAATCTCTGATCTAGAGACAGTGTTCATACAGAATCGGTCCTCATTTGGTTTAGTAAACTCCATTAGACTCAAACTGTGCTGTTTCGTTTAGATGTTCAATTTAAAGTTTGCGATGTAAGCAGTCATTATTCCAGTCATTAGCGCGCGTTTCTGAGAGCTGGATCTCTGAGGGATTAAACTCGGCATTTCTTTGAACTAAAGAATACAAGTTCGGCTCTGCTGAGAGAGAGAAAGAGAGAGAAAAATAATGCATTAATGAATCACTAATGAATCACTGATGACCGATCAGAGAGCGGGTGTTTTCATGAGACTAGAGCAGGCGATAACAGTCAGTTCATGAAACACTCGAGCTCGGCGATCTCTGGAGAAAAACGCTGACTTAACCTCATTAATAGAGTCATTTCTATTCATGAAGATGAAGCAGACATTCATCAGTACTTGACTCACCCGAGAAATGATTGAACACCGGCGTAATTCAGCTCATAATAACCGCTCACATGGCCGTTGGACATTTATTATTGAAGCACAAGCGTCTCCTGCTGGCGGTTATCTGATTAACCCATATTCTGATTAACACATCGTTCAGTTCACCTTGAACGTTTTATTAGGACCTCAGAACTGCAGATGTGCCGGTAACAACGTCCGTTTTCCTGGTTTATTCATCTCAATATCAACTATTTTTACGCTGAGAATAACAGAAAGTCACAAAGAAATGGATACGGGAAATCATAACGCCCGTGACGGTTGTAATCCCGATTCCCGCCATTCGCCTGTTTGTTGAATGTTGAAAGTGTGGTGCATTGTGGGCCGGTTTTGGGTCTGATTTTAGCCAAGATTAGTACTTCGTTTGAGCTAGAAACTACAACACTGTTGGGATTTCAGATCTACTTACACGATTGTTGTCGTGATAAAGGTTAACTAACTAAAAGAAAAGAAAAGAAAAGAAAAAGTAAAAGAAATGCTAGTTTAGTTTAATTTGAAGTTTGACAAGACAGATATTGCAGCACAAAACCCTGAAATGTGCCAAACACATACTCCAACCAAGGGAATCATTTACATAGTATAAAACAAGTAAAATAAATTGATACACAGGCAGAATAAATTAATGCAGGCTAGCCTAATTAAAAAAAAAAAAAAAAAAAAAAAAAAAAAAAAATATATATATATATATATATATATATAGTTTACAGTTTATTTTAAGGTGTCTTTGTTACAGTGTAATTATAGATTTAAGTACTAACTAAGTCATATTAATTAACTACATGTACTAGTTAGGGTTAAGATTAGGGTTTGGTTTAGGGTTACTTGCATGTAACTATGCATAATTAATTGTTATTATGATAGTACGTACATGTAACATGTAACAAGGACACCTTAAAACAAAGTGTTACCAAATAAAGCTATACAGAATTAAAAAAAAAAAAAAAAAATCTAATTAAAGTGACAAAATCACCAAATAAATAGAATTTAAAATTAAAATGAAAACAGAATATATAAAAACTAAAGCTTATTCAAAATATTAGTATGTAGCCTACTATAATAGTATTAATAACACTGTTATGGAGATGTTTTTTTATAAACAGCTAATAATATAAGGTTCATTTTGCTGTTTGTAAAATAATGCATGCTTTATTTTATGGTCCCCTTAACATCAGTATTCATCAATCCAGTAAACACTGGTCTTTGATTTTGGTGTTTGTGTTTGCTTGTTCTCTTCAGAGCATCTCCGGTGTGGGGTGAAGATCTGCTGACCAGCTGTGGCTTTTTGCTCTGTAAGGGTGTGGTGTCTAAACTGGACCTGATCTCCATCCGCCTGTCATCCGGTGCTCGTCTCTTCTCCTTCCTGTCACTGGCCTGGGGCTTCGTGGCTGACGTGGACATCGAGAGCGAGCAGTTCCGTCAGATCGGAGCGCTGCGCTTCATCCTTGGCACGCTGCTGCGCCTGGCCTCCTTACGGATCTATCAGGGAAAACTGGCCTTCCTGCCAGCCGAAAACGAGCGCGGAACAGACTCCGCAAGCTTTTCCCCCGCCGACAGCCGGCTGCCAGACCACCTGCTTGCCCCGCTGGAGCAACCCGTCCCACGGGACTGGACGCTGGTGGAGGAGCAGGAGTTCATTCTAGTGCTCGCCATGTTCCAGTCGCACCTGAGCGAGGATCTGCTGGCGGCTCCGGACGCGCGCGCTGACGACGGGCTCATCCACCTGTTCTACGTGACAGCGGGAATCTCACGCGTTGCGCTGCTGCAGCTCTTCCGGGCCATGCAGAGCGGGACGCACCTGGACTGTGGCTGTGCACACCTGGTGTATCGGCGCGTGCGAGCGCTGAGGCTGGAGCCGCTAAGCGCCCCCGGCGTGATGACGGTGGACGGGGAGCGTGTGGAGTACGGGCCCGTGCAGGCGCAGGTGCACAGAGGAGCGGCCCACCTCATCTCCGCGTGAACCGTTTAAGGGCCAGATTTACTAAACAGGGCAAATTAGCATTAGAGCACAATTCCATAAAAGCGCTGATGGGAGGGGAAAACTCCTTAGTGGTTTAGTGTGATTTACCAACAATGTGCACAGTAAAGAACACAGACAAAGTCAGATCATTTCCATAATGACCAGCGCAATCTACCAAGAGCAGCGCAAATTACCGCCTGCTTTAAAGAGGTCATCAGATGCCCATTTTCCACAAGCTGATATGATTCTTAAGTCTATAACATACTTGGGTTAATATTTCTCAATGGTAGTGTAAAACAACTCTCTTTTTAATCAGCTTTTTTCAGAGCAAGCCGTTTTCTTGCATGCTGCTTTAAATGCAGATGAGCTGTGCTTGCCCCGCCCCTCTCTTCAGAGCCGTTCTCTGAGAGATGGTATTAGGAACGTTATTAGGAAAGGTGATTTGCAAAGATTCATAAAAAACACATATACTCAATTCTTCTGGAGGTGAAGCTGGATCACGAATGAGTCGCGTGACCATAAACGCATTTAGGTAGATCGGGGGAACATACTCCTCTGCGTCTTCAGCAGCTCAGATGTCGAGAGTAAATGACGACTGCTATGTTCATTATTACATCCGACAACAAAACACCTCGATCGCTTAGGAGACATTCTTGTCTAAACAATGGTGGACTGATGACAAATCACTCAGGGTGGGTCTAAGGAAACACACCAGTCCAGTCTGTGCTGAAACGCTAGTGTCAATCAACTATTGTGGGACATCACAGCCAAACTGAGAAGGCTTGATTTGTGAAAAGGGTAATGATTTTAATAGATTAAAAAAAAAAAACACTGGGTGGATTTTATCATTATAGGGTGGTTGTGTACACACACTGCCAACACACATTTATGTTCAAACAGCTTGTAAGAGAGTATTTTGCATCTGATAACCCCTTTAAGACATGCTTTTTGGGCATTAAATAATGGTGAAAATACCAGTAATTTTTACGAGGGCAAATGTTAGTAGCTAAATCGAGTTGCGTGATTCATTTTAAAGGGGTGGTTTACTGCTTTTTTTCTTTGCTTGATTGTGTTTATGGGGTGCAATATAACATGTCTTCGTGTTTTGTTTGTTAAAAAATGCCTTATTTTTCATATATTTCACCTTTATTGTAAGCCGCTTTCTCCTCTGTCATTTGAACGACCGGTTGACTTCCTGAGTCCCTGAAACCACTCCCTCAGAAACAGGCGATGGGCTCAGATTGGTTAGTTGGGCCGGTGTGTTGTGATTGGCTAAACTGCGTACTGCACATTGTCCGGAAACTTCACGCCCATTACCTTCACGGGCGACAGTTGCACGTGCTTCGGTCAAATGTAAATAATGGTGTCAATATTGCCGTATCAGTTTGAGCCAGAATCAGACCCAGAAAGCGGTAATGAAGAGAGTCAAGCACAACTTCCGCAAACATGGCCTTGCCCCCTTTTCTGCATGTTCCGGAGGGAGGGGTTGATGGGTTTATTTGGTATGCAACCCGGGAAGTATCTCGTTGTAGTCCCATATGAGTCGTTTTTGAAGGCATTAAACTTCCTGATTTTTAAAAGATGATATCTCCGCTTACGTTGAACTTTCAGCGCAGCAACTTTGCAGATACTGTTCATGCACCAACAGCAACATTACACACTATTTAAAATGAAAAAAGTGAAATCGCAGTAAACCACCCCTTTAATACTCTCCTCCCATAAATTTTGCGTCTGAAAGGGAAACTCCTGTAAATGCGTATTCTATAAGGTCAGGCACAAAAATAACTGTGTCTGCACTTTTTTTAGCGCTAATTCTTCATTGCGCATATTTAGTAAATGCTGACGGTACTATTTTAACACAAAAAGATGGTTTGCGCTGGCATAAGCTGTTAGTAAATCTGGCCCTTAAAAGGGAAATCCTTTACCTGAAGCAACATGGAACCGCACAATCCTGACTGGCTGCCGTTAAACTTGAATTTAATGTTCGTTTGTTTGTTTTATTAAGGAATTGTAACTTTGAGTGAATCTCACGAAACCAAGTGTCGGGGTCATAGCCTATTTCACCCCAAAATCAGAAGACATGATACACTTTGTGGTTACAAGATTGACTGTTTTTACATTGACATTGTTTCCCTGACATAAATTTGCATAATTTTAATACAAACATTAAAAAAATCGTAAATTTATTTTTAAAAAAATATTTATTTTCTTTGATTTTTGGGATGAAATATGAACTTGAGCAGGTTGAAAGTCATCATTTCTGATGATTGTGCATTTGAAAACATGTCTAGGTCGCATTTCACCCCAAGAAAAACAAGAAAAAAAATATTTTGCAGTAAAAAATGTAATGTTTTTACAGGATTGATTTTCCTGACAGTTACACATTAATTAAACTAAACTGTAATTTTTATTGAAAAATAGTACAATGAAATATATCCATGTAATCTACAAAATAAGCTTGATTTTCTTTAAGCAAACAAATAAACAAACAAATTAATTAATTAATTAATTAAATACATGAGGTGAAATATGAGCTGAGCAGGTTGCAATTCATTGTAGGGTCACTCTTCACTCCAAAAATCAAAAGAAAGAAAAAAAAAAGAAAAAGAAATGCATAAAATTGACCTTTTTTATACTGACTGTTAATTGATTGTTTTTACTTTATGCAAAACATAATTTTGAATCAGTTTTCTGTGGGTGAAATATGAACTGAATAAGTTTCATCAAGATTCATCATCTCTGATTCTTGTGCATCTAAAAACATGTCCAGGTCACTATTCATCCCAAACAACAGAAGAAATTACATTTTGCATTTAGAAAATGCACTGTTTTTACATTGTGACATTATTTTCATTACAGTCAAACATATTAAATCCGAAATAATAATTGAAAACATTCCTAATGCAAAGCTTCTTCGTTTAATACATAATAAGCTTTGTTTTCTTTATGCAAAATGCATTTACTTATTTCTTTGCTTGGATTTTTGGAGTGAAATATGAGATCTGTCATCTCTGAGGTTTGGTGAGTTTCATGGTCTCTGATGCTGGAGTTTATGCTGCTGCGATGCACCAATCTTGATTTTCAGAAGTGCCAATGTTGAAAATATGATATAGTTGTTCATCTTTATTTTTCTATGATATAAATCAGGTTATGTTTATTTTTTATTATTATTTAAGAGTGGTTTTACTGTCAGTGTGTGTGTGTGTGTGTGTGTGTGTGTGTGTGTGTGTGTTTGTGATGAAGACTCACCAGCCGCCTGCACCAATATATCTCAATATCATCTCCATCAGAGTCTGAAGGTTTTATTATGCCTGCCATAGATGAACCATTATTTAAAATATAAATACTAAAATGAAAAACAGAAATATTTTCCTTCTAGCCATGAAACTGTTTTGCTGTTATTAGCTATTATAAGCTGTTTCTCTGTGTACCAAACATGCTGCCTTCAGATCCTTCTGGAAAATTACAGTTTTTCATCAACAGCGTCCAAAATAACAGCTAAATACGCTGTATTGTTGATATTGTCAAAAACGTTTCTCATGAATGTGTCACAGAAACAAAAAAGCTGTTAAAAGACACAAAATCAGATTTGCTTCTGGGGTCAGACTATCATTCTCACATTTCAATTTAAACTTGATAATTAACAAAACAACAATAAAATGGACAGATGTTCATAAAGAGCTAAAATTGTTCATTACTCAGTGACAGTTTGCTTATATAAGCATCAACTTGGTTCAAATTCATTGCATGACCATCTTTTAAAATCAAACAAATCTGTAAATTTTCCAAACAAGATGAAATGTTTAGAGACTAAAACCATCACAGAATTAATCAAATCCATTGATAACACTTACTGATGTTTGTACTGCCGTTTCTCCTCCAAGATGATGTCACTTCCTGGGTGATGTCATCAGTGAAAGGTTAAAGGTTAAAACATTTATTAAATGAGCATTCATAGCCAAAGCTGTTTGCTTCATTGTGAACTAAAATGTTTTTTAAATTGTGAGTTTAATATCATTTTAGTCTGGCACAGAGGTTCTGGGTTTTTAAAACAACCAATATTCAGGTTCAAATATTTGCATTAATAATATTAAATAATAGCACAATATCTTAGATGTAATATAGCTCAAAGTTCAAAATATCAGTATGGGTTTTTCAGTGACCAGTTCTTTTAGGTTTGCATTTTGTCCCTGTTGAATATTTTGTTACAGGCTTGTTCAGACCAGCCAGATGCGGACCAATGGACAGATTCAGGCTAACCGTGACTGAAAGGTTTAAAGCCATATAGATGATCAAACATCCATAGGACATGTTTTGTTGATTTGTGTATGGATGACACTCTCTAGAGTTTGTAAAGTGAACCATGTTCAGAACAGTGTGACTTATTGAATCAGAGTTGAAATGATGTAAACACTCCATATTGTTTTTGATGGTAAAGGAATTATATTTGTTTGCGCAATGATTTTGAGACATTTGATTTTTGCACAATACTGTATGTGACCAGAGGAGAACAATCGGAAATAAAAGTGATTTGATTTATTTGAAAATTAAAAATGTGCATATGATTGCAACTGTACTGTGATATTTAAATAGCATTCTCTATACTTGAGATAAATATAAAAATATGTTCTATATTTTTCCAAAGTTATACATTTTTATGAAAAAATAAATTTTCAGATGGTAAACGCATTCATGTGTGTACATTTATGTGTACATGTGTTGTTTTTAAGTGTACAGTGACATATGTGAATCAGTAAAAACACTAATTTATTACTAATATTATTACTTTTAGAGTGGAATGATAATGTAAGTTTCTTAGCATTTTCTTAGTTAATACATAGCTGGTGTTTAGGCCTTTATTATGAGGGAAACCTTTTATTATGGACCAAAACTCTAAAAAGTTATATAATACCTGTATATAAGTTAATCATTTAATGATATATTTACATGTGCACAGTTCTCTTATGTTTCTGAGTCATATGATATGCAGGTAAACAATTAACTACATCATATTTTTTGCAAGTTTTGTATTGTGATTTTTTTTGTATTCATTTTTCAGATTAATTGATATTCATTAACTCACAAATCCCCTGCAGTTCCCTCTCAAACCTCCAGTTTGGGAATCCCTGCTATTGAGCCTTTTCATTCAGAGATTGACTTTACTTAAGAAATTCACTTTTCCTAGTTGGAAAATCAATACATAGACAGTCACTTTGGGTATATATGAAACAGGACCTTTTATTATATGTGAAGTTCAAAAAGCAATTCAGCAGCCCGTTCATCAAGATATATCGGAAAATAATGAGTAACTGAAAGAGCATGTTAAAAACAAAGACAGGAAAAGATAAAAAAGGAAAAGTATGAAAGGCTCCAGAGATTATCTTATATATGTTTATGAAAAAAGCCCTAGAATCAGAAGTCCCTTGCTATGCAGCACTTAAATCTTTCACTCTTGCATGTTGTCTTTATCTTCTGGAGAATTTGTAGCTGGAATAGGATGGAGTGTCAACAGTGTCAGTTGAGGCAGCTGGGAGCAAGAGCAACCCTGTGGTGTGGTCCTTCTTGCATCGAGCCATGGCTTCCTTATATGTGATCTTTTCCTTCTTGATGGGGTCGATCACATTCTTTGTAAAGGCTGAATCATCCTGAAGTTGCTTGGCCACAGATGCGTCAATCAGTTTTGTATCGATGGCATTCTGCATGTTGATGCGACCTGCTCGTTTTGGGTCTACCAGTCCACCGGTCAGCACCTGTGCCTCCATGAACCAAAAGGCGCTGTCGTTGGGGATCCATCCCCTGCGGGCAGCTTCTCCCACTGACATTCGCTGTTGGGACACGGGGTCTTCAAAACCAGTAAAGGCCTTCTGGGCACTGAGGAGTTTGTGAAGATGGCTCGAATCGATCAATCCACACTCTGCCGCCTTGTGAACGGAGAGCTTGTCCTTCTTGTTCAGGTCCACAATACCACCGGTGGCGGCCTGAGCTTCCAGAAGCCTCATCGCTGTGTCTTGATCAATCAGTTTGCGTGTTAGGGCACTTCTTACGGACATGCGGCTGTCTGTGGTGACATCTAAGACACCAGAAATCGGGAAGAGCTCATCTCCACTGGTGATTACCAGTGAGTTCAAGTTGCCGTTGCTGGAGTAGGATGAGCGGCGTGTCAATGTGGAGGAGCTTGTTGGAGCGAGTGTCTGAACAGTTGTAGTTTGTGTTGTACTTAGAGGAGGGAAGGACTTTGTTTTCTTTTCCCCTGCAACCAGAAGAGCAAACTCTGAAATGGACATTTTGCCCTCTCTGTAGCGCTGAAGGTCATACTGGGTTATTCTGCCATTTTTCAGGGCCGTACTGATGGAGTACTGCTTTCCGCTTTTACGATCCTGCAGAAGCGTGGTTTCGCCTTCAGGACCAGTGGTTGTGATTTCCTCCCAGCTACACTCAAGCTCTTGGAGGTGGATGTACTGATTGCGATCAATCAGACCCTCAAGATAGGCGTCATAGGGTGACATGTCTTTGCCGGTCTCTGGGTCCAGAATGGTGATTTTGGTGGAGACGTTAGTCGCAGTGGTGTTTGTGTCTGAATTTTGCGCTGTCTTTGCTTGTTTCTGGAGGTCCATGATAGTAATTTCCCGCTGGTTGATACGGTCTTTCACTTCCAGGATTTCGCTCTCCAGACGCTGGATCTCAGACTCCATCTTGATTGTCTTTTGCCTGTTGACTTGGTTCCTCTCACTCAAGACTTTGGATTGATGTTGGAAAGTTATGGTGATCTCCTGCGTTTGAGACTCCAGTCTTCTCAACTCCTGGAGAAGTTCGTTTTGCTCTTTCTTGATTCTATCCCTGTAAGCAATCAAGTTGGTCTCTTCTTGAGAGACATTTGTTCTGGTTGTCAGAATTCGAGTTATTTTGTTGTTGAGTCGCAGAAGTTCTTCATCTTTGAGGGCTCTAGCATTCTTCAACTGGGTGAGTTGAGCTCTAAGTGTTTCTCTCTCTGACTCCACCGCTTGGTCCTTCTCAACCCTGATAACCTCTTTGTGGATGACCCTCTCCACAGATTTCTCTTTGGTCAGGGACTCTATCCTGATTTTGAGGTTTCGAATATCTCTCTCCAGACGGGTAAAGCTGGCACTTTCGGTTTCCAGGGTAGTACGAAGGTTCGTGATTAGTTTGTCAACTGCAGGGTCTCTCTCAACTTTCAAAACCTCCTCTATAACAATCTTTTCTTCAACAGGTGTTGGGCAAGTTTCAAGTTCATAGATTCTAGCTTTGATTTGTCTCAGCTCTGTCTCTATTAGGATCTTCTTCTGCCGATCCACAAGCTCTAGCTTCTTCTCCAGCTCCAGGACTAGAGATCTCATCTGCTGCACCTCCAGTTCAAGATGCCTACGACCCTTGATGGTCTCGTCCAAGGACTTGACTAACCTCTCATGGGCCAGAATCTGACTGGGATCTGTCTGGAGGCGCACAATTTCTTGGACCACAACCCTTTCCTCTGGTTTCTGTCTCTCCAGCACAATATACTTGTTTTGAAGGTCAAACACATTCTCCTCCACTGTTCGCCGGCGCTGAACTTCCTCACGTACTTCCCTCCTGAGACGTTCTGCTTCCTTCTCCAGAAGAGGGTCATTTTCATATCTTATCAATTCTTTTGTCACCACATTGGTCTCCACTATCGATCTTTCAGCCTTCCACTCATCCCTGTCCTTGCGTAGACGAATCACCCGATTCATAGTGGAGTCGTAGTTGGTTCTCAAAATGGTGAGCTGCTCATTCAACCTCTTAATTTCTTTGACAACTTCAGGACTCCTCTCTTCTTTCACCACCTCTCGAGTCACCTGCTTCACTTCAACCTTGGGCTTCTCGGCGCGCTGAGTCTTTAGATCCACCATGATCACGTTGATCTCATTCTCAAAGCTAGTACGCCGTTTGCTTATTTCAAGAAGCTCATTTCTCAGCCGTCTCAGTTCCACTTCTGTCTCAGGGTCAATTCTAAAGATCTCATGGACGATCTCATTAAACTCTATCTTTTGTTTGATGGTCTCTACTTGGCTGTAGCGGAGCTGAAGGCTGGAGAACTCTTTCATCAAAATACTGTATTCTCGGATCAGCTCTTCCAGGTGTACACGGAGGGTCTTGGACTCTTGTAGGAGATCAGCATCCTGCTCAACCTTTTTCACCTCTTTGATAACAGTTTTAGGTTGTATAGTTGGAATAATCCTCTCCAGATTATTAATGTTACTCCTAATCTTGAATATTTGATCATTCAGGTTCTGGCATCTGATACCCTCATCCGAGACCTCATTCTTCAAGGTAATCACAGCTTTCAGCATTTCAGGGTCTTTTTCCAGCTTCACAACCTCTTTCAGGACCACTTTCTCTTTTATTACTGGCCTCTTGGTCTCCAAGACAGTAACTTCCGTTCTCATCTGTACCGTTTCACTCTCCTGTACTCGAATTTCCTCCTTTAGTTTGAGAATGAGCTCCCTGATCCTCACAGCTTCAACATCCAACTTGGGATCACGCTCAATTTCTGTAAGCACCTTTGTCACCAGCTTGGGCTTCACATTGATAATCTCTCGTTCATGACTGACAATTTTTTTGTTGACAATCTCAATTTCTGTTTGAAATTGGGATCGTTTATGGAACTCTTCGGTTATCCTCCTCTTCAGTGTTTCCAAGTCGGCCTCCAGCTTCGGATCACGGTAGTAATGTACAGTTTCCTTTTCTTCCACTCGCTCCACACCTCTCCGACTCTTCAGGGACATCATCCGTTTCCTGTAGGTGGCTAAATCATTCTCGGCATGACTACGGCGAGATATTTCCTCAGCCAGCTCTCGCTTCAAACCGTCAACTTCGTCCATGTCTCTTTGCTGACTTTGCATCTGAAGTTGCTGCCTTACCACCACATGGCTCACAATTTCATCATTCTATTCATGGAATACAAATAAAGATTTGTTTAGTTTAAGTTAAGAAGTTCATGGTATTTGTACACCCTTCAGCGGAATTTGGCATTAACTTGTTATTTATTCAAATGGTTGTTGCAGCTTTGAAAGTCAGTACCTTGTTGATGAGGTCCTTGGCCAAGATCAATTGATTCAGTAGTTCATTATTCTGTGCTGATACTTCAGAGTAAAAGCTCACAACGTCTTTTTCCTAAAAAATAGCCAATTGTACAGATATTTGGAAATGTACATAAACAATAAGTCATTATTATGATCCTATGGCAAAGCAACCTACCTTCTTCTGCACAGCTTCAGCCAGGGTGATGTAATCAATTCTTTTTGAGTTTATTTCTGGTTTTCCCAATGCAATGCGGTATTTGTTCGAATTCAGCTCATACTCCTGAAGACACAGAAGCAACAGACCATTTGCATTCATGCTAGCAGTGACATGTGAAATGTGCAAATGTTCAAGAAGGCCATCGTACATTAAGAACACCCTGCAGTTCACAAGAAAGTTTCGCCACACGGTTTACTTCATCCTGCTTTCTCTTGATGTCTTCAACTGCTCTCTGCAACCAAAAACAAATTTAACGTAAGTTCAACATATCTGAGATATTTAAATGTGATGCATGTAATTTCCACGCAACTAGTGGCACTAAACAGAATAGCAAAAAACAAACCGTCAATATCCTAATAGCTTACAGTTGTTTTCACATAAAAAAATATTTAAGATAATATTAATAACAATAAAAAAAATAATCAAAATCAACCGTTTTAAAACTGTGCCAATAAAACTTAATACTGACCATCTGAGAGTTTTGCTTGGCATAGATTTGTGACACACTTTCACCAGGCTGAACTTTGTTATTGGGCATATTGACGAGGAAAGCTGTGAGCGACTGGATGGCACCGTTAAATTCCTGATTTTTATTGACAGCCTCTTGCAACAGAGTCGCCCTGTGAAGTAACAAGTTTATGGTAAAGTTCAAAAGTCTGTAGCATTGTAAAAAAAATCAGACTTGCCTCAGTAAACAAAAAAGATGTCAACATAAACAAGAAAAGGCCTCTTTATGACACTTCACCTTTGCTGCAGCTGGCTGTTGATGTTAGAGTAGCGATTCCTCAAACGCCTGACCTCGGTCTCTTGATGGCGGATATCAGGGCAATACTCCTGGAAGCTCTTCTGCAGGGAGCTGCATGCTTGCTCTGTGACTTCCAGCTCACGGTTCAACTGCTGGATGTCATCTTTCTTGGATGCAACCTCTTTACTCATGGCCTAAAGAGAAAACAATTACAGACATACAGAAACATCATTACATTGTTTGGATGGGAAGTTGTACCATATTAAAACCATTCCTGGTTTTATTTCAACATTAAGAACATGAAAACATTAACATGAAAACGATCCTCATCTACACTGGCGTTTTCACTCCAGAAATGATCCACGTCCACACAATCAACCGAAAACATGTCACATGACTATTCCATGCAGGTACAACAATGAGCATGATGTTATTGTTTACATAGTCGCCAAGGATACACAGAGCGAATGTGGACAGCCATGCTATCGGTTTGAAAAGTCTCAGTTTTGGTCCGTTTACACTGAAATGCAACCCCAGAGTTTTTTTTTAACTAAAATGGGGCAGCAGCGTTTTTGAAAATAGTGTAAACGAAAGGCGTAACCCTAGCAAAAGTTATGTGTTTTACAATGAAAACGCACTAGTGTAAACATAGCCTAAATCTAAAAGGGAAGATATTTAGTTAATAATGACTGGTAAATTGGTGTATTTCTTTCATTAGGCTACTGTTCCCTTCTGTTCAAAATTTTGGGGTTGGGTTTTTTAAAGAAGTCTCTTCTGCTCACCAAGGCTGCATTTATTTGTTCAAAACACAGTAAAAACTCTATTATTGTGAAACATTATTACAATTTAAAATAACTTTTCTATGTGAATATGCTTTAAAATGTAATTTATTCCTGTGATCAATGCTGAATTTTCAACATCATTACTCCAGTCTTCAGAGTCACATGATCCTTCAGATATCATTCTAATATACTGATTTGATATGAATATTTAATACATTTGATACATTTTATTTTACCTGTAGCTGTTTGGAGTGGTTGCGGATGGTGTTTGGCTCATCCAAGATGCCAGTGTCTGCAGCCAACTGATCCTCAAACGCCATTAGCATGTTGTCCACCTTCTTGATCTGTTTCTCCAGGAACATGGAAGAGTTGGCCCTGTGGAAATAATCCCATGTTTTTACCATAGTATGACCCCAAAAACCATAGTGATAGAGTACCTTATGAAGCCTTGCTTGTATGATTTGCCACAGGCATGTTTTCTTACTTCTTGTTGTAGAGATCAGAGAGGGCGGTGATGTCGTCGATCTTGTTGCTGACTTTGCTCAGTTTCAGAGGCAGCGAGGACGTGGTGGGCCCCAGGGGTTTCTGGGATATCAGGGGCTCCATTTCCCTTTGAGCCGATGCTTTCTCGGCCTCCAGTTTCTTCAGAATTGTGACAAAACTCTGGAGAGATCAAACCAAAGTGGAAGTCACTCAATGGTTTTATACTAACTATATTATCCAGCATTTGTTTCTCCTTTGACCAATTAAATAATCTTATTAAGATTCAAAACTCTTTTGGTTTTGTTTCCCGCTCTTACATCCTGGTCTTTGATTCTGGCGGTCAGATCTCCGATGGGTGCATCGCGATCTAATGCAGACCTCATTCTGTTCTGGATGTCCTTCTCTAACTTCAGCAGGTCTGAATAGGTCTGTTCCAGCCGGCCGTCAATGAGGCCGGCCTTCGCGCTGTCGGGTACGGTGGCCACAGCGACTGCCGGGAGAAATAACATCATTTACGACTCAAATTTAATATGATACCTCAACCTCAGGCCATCCAAGAGGTAGATGAGTTTTTTTCTTCATCAGATTTGGAGAAATGCAGCATTACATCACTTGTTCACCAGTGGATGCTCTGCAGTGAATGGGTGCCGTCAGAATCAGAGTTCAAACAGCTGATAAAAAACATCACAACAATCCACACCACTCCAGTCCACTACTTGTTTGAGCGAAAAAAATCCATCATTAAGGAGTTTTTAACTTCAAACTGTCGATTCCAGCTAAAATACGAGTCCATAATCCATAATAATGCTTCTTCCATTGATAAAAGTCATCCCCTGTTATCTCTCACATCAAAATATACCCACATATTTTGAACTGTTTTGGCTTGTAAACGGTACTTGATCTGTGCACATTTCTCAGACCTGATTCAGACCAGGTGACTTTTTCATCAGAGAAACCAAAATTATGGATAGAGAACTCGTATTTTAGCCAAAAGCAACAATTTGAATTAAAAACATCTTATTTACGGATTTATTTCTTACAAACACACAGCTTTTCTCTTCACAAGACGTTAACTGATGGACTGGAGTGGTGTGGATTACTTGTGGATTACTGTGATGTATTTATCAGCTGTTTGGACTCTCATTCTGACGGCACCCATTCACTGCAGAGGATCCATTGCTGAGCAAGTGATGTAATGCTACATTTCTCCAAATCTGATGAAGAAACAAACTCATCTACATCTTGGAGCATATTTTCAGAAAAGGTTCTTTTTTTGAGTGAACTATTCTTTTAACTAAATCTAAAACCATTATTCTTTTTTTTTACTTGAAATATATATATATATATATATAAACATTAACTGAAATAAACCTGAAATAAACTTGAATTGCTGCCTTATATTATTGTTTTATATTTTAAGTTGAAGTACTAAAACAACTAACACTTTTTACAAAAGTTTATATCTATGCAGTCATATTTAAAAAAAAAAAGACAAAAACTAAATGACTGGTAAATACATATTTATATATTTATTTATATCAGACCTTGTTTTACAAACTGCATGACTTCCACGGATGGTGTCTTGGCCTGGGCCTGTAGAGCTGACCTCGTCCTCTTCAGATCGGAGAAATCCCTGCTCAGACTGGATACGAGACAAAAAACACAGGAATGTTACAACAGGAAGCAGCTGGGAGAACTACACCTGCACTTCCTGCGTCTCAGGAGCTTTCTTACCTGTCCACCTTGTTGATGGCGGCTGAATCGGGCGGAGGGATGAGGAAACACACTCCTGGGATGAGCTTGGTCTCTCCCGTGCTGGATTTCACCCCCCAGATCTCCTCTCTGGGATCAGAGACCAGCGTGACCTTGTCTCCTCTTTTCACAGAGTCCTGCAGCAGAGAAACACTTAGCATGCTTCATCCTCCACTGATGGCCTTTCTAATCTTTTGCAACGTCACACATCTTTACCGTCACTTTTGAACAATTTAATGCATGCTTGCTGAATAAAAGTATTAATTTCAGTCAGGAAAGGACGCTACCTTCTCAGTGCTCCAGTCACACAGGGCGATGGCGCTTATGGGATTGTTTGCAGTGCTCCGGCGCAAGTGTAGAGGAGCGATGTTGGTGCAAAGCTCTCTCAGATCTGCCAGACGCTGCTCGTTCCTCATGACAGACCTCTCCTCACCCTGCACACAAACACACGCTTATTAATTATACTGGATTATTAATATATTGTAGTGTGTGTGTGTGTGTGTGTGTGTGTGTTTGACCTCCAGAGTCAGCAGGATCTCAGGGTTGCTCATGTTGTTCAGCACTGATGGTTCGGTCGTGGATTTGATTCTCTTCAGTGACTCAGTGAACGTCTCCAAATCCAGCTGATACTGAGATTAAAACACATGCAATCGTTTCAGTAAATGCTCGTCTGAATCTCCTGCTTCTCATGTCATGTGTGTGTGTGTGTGTGTGTGTGTGTGTGTGTGTGTGTGAGTGTACCTTCTTGTATGCCTCCACGTTGTCCAGGTGTGTGTCCTGACACAGGCACAGATTCAGGAATCGCTGCCACTCTCTCAACACGTCAGCGCTGTACGACTGAAACACACGTGAAATCACCTTCATTCAGTAAATCAGTGACAGCAAGACTCACTCAGAGCCAGTCAGGGTTTGAATGAATCAACGAACGAACAAGGAAATAACAAATAAATCAACAAATTCATGAAGAAGTAACTGAACAATTAAAATGTCAAGCGAATTAATGATTAAATAAGTGAATGAATTACCACAAATGACCGAACAAATGAATGAACAATTAATTAATTAGCAAGGGAATAACTGAATGAACTGACAAGCAAAAAAAAAAATGATGAATGAACAAATAAAATAAATAAATGAACCATCAAGTGAAAAAAAAAATAAAAAATTAGAATTAAATAAATATATGAGTCAATCGATTAACAAAAAAATAAACAATTTAATAAATGAACAATGAATACGTAATAAAAAAAACTAATTATTCAATGAATAGATGAACTTGTAGTGAATGAGTGAATGAATGAATGAATGAATGAATACCTTAACAGCGGATGAGCCGGGGTGTTTGTCCTCAGTGAGCACACTGGCGTCCTCCTGTAGTTTGCTCACTTCCTTCTCATGTGACAGCAGATTGTTGTTCTTAAACCTCTGAAACGCATGCATAAAAATCATTCGTAGGAAGACTGAAGTAAAGACTATCAAGAAGATATTTTGAAGAATGTTAGTAACCAAATAGCTGACGGTAGCCATTGAGTTCCATAGTATAGAAAAATAAATTCTATTGAAGCCAATGGGGACCAGAAACCCATATTTTTAAAATAGGTTCAGCAGAAGAATGAAACTCACACAGGTTTGAAACAACTTGAGAGTGAGTAAATAATGACAGAATTGTTGCTTTAAATGCTGAGTTTGGCCTGGTGCTCACCTCGTAGTCCATGCGCACCCCTGCGCTGTCGATCATGCGCTCGCTCCAGTCTCTGCTGATGATCTTGTGCTGCTGTTCGCTCAGATAGAGCAGCTCTTTACTGCAGCTGTGCATGAACTCATAGAGAGACGCCAGATGTTTCCGGCGCTGCTCACTCGCCTTCTACACAACAACACACACACACTCACTGCAGTGGCACTTTACATGGCTTTATAAAAACATTTCAGAAAGATTTCAGAAAGTCTTACCAGTAGATCTGCATACTTCTTCTGAAGAGCGGATGAGTTATCCTGTTAGGAAAGAAAAATCGCAAAGTTATTAGTAAATAATAATAAAACTATAAAATAACACTGTAATATAACCATAAGAATGTTATTGATGGTTGATAAAGTTGCATAAAATGGTACCTGACAAAAAAACCTAGGCAATAATGCAATTTACATTTACATACAATTTCATATTATTTATCTACATTAGTTAACATAATAAACCACACTTCTACAGCACTTTTACTAATAGATAAACCATTACATCATTTACTAATTAATGACTAAAATCATTTAGTAATACATTTTTCAAATCTGTTAACGTTAGTTAATGCGCTGTGAACTAACATGGATAAACAATTGTATTTTTAGGAACTAACATTATCAAAGGATAATAAATGCTTTAAAAATATATATTGCTCAGTGATAGTTTAGTTTAGCAGATACAATAACGAATGTTAACAAATGAAACATTTTTATAAAGTGTGACTGAAAAAAAAAAAAAGTAAAAATAAAATATGTTGGTAATAGAATTATCCTGTTAGATTATAAAACTATTCTACAAGCGCACAATGGAAATTAAAAAAAATGAAATAAATGAGTGTCATGCTAAAGGCACTTGGTTCTCATCCTGTGAAATCACTAAAATGAATCTGATTTACACAGAGCTAGTAAAAGTGCATCTGTGTGTGTGTGTGTGTGTGTGTGTGTGTGTGTGTGTGTGTGTGTGTGTGTGTGTGTGTGTGTGTGTGTGTGTGTGTGAGACTAACGCTGCTGCTCTCCAGGGCCGAGCGATACGCCTCCATCTGTTTATGCAGGATGTTATGGGCTGCGATCTGTTTCTCCACATCAGACAGAGTCGGACCGTAAACACCTTCCTGAATCAGCTTCTGAAACACACACACACACACACACACACACACACACACAAATGAAGCTTCTTCAGACGCTCTTGGCTTCAGTGCTGTCTCCAGAGCTGTTTGGAGATGAATAGAGCTCTTGGTGTTTCATGAAAGCTACTTCAGATCTGTGTTTTGGTTTCCGGTGCTTTAAAGCAGTTTTCAGTCTTTTAGATGGCATCAAGCCTCAGACACGAGGCAGCTGTATTATCTCTTGAACTGTATAAAGGCCTAATTTTAGATTTGAAAAAGTGATATTACAAATATGTCTAAAATATTATTTGGAAAGTATTTAGTTTCTATTCAGTTATATTATTATTATTATTTCCATTATAGGACTGTATTGTTATAGTGATTTATTTATTTAACTTTTTTCAAAATCTATATTCATTATATTTTTTATTAATATATTTTTTATGAATTTCTTCATTTGTTTTAATCTAACATTCATGTATTTTTATATAATTTATTTATTTACTTATTCGATCTGATTTACTTCTTTCTTTGTTTTTGTTTTGTCCTTTAATCAATTCTTTAATTATTTATTCATTAATTAGTTTTTTTTATCTAATTTATGTTTTTTAATATATATTTTTATTTATCTATAAATAAATATATCTAAAATAATATTTCAAAAACGTTTTTCTATTATAGTAGTTATTTATATAGAACTGTATGTAGTTTATGATTATAGTTGCATTTACTTTTGGATCATTTTTTATTTATTTATTAAAAATTATTTCTTTGTTACCAATTATTTATTCATTTGATTTATTTATTTGTTTTTGTTTGTGTATATTAATCTTATTTTATTATTATTATTTTTGCATGTTTACATTTTTTACACTTCTCTAAACTTTTTTTTCCTCTGGATGTTCTAGCACTCACTCGTGGTCCGCTAGTTTGTCTTGACCTGGGTTTGAAAAGCCTGCTTTAAATCACATCAGACTGGACAACCCTCATTTGAACCTTGTTCAACTGCACTTTTCCTCTCACTTTCCTCGGTTGCTCATATTGATGTTGTGGCAGCGTTGTGAGTCACCTGTTTGTCAGACAGCAGTTTGCTCCAGTCGACGCCGGGAGGCAGGTAGAGCTCGTGCAGCTGGCCATAGAGGTCTCTGTAGGTGCCGCAGTATTTGGACCAGCGCTCGTGCAGGTTACTCACGCTACACACACACATCAGAGGAAAGCGTTAGTGCTGAGCGCTCGCTCGAGTGTATGGTGTGTGTTTGTGTTTGTGGACTCACTCCTGCTCGATCTCGCTGGCCTGCGGGTGCTGCAGTTTTTTGGCTTTGCTGACATCCATGAAGAGGTCCTTCAGTAAGATCTCGGCCTGAGACAGGTTCTCCGCAGTCGGACCCTGCTGTTTGAGAGGAGAGCCCGCACGCTTGTTCTCCAGATCCTGATCAGACAAACAAAACAGACACCGAGAGCTTCAAGACGCTGGTTTAACAGTTTAGCATGTGTGCTTCTGAACTAGCTTTGATTTAAGAGACAAAATATATGAAATATCATTCATGTTTTGACATGATTAATGTCATTCTTAAGCGATTTTAAGCGATTAATGTCATCTTTATTAATTATAATATGATAAGCAACAAAATAAAAAAACAAAAACAAACAAAAAAAACATACAATTTTATATAATAAGAATAAAATAATACAAATTAAATAATGTACATAAATAAAATGTAAAAAGTAACTTATAAAATAAAAATGAAAACTAAAAATAATATAAAATATAATAATTTAATTTAATTTAAAATATCATTTAAAAATATAAATAAATTACCACTTTTATGTTTCACAGAGAAAAAAAAGTCACTGTATTTTCATTTGGCCTAAACATGAACTTGTTTTATACAGCAGGTTAAAATTTATGTGAATGTATATAAAATGTGTTTAACTAAAAATTACATTTTGCCATTTTAATCATCTAATGCATAATTAATAATGTCATAAAAAGTTTATTCATTTATAATAATACTAATTATCTGTGTCGATACAGTGCTGTGAGTATTTAAGGCATATTGCTGCTGCACAAATAGCATATATAATAACCCACAGCAGATCTATACAGGTGGAGCTGGGGAAGGTGGAGGGTTTCAGAGTAACTCTGAAAGCACGCTGCAAAATGCTCTACTGAATGCTAACCAGCCATTTAGCAAGCTCATATATATATATATATATATATATATATATATATATATATATATATATATATACAGTGTATATAGTGTGTGAGTTAGTGTGTGTGAGCTTCTTACCTCCAGCAGCAGTTTATCGGCCAACAGGACGTTCTTCTCCACCTGGTCGGCGTTCTGCTGTAGGCGTGTGTTCACAGCCAGCATGTCATTGGCCTGCGACCTGAACGGATGAAAACAAGAGAGAGAGACGTTCAGTGTCACCGCAGCACTATTAATATCCCATTCACATCTGCTCACGCTGGGACGCTTCACCTGCTGCAGAAACACTCACATCTACAGCTCAAGTACATGTTTAATAGAGTGACAGTCACTGTCAGCCAGTCGTGATTGGTGGCTTGTCAAGCTCAGCAACAGA
Organism: Acrossocheilus fasciatus; assembly: GCA_036784905.1. Lineage (NCBI taxonomy): Eukaryota > Metazoa > Chordata > Actinopteri > Cypriniformes > Cyprinidae > Acrossocheilus > Acrossocheilus fasciatus. Next base: position 7,260,076 of record CM071940.1, on the reverse strand, counting down.
AATGACATTTCATCAGAGTTCAGTTTCTAGTTTGTCCATCACCCACATGAATCTACATCTGTCAATCACTCGCTCTGTGAGCTCATCTGTGTGTTTATTGTGCTCACATTCCTGCAGTCGTTTACGCAACCTCGTCACACCCTCCTGAGAGAGAGAGACACTGAGAGAGAGAGAGAGAGAGAGAGATAGAGGGAGTGATTGACAGGTGTGTGGGCGTGTCTGTGGAATGTTGAGGTGGAACTCTGGGAATTCCTGCTCTGTTCTTGAGGAATCTCCGCTGCTGCTGTATAAAGTCACACCCTGGATCTTTGTCTTTACACAATAAAGCATGCGGCCACCATTACAAGTCAAAAGCTGATTCATGCCAGACATTTCTGGGAAGGGATCTGGGCGGTTTTATGTGAGTCTTTCTGCTCACCTCTGTGGCATTTAACAGCACTGTGCCGTTATTATTTCATTGCACAGATACTGAGAGACCGCATGAAGTAATTGTACTAAAACTTCATTTGTAAATATCCATGCAATGGCAATATTCACAATTTGAATGAATGAATGTTTCATTAATTCAAAAGTTAAAAGGTAATTAAACATTTTGAAAAATATTATATAATACATACTATAAGATTTAAGAAATTTGAGAAAATACAGCATTTGACACAACACTGTTAAAAAAAAAGAAAAAGAAAAGTTGAGCCAACTTAAAATTTTAAGGCAACCAGCTTCAGCAGATTTTTGAGTTTGCTCAACTTATTTTTGTGGGAGATTCTCACATTTTTGTTGTATAAACTTAAAACAACAAGTTGAGAAAACTCAAAAATCTGCTGAAGCTGGTTGCCTTAAAATTTTAAGTTGGCTTAACTTTTTTTTTTTTTTTTTTTATACAGTGAATATACAAAAATACACAACAATACATGTTATTAAATATTAATTTAAAAACTGCACAACATATTTCCACTTTCAAAACTTAATTTGACAAAATACAATCATTATGATTCACCAGCTAAAAATGAATGAATGAATGAATTAAACGTTTAATTCAAAAAGAAAAAAAAGAAAAAACTTCTATATATTACACTGTAGAGACTGAGACTGTACTGAAAATTAATGTTAAAATTCATACAATGATCATATTTGCCATTTAAGAAAACAAACAATAAATAAATAAATAAATAAATTAATTAATTAATTAATTAATTAATAAAGTGAACAATGTTGAAAGCAGATTGAGAGTGTTTTAATAATCATTAGGCGAAACTATAGTGACTGACCGCTGAAACTGACATGCCACAAACACCTGAACATTCAAACAAATGACAGCCGTCAGCTCGAAGGAAACGAATGCTTATTCTTCTGTTACATGCCGAGCTCAAACACAGGGAGATTTTCCTCATTCAAACGCAACAATTGACCATCAATCAATTAGAACAGTCACTGACACATCAGCATGAGGAAACGAATAACTTACACTGATTAGCACACAATTAGATTCTGGGTTAAACACATACCTCGTAACACACACACACACACACACACACACACACCCCGGCGCTTTAAACAACACACCCATCTTTACACGGGCTGATCCTGAACACAAGAATGGCTTACAAACAGCAGTTACAACCTCAGCAGGATACAAGGAAAACACAAACACGATCAGCTGGATCCACATCAGTGTCAAATAATAGACGTGACTCACTTAACACACAGAACACACACTGTACAACAGCTCTCTGTTCTCCGACGTCTACTCTACTGCTTCAGGTTGACAGGGAAAATATGGGACAGCACAAATGGCAATGGCAACATAAATACATATATAATATAATAAAATCTTAAAATTAAAATTAAATTAATTGTAAAATATAACATATAAAATAAAAACAAAACATTATATTTGAAATACTAAATTAAATTATTTAATATTAAATTAGACAACATTTAAAAATTAAACATAAAATATAATAAATATAAGATAAATAAAATAAAATGAATAATAAAATAAATAAATAAATATATATATATATATATATATATATATATATATATATATATATATATATATATATATATATATATATATATAATTAAATACACTTAATAAATTAATTGAATAATAATAATAATAATATAATTAAAAATTCAAAAATAATATAAAATAAAATGTAAAATATAACTTATAAAATAAAAAGGAAAAATAAATAATAAATAAAATTAAATATAAAAAGTGCTCTGAAAAAGTGCCATGTAAATTAAACTGTTAATATTATTATTTATTTAAAAAATAAAATGTGCTTCCTTGACTTACACAGATTTATTTTTTTTTCTGTTTAACATTGCTGAGTATGTCTTAAGATGCCATCTGATGCCAAGAGATGCCATCAGACTAAACATGAACTTGTTTTATTCAGCAGGCTAAAATTTATGTGATGGTATGTAAAATTTATATGAACAAAAAATGATATCACCATTTTTAAATCACCTAATGCCTAATTAATAATGTCATAAAACCTGCATGCATGTGTAATAATTACACAAGGGGTGTGTCTGCTGCTGTTGTCAGAGTCTGATAACTCCTCTTCTGTCCTACAGCATCTAGTCTCTCCTGACGTTTTGTATATGACACATGAACTCGTTTACTCAGAATACGCAGTAGTTTAGTGTCCCATCCCACACGGTACACACGACACACCACTAAACTGTCAACCACTCACTCTCATAACTAGTCGCCCTCACTAGCTGTCAGCTGTATGTCAGAATCCTGCACTCTGATTGGCCGACGCCATCAGTCCGGGGTCAAATATTCATCTGCAATGAGGCTTTCAGTAACACTTTATTATCATAAAGGCCCAACAGTTGAGAAATACATTTGTAACAGTATTTATTGCACTTTGATAATATTATTTAATACATAAAATATAATAAAAATTAAATTAAATTAATGCTTATTTGATTTATCCAGATTAATCTTTCAGTCCAACATCACTGAAAAAATGTGCATAACATTTTACAACAAGGTCCCAATAGTTATATAGCAATACATTTGCAACATTATTCATTAATCTGTGTTAATATGTTAATAAAATAAATGTGTAAAAAAAGAATCATAAATAAATTTCACTATAAGGTTCCATTAGTTGAGCAATACATTTGTAATTTATCAAACACAATTGTTCATTGTTAGTTCATGTCAGCTCAGGTACATTAAATAAAATTAACAGTAACTTTTGATGCATTAGTAAATATTGAAATGAACATTAACTAAGATTATTACATGTTTTTTTTTTTTTTCCAATGTCAGGTCATGTTAACAAATGCAATCGTATTGTCAAGTACTACCGGTTTTTCTTGTCACAAAATAAATTAATTTCAGTATTTCAGCTCCATTTGATGAATTTTTTGTCAATTAGTCACGTAATGAGCAAGATAATCAGGTACAATCATTATCGGCCAAAGACACAGATCAGCCCGTCATGCATTATTTTGCAATAACGCCAATTTCACGGTACATTATCCCTAATAAAACATCCAGCTTACTCAATGACCCATGTGTGTGTGTGTGTGTGTGTGTGTGTGTGTGTGTGTGTGTGTGTGTGTGTGTGTGAGAGAGAGATACGGCCCTGCCCTGTCATAAAGATAAATCACACACTCCACATTATCTCACAAATCCAGTCAACTCACAGCTATAATGCATAAACAGCAGTCTGTTTCTATTCTAAAACACCTTTAGACAGATCTGCCATTCATTCAGGCATGAGTCTCTGAGCTAATGACCCATAATGCTCTTACTACAGGTATAAACATCATATAAGAGTGAACAGAAACAAGAACTGATGGAAACTCACTGTCCGGCCTTGACGGGACTGTATTCCTTCTTCTTAAACATCCCGCGTGCTGTATCTGCGATCCGTCTCTCCGTCTGTGTTTCTGTGCTGTCGAGGTCCCGTCTGTCTTGTGTTATGGTTGTCTGTCACCTGCTGTGGCTCCGCCCACTGAAACAGGTGTGTCACATTCAGGCGGTTCAGACTGGACGTACCTGTTCCTGCTCTCTGAATTCCTCCAGCAAACTCTTCCTCTTCTGCACTCTCACCGTCCTCTGAAAAGACCACCTCAACATCACCAGAAAGAGCAGTCATGTGTCAATGTCATGCTGATTTTAATGCATAAAGATTATTAGAATGCTCATTACTGTTCAAAAGTTCTTTTTTTAATGAAATTAATACTTTTTTTTCAGCAAGGATGCATTAAATTGATCAAAAGTGACAGTAAAGACATTAAGAGTCTTACAAAAGATTACTATTTCTGTTGTTTGGACTTTACTTTCATCAAAGAATCCTGAAAAACTAAATATATCACAATTTCTACAAAAAAAAAAAAAAAAAAAATGAACTGTTTTCATCAAAGAAATGTTTCTTAAGCAGCAAATCGGTATATTAGAATGATTTCTGAAGGATCATGTGACACTGAAGACTGGAGTAATGATGCTGAAAATTCAGCTTTGATCAAAGGAATAAATTACATTTTACAATATATTCACATAGAAAACTGTTATTTGAAATTGTAAAAACATTTCACAATTTTTACTGTATTTTTAAACCAAAAAAATGCAGCCTTGGTGAGCAGAAGAGACTTATTTAAAAAAAAAAACATTAAAAGAAATCATTATTATTCCAAACATTTCAACCCTTATTCAAAAACTTTTCAGTGCAAGTTAACACATTAATGCACTTTGGATAAAAGCGTCTGCCATTGCATGAATGTAAATGTACGACAATGAGAATTATTGGGTCTGAAATGTACAGTAAGTATTGTGTCTGTTTGTGTGAACTTGACTTCATACATCTACTAAAATTCACCAAAACACCAGCAGATTCAATAACGCCAATGAAGAAAGTATCATGCAGCGTCTGAGATCTCTATATAAATATTAATCTGCTCTTACACCTGTATAACAGGTGTGTAAATGCATGAGTGTTTGGTGTGTGGTGGAGCAGGAATGCTGTCAGTCCAGTCAGATGAACATTAGAAACTCTCTCTCTCTGTCGCTCCTCATTTATCATCAGAACTCAAAAGACGAGGCATTTATCCACTCACAAACGACATACTTACAGTCTGTAACTAAGCTAATCGAGTCACAGGAAGGTAGCTCAATGCACAGTCACCTCTGACCCCTGACAGAAGAGACTTCATGTACTAGCGCCCTACAGACAGATGAAACACCTGAGGGACACATTAAAGCTAAACCTGCTCTGGCACACATGCGGCGGCGTGTTAGCGTGCTGTTCTCAGCATTAGCGCTGATCTCTAGAGTGTGTTTAGGCCGCAGGGCATCTCAAATGAGTGTTTAGAGCCAAATGAACTATTATGTCTGTATATTAATGTTACTGCCAAAATTCTTGTTTTTCAGTACAAATATCAAGGCCTTCTTAAATCAAGATGGATTTACTTAATCAAGAACATTTACAATGGGGTTAAAAAACAAACAAACAACAACAACAAAAATGTTTTTCCTTTTAACTAAAGGACTAGTTCACCCAAAAATTTAAATTTGGTGAAAATGTAGTCATGTTCAGACCATCCAAGTTTGTTTCTTCATCAGAACAGATTTGGAGAAATGTAGCATTACATCATTTGCTCAACAATGGATCCTTTGCAGTGAATGGGTGCCGTCAGAATGAGAGTCCAAACAACTGATAAAAACACCATAATAATCCACAATCCATAATCCTCAAGTATATCAGTTAATGTCTTGTGAAGCGAAAGCTTGTGTGTTTTTAAGAAACAAATCCAAAACACAACAAAATAAACTTTTAACTTCAAAATGTTGCTAAAACATGAGTCTATCAATAATACTATTTATAATATTGCTTCCTTCAAATGAAAAAGCTGTCTCATCTGAATCAGGACAGAAATATCAGTTTGGGGTCAAATATTCATGTGCAGGTTTTCAGTAACAGTTTATAATAAGGGCCCGATAGTTCAGAAACACATTTGTAGTTATTATTACTTAAAAAAAAAAAAAAGTCTGAATCAGGAGAGAAATCTGCACAGATCAAGCACTGTTTACAATCTAAAATAGTCCAAAACAACTCTAAAGAAATATGTGGGTGGATTTTGATGTGAGAGACAACAGGGGATGGACGTTTTTTTACTGGAGGAAACGATATTATGGATTATGGACTCGTATTTAAGTTGGAAGCAGCGGTTTGAAGATAAAACTTGTTAACGATGGATTTGTTTCTTATAAACACACAGCTTTTCTCTTCACAAGACATTAACTGATGGACTGGAGTGGTGTGGATTACTTGTGGATTATTGTGATGTTTTTATCAGCTGTTTGGACTCTGATTCTGACGGCACCCATTCACTGCAGATGATTCATTGCTGAGCAAGTGATGCAATGCTACATTTCTCCAAATCTGTTCTGATAAATCCTTTAAGTTTATTTTTCTAAATGCACTGGCAGATATTTTTTTACTATCCACTATGAAGTTAGAGAGCATCTGTACAGAATCACTGTCTGAAGCCATTGAAAGGTTCAATGACTGTAAAAATAATCACAATATCAACAATCAGAATAAACATGTCAGTGTAACTGTACAGTAGATTGTTTAAGGTTGCCAAGCAACACAGCAACTTGCCGCATCACTTTAGAATCTACTGAACATTCCAAACAGCTCGTCCAATCAGAATTTTGAATTTTGAACTATTATTTGAATTTGCTTTAAAATTATTTATTGGAATATAGTTTCACTGTTCATTTTTCTTTAAACGAAGACTTGTGTATAATAACATGCACATCTGTAAGGTTTTGAATATGGAAGAAGAGGATTATCCTAGACAGCGTTACTAAATATTTATCCATATTTGACACATTTTAGATTATATTTGTTTTTAATGTTGGACAACACTGAATTTGGATTCAGTCCAGTTATGCATCCACCCTACAAGCAAACACAGATGGATAACACACACACACACACACACACACACACACACACACACACACACACACACACACACACACACACAGAGAGACTCTCACACTGATTAAAATAGAGACTAAGAGAGAGAGAATGTGTAATTAGACAGCGATTATGAACTTAAATATTAATAGCGTTCTTCGCATCATTACATCATCCTTTTACATCACAAAAATGTGACCTGACCGACACTGACCTCAAAAACACTTCAGTCACACTTGATCAGTCAACCCGATCTCATGGCAATTTGTACATATTTTACGAGGTAGCTAAAATCGTACAATTGAGGTTATACAAATGTGTACAAACTGATCGTGAGATAGCGTTGGATAATGTGACAATACATATTGTCTTAGTTTTCAATATTACATCTAATGTTTTATTTTTTTAAACCATACTTTTTAGTCTTAGGTCACTTCTTTTTTTTTTTTTTTTTTTACAATAAATTACATTTTGGTTTTATTTCTATATTATTGCCTTCAGTAGAGGTTTCATAATCTAATGAATTGTACATAAACACTGATATTTTCCTGTTTCCTGTCAATCTGTTGTAAAAAGCGTTATAGAAATAAATGTGACTATTTTAACATCTAATCCAATGACATTCAGACATGAAGTAGGCATATTGCACTGTACAGTAACAAACGTTATGAAAACATGTGACTGTTCACCAGCATTCAACAGAGATGCATTTCATCCGCAGATTAAATCAGCCTGTCACTTACACGTCATACTGATTAGTTAGTCTACTGTACATTCACGTCAAAGAAAATACATAATCAGCTTATTTAAACAATACTGTAGCAAAAAAGAGATGAGGAGATGATATTTGCTGACCCTGCAGAGTATTAGACAGGGTCAGAAATGAACCGGGGTAAAAGAAAACCACCAAAAGTGACCAAAAAATTGGTTCCATATAGCTAGTGAATCAGCCTGACATCTAACATTCAATGTATTTTGACATATGATATTAATCATCTATAGTTTCAGCAGGAGTCTTGTTGAATGTGGTGCCAGTTGAAGAGATTGTGTCCCTTTTTTTTCATGAAAACAAACTAAAATCTGCTTTAAAATCAGTTTCTAGGTCAAAAAAATGTCCCTCCTTAATTACTAAAGGTCAATAATGAAACCAGTTTTTAAGAGTTTAAGAGTCACAATCGCGAAGGGAATTAAACCGGTATCGAGTGAGGAATGCTTGACCGGTCCGATATGTGTGACATCATGAGTTTATTTGCATACTAGGATCTGCAATCCTCTGTGCTCTGTGCGAGTGGAAATGTGGTTTATTGTGTTCACAAGACATACTATTGAAACAGGTGTGTCTCCTTCACACCCTACACAGGAACTTAACACACATACACACCTACATACCTGCATCCGGACAACACACACACACACACACACACACAAGTAAACTGTAATCATGACCAAACGCTGCTCAAATGCTCAAACCGCTGTTGCTATAGTGACCAAACGCCGACCGAGCGCTGACCGAAGCCCGACCGAACGCCGACCGAGCGCTGACCGAAGCCCGACCAAACGCCGACTAAACGCAGACCGAACGCCGACCGTACGCCGACTAAATGCTGATCGAACGCTGACCGAACGCCGACTAAATGCCGACCGAACGCTGACCGAACTCCGAAGTCGCGCTAATTTGCCAGGATGCATGACAGAAGCTGCTTGGCTTGAAAATGACTTCTGTGCGAATAGTGCTTCAAACATCGCTATGCTTGATCGCGAAATTTCGCTAATGTGACTGCATATTAATTTCCACGATCTTCTTACTTACTATTATATTTAGGGGTGGGGTTATGGGCGGAACTTCATTCTTTCATTTAGTTTTTTTTTATCTTAAATTGTTTACGATTCGCATTGTACAAAATCATACAATATCGCCACCTCTTAAAGCTATTGTTCACCCAAAAATTTAAATTTGCTGTTAATTTACTCACTCTCCCATTTAAGGTGTAGATGACTTATATTTCTTCCGTAAAACAGCAAAGAAGATTTAACTGAAACCATGAGTAGGCTAACAGCAAATTTTCATTTTTGGGGTGAATTATCGCTTTAATTTGTACAACTTTATTCTTACCCCCTCAGTTATGATTATATCAAGGTCATATGGTTAGGGGGCGGAGCCTCATTCTTACTTTTTTCAATCGTAAGCTTTCCTACGATTTACATCGTAGGAGTTAAGACAAAATCATCACCTCTTAAAACCAGGGTTATACTTTATTTCGATAGTCCACTTTAGACATTCTACCAACTAGAAGTAACTTTGTAACTACGTGTCAACTACATGTCAACTAATTCTCATTTATTTGTAACTACATGTTTACTAACTCTCAGTAGGGTAGGTTTAGGGTTAGTAGATTAAGTTGACATATACTTGCAAAGTTTCTTATAGTCAGTATGTTGTATGTTGTGGACCCATCAAAATAAAGTGTTAGAAGATATTAAACAGACAGTCTACTAATACTCTAATGACTGCTAGTTGACATGTAGTTGCAAAGTTACTTACTGTTATTAGAATGCCTAAAGTGGACTATCAAAATAAAGTGTTACCAAAAATAGTTACATTTTTCTGTTCCATAAAATAAAAGCATGTACAGTTTTATAATACAAAATAAATAAATAAATAAATAAATAAATAAAAATAATAATAATAATAATAATAATGATAACATCACACAGAAACACAATAAACCGATGCCAAGTTCATACCTGTTCAGGTTTTTCTCCAAATAGTCTCGATGCCCTGCAGGTTCTGCTCACAAACACAAAAGAACAATTTTACTGTCATTCAAGACTAAACACACAGCATATGCATATGTGTGTAATGGTGTGAGATGATCTAACACACACTCATACACTCATACACACACAGCACAAATCTACAGGGAGAGACTTGTCCCAGATACATCAACTAATTACAGATGATTATAAACACAGAAAATGATTTAATTACACAGATAATGAGATATTTACATTGTGTGAATAAAACACGAGTGCGGGTTAACTGTGTGAATAACTGACAGATACTGTGGTAGAACTTACCAGTCCACGTCTCTAGATGAGACTTGTGCCCCTCTTTCAATGAAAGTCTTTGAGACTTACTGATGTTGTAGTGTCCCATTTGATACCTCTTCCAAAATTCTAAAATTGGAATTTGAAATCAAGGCAAGACGCATAATGCCGGCAAAACCACTGTTTTTCATGCACTTTTGAGATTTTGGGCTATTTTGTTTCCATAAATATGTCTTCTTTCAGACTGTAGTGGAAATAAAACACCCAGAGTACACATATAAACATTTTTCTTATTTGCATCTGTAGATTTGAATTACAACACATACTGTATTCTTTAAAGGCCATTTTCTCAAAATGAGTTTGCTCATCCACTTCAGAAGCACTTACAGATGCCAAATTTTACAGTTTTATTCTTATCTATATTCTGAAGGTTTTTATTTATATTATTTAAACTGATTCATATAACATTTTATTCCTTATTTTTCTGGCTGTTGATCAGTGTTGTTAACTAAAACTAAAACTAATACCAGTGCTTTTAAAGATTTATAAAGTTATTTTCTGCTAATAAATAAAGCCAGAATAAAATAGAATAGAATAGAATAGAATAGAATAGAATAGAATTTTTTTTAATTAGAAAGTTGCTCTGACACCTAACTAATAAAATAAGTCGAAGTACTAAAATGACTAAAACGGAAAAAAAAAGCTAAATAAATATTCAGAAAGTAAACAACAAAATTACTTATATATTCACAATCCCTTCTGTAAAAAATACTCTTTTATGTCAACAAACAAGAATTTTAAATATATTTATCCGATGTTCAGATTTATGTTCTGAAAATTAAATGCAAATTAGTGCATATTCAATTAGTAATTTTTCATTTACATATTTAAATATTAATTTGCATTTCAGAAAACGTAGTTTTGCCTAATAGTCTAAAAACTACTATTCACCTTTGTGTCTAGAGACTGTAAAATACTAAAAAAGAAGATTTATGGTATCAATTACCAACTGAGATTGGTTCATAGTTTTTGATGTGGTAGGAAAATTAAAAGAATAGTGAAATTTCACTGGAAATTTTGGTATCTGCACTGTAAAAAAAAAAAAAAGAAAAAAGTTGAGCCAACTTAAAACTTTAAGGCAACCAGCTTCAGCAGATTTTTGAGTTTGCTCAACTTGTCGTTTTAAGTTTATACAACAAAAATTTGAGAATCTCCCACAAAAATAAGTTGAGCAAACTCAAAAATGTACTGAAGCTGGTAAAAAAAATTTTTTTAAGTTCGCTCTATTTTTTTTTTTTTTTTCACAGTGTATTAACATAACAACATTCTTTTAAGCATTCAAAAATATTTTTAGAGAACTGCATATTTTGATCATCTAAGTGGACGTTGATTATCCAGCTCTCAGCGTCTGTCATCTGAGCATCCACCCGTAACAATGGCATTTATTAGCAGCAAGTAGCAGCGTTTGAAGAATGCAGCGCTGCCTGATGTGTGCCAGAGGTGAAAGTGTGTAATAACATCAACAATAAAAACTTATCAGCACACAGTGAGGGCGACGTGTGTTGTGAAAGTAGAGGGTGGGTTGACTGATGGTTTATGGCGGAGGTCTCGTTGTTTAAAGCTGCCTATCAGCCGCCTACATCTTGTCAGTGCACTTCACTTTTAATGTCAGAACAGTCTGAAAGATACCTTCAGCTGCAATAAAAGTGATACGTTAACATAACTTTAAAAAATTGAGGAAACCCGTTGCCTTAAAATTATTAAGTAAATAATAATTTTAAAAAAAGAAGAAAAAAAAAGTTAAGTGAACTTGACAATTCACTCAATTTAAGTTAAGTCAACTTGTCACTTTTTACAGATCGCTCGTGTCGTGCCACTCATATTTCTGGCAGTATTTACTCTAGTACGGCATTGGAAATATGCTCGCCTCGCCCTTCACCTCTGCAGAACGCAAGATATGAGGCACAATCTCATGAAAACCTGTCCAGATCAACATGAACTGAACAACACCATTAACATTTTCATGATACTCAAGGACCTTTTTTAAACTCCAGATTGTCATTATTTTTAAAACAAAAAACCTAGAGATTGTAAAGTTTTTATAATTCCTGGTAGTATTTGCTGTCTTGCCCTTGATTTTTGCTGACTTAAATAAAAATATTGCATATTGCATCAGCGATAATGTTTTCTTACATAACAGTAGGGAGATTTTGCAAGAAGATAGTGTCACAAATGCATTAAAAAAGTAAAAATAAATGCATTTGTAAAATCTCATTTGTAAACAATTTTACTTAAAATGGACTAATAATGCACAATATACATCTACAGAATCTAATAATCTTAATTTTACCTTAAAATACCTCAAAATTTGCATCTGTTAATATTGTTAATGCACTGTGAACGAACATAAACAAACTATTTTATAAATATTTTCTTTAGTAACATGAACTAATATTAATGGTAAAAATGTACTGCATTAATGCATTAACTAATGTAATCAAACAAGACCTTACTTTTATTTTTTATTTACTGTAATTCTGACATTTATAAGCCTAATAGGTTTTTTTCCAAATCAAATCAAAAATTGCATCTGTGAATGTTAGTTGCACTGTGAACATCAGTTTTTATTAACTAACATTAATAAATGCTGTAAAATATATTACTCATAGTTAGCTAATGAGACCTTATTTTAAAGTTAATTTCTTTATATGTAATGCGACTTGATTGATGTTGGGGTGAAATTCATCAGTAAGGTGTGGATCTGTGCTGATGAGAGACACATTCATGCATGAATGCCTCTTTAAAAGTGTGGGTTTAAAATCTTTTCAGTCGTGCATGTTGAGAATTTCTGACCTTTAAAGTTGGCATGAAATGTCAGCAGTGAATGAATAAAGCAGCTCTCGTAGTAAATTACAAACGTAGCACAGGATTGTGCAAGGCTGAGTCTCATGAAAGCGGTCAGGAACGTGTTCGGGTCATACTGCAGTTCACCTCAAAATACAAAGAAAGAACAAGACATTACATTTAGAGAGTCAGAGGTCTGCTGCAATGTGAAAAATAAAAGAACTGCATTATTTAAATTGTCATCATTTTTAATGCACTAATAAACTTCATTTATGCTGATTAAAAATTACTGTAAAAATGTATTAAAAAATAAGGCAACCATAAAAATATAATATATATAGAGTAGTCAACATTTGAAGTGGATAAAAAAAAGTTAATCCAAGTTGTCCCAAGACAAGAACACATTTTGGTGTTTGATGGTTTTGATCCAATTCAGTGTGATGACTATATATATATATTTTTTTTTTTTTTCATTTTAATTTACTTTTAAATTAAATACTAAAGTAACAAACTAAAAGTTTTATTTTAGTTATAAATTATATAGGTTTTTAAAATAAATAAATAAATAAATAAGAATGACAAAACAAACAAAACTGCAAAACTGTTATAATTAAAATTAAAACAAAGTTAAAAAAATAAATAAGTTCAAAATATTAATAAAATCTTAAATTAATAATTATTTAAATAATTTTGTGTATTACAGTTATGAAAATTTGAGAGTAAAATGTGCTTAGATTTTACATAAATAATAATAATAATAATAAAACTTTTAATGGACAAGAAATAGCTAACATCTTCTTTATGTAAAATATAACCTACTTTCTGTTACTATTTTAGGGTGGGAAAAGACCTATTGTAAACAGGCAATAACATTAAGTAAAACCAAAATAACTAGATTTAGTCATCAAAGTTGACTGAATGAAGCTGTAATTTGGTTTCGAGTGAACTACTAATTAGGTGTCTGAGTAATTATAGTTCAAGAGAAGAGTCTTTATTTGCATACGTGCACTTGACACATACTTGCCTGTCGTTTCCAAAAAAAAAAAAAAAAAAAAACACAAATTCGCCTATATAATAACAGAGAGAAACATTTACGGCACGAGACTCGTCGTTCTTGCTGTACACTGACAAATAAACATACATGAGAATAAATGATTCGTGAACGAGAAGAGTGCAACGCTGATTTCACTCATCACCACTAGAGGACGCCACTGATTAATAACATCATAATGCAATAAACGTGTCATTTGGATACAAGTACCACAGTGAACAAACTAATAAACCAGGTTAAACTGGAAAAAGTTCCTGAGAACCATCGCAAACTCTTCTGTAGGATTGTGGGAAATATCAGCATGCACAGATGCACACCTTGTAAAAACACTGAAAATATGATTCTGTTCACCTTTGAAGTAATATTTTATATCATAAAATATACAGCATATAAGAGTAAATATCCTGGCACTAAAACATCAAATATAATATAAAGACAAATATTTTGAATAAATTTGTTGCTTGCAATAAACTGATTTCATCAGAATACATGCAGGGTTTCTGCAGGATTTAAGAAGATAAATTTAAGGCAGTGGCTAGTTACACTAAGTGCACATTAGCAATGGATTCTATTTACACTAAGTGAAAATAGTAGTATTTTTAACTACATGCTATTTACACTAAGTGTAATAATAGCTATAGATTCTATTACACTATGTTAAAATAGCAAGATTTTCTATTTATACTACTTATTGCAAATTGTGGCAATTATCTGCACCTCAGTATTGTAGTACTTTATAAAACCGTACCCAGTAATAACGTAATTATAGTTTTAATTCAAATTAGACTATTAAATAGATGTCACCTCATTGGGACAATAAAGTCCTCCCTACACCCTAACCCTAATACCTTATTTTCAACTTTTTTATTATTTCCTTCATTTTTATTGAAAATAAATGCCTTTCCGATGCAATATGAGATTTGAAAAGGGAGAAAAAAAAGTTCGGCAAAAGGGGGGTTCGAACTCGGGTCGATCGCGTCAAAAAACACGCATCTAACCATCCACGCCTCTGAACCTGATATTGAACAGACGTCTTTTTGCAGTGTTGACTAACCCAATCACACGTTGGTAGGCGGACTTAATATAAATAGCCTCTGCCAACAAAGCAGGCTATTTGCACTTAGTGTAAATAGACACTCCGTAAATGGCAATACCTACCTAAGACCAAGTAAAGAAAATGTAAGGAACAAAATGAAGGGAACATTATATGTCAGTATGCTCTTATTTTCCAGTGTAAATGTCTAAAGATTCTTAACTCAAAAAAAACAACAACATGCTGCCCGAGTTTATGATTAAAAACAAATATCTGCTAATGGGGTCAGAAAAACAACTTAATTCAAAGGGAAAACTGGTTTTCATATCCCATATGACATATTTGTTCTTGCTTTAAGCATAAACTCACCTAATTTTGTCCAGTTTCTGAGAAAACAAGATTTTATCTCTTCATTTTGCATCTCAAGTCAATGTATCTTGATCTAAGGCTGTTTACACATTTGTATTGGAAAACAACCAAAACACAGAGGAATGTTCAGTTTTTTTTCTTTCTTTCAACATTTACTTAAGACTTTATGCTCTGATTTGAGAGTCTTATAGGATCTTAATTCCTGTAAAGGCAAACTACAACTTTTTAAGAGAAACCCAAATGAGGATTTCTGGATGGAAACAGAAGCTTTTGTAATAAATATATATATATATATATATATATATATATATATATATATAAGTAGTAGTAAATATAGCAAAAACAAAAAAACAGACTGCTGTGACTCCGCTTTTATTTTATGATGAATATAAAGCAGTGTGTGTGGAGGACTGACTGTGTGTGTGTGTGTGTGTGTGTGTGTGTGTGTGTGTACTGGTTTTTGTGGTTTACGGGGACAAAATTTGTATAATAACATGTGTATGACAGAGGTATTACAATTTGAAGGTGGTTTATGAGGACATTGCCTATGTCCCCGTAAAACAAAAGGCTTAAAAAACATACTAAATGGTGTTTTTTTTTTTAATCTAAAAATGCCTGTAGTCTCCTGTAAGGGGTAGGTTTAGGTGTAGGGTTGGTGTAGGGCAATAGCACATACAGTTTGTACAGTATAAAAACCATTACACCTATGGAGAGTCCCCGTAAACCACTGAAACAAACGTGTGTGTGTGTGTGTGTGTGTGTGTGTGTGTGTGTGTGTGTGTGTGTGTGTGTGTGTGTGTGTGTTTCTCTGATCCGGCCTACAGGATTAAAGGGGTGAGAGGAGGCTGTGAGAGACAATCCTCACATCACAGACAGACCACTGACAGTTCAGCAGCTGAGCTGTGTTTGTGGAGATGGGCCTGCGCTGGCTGTGGAGGCACCGGGTGAGCGCTTTACTGCTGGTGTTAGCACTCCTACTGCTCCTCACGCTCCTGGCCACACACTCACTGCAGACCAACAGGTGAGAGACTTTAGCTAGCAGAAAACTAAACAAATTAAATAAGTTTACATTTGGCAGATGCTTTTATCCAAACAACTTAGGATGCATTCAAGGATTCAATACGATGCTGGCATCACTAAAGCGTCTGGGTTAACAATAAGTTTATTATTGTTAAATAAAACTAAAACAATAATTTTGTTACTTAAAATAAGATAAACATTAACTGAAATGAAATAAAATATAGAAAAACTTATTTTCATTTAGTTTAACTTGAAAAATAAATAAATAAAAATCCATAAAAAAAACTATAGGCCAGACATTTAAAAAATAAAACCAAAAATGTAATACAAATAACAAAAAAGTAAATTACTAAAACTTTAGCAAAATCAAAATAACAATTAATCATCATATTATAGTTTATAATAGTTTTATACAGTATTGAAAACTAGTTTCTGAATAATAGTTGAAACAACACTGAAGGTTAAAAAGGACAGTATCTAAAGAGCCCTTTCAAACTAGGTCTGGAACAAATTCTGTTTAATTAACTAGAATTAGGTTTGTTTGCTTGGTTTTGAAAGAGTTTTCTCAACACAAGGTGCACATCACCTGGTTTGGTTTCTTTGGTTGAAAAGCTGTTTTACAAATTGAGGTGTTCACTAGGAAACCACACCGTAAAGTTGACCAGAAAACAGGACATTAGGACTCACAAACATGGGTTGAAAGCAATCCGGCCTGGTTTTGTGTGAAGTGCTTATGAGGACATGTTTTATGTGCTACTTGCACACTGGAGTAAATTTCCGCTGCAACAACTCACATTCCTTACATCTGTTGCACATATAACACATTTATGTGGTTCAAATCCAATGAAAAAACTAGAAAGAAAGAAAACTGGTCAGCTGATGAAGGAGAAGGCATCTAATCAGATGTTTGTTCTACAGAACCTATGATCTGAGACCTACAGCAGACAGAAGGAACCAGAGGAGAACTGCTGAGAAACACACATCACCTCTTACTACAAACACACACCAACCACCCAAACACACACCGACAGCCAGAGCCGAGCGGCGCAGAGTTCATCCCCCCGTGGTCTTCCTGAAAACACACCGGACCGGCAGCAGCACTGTGCAGAACATCCTGTTTCGACTCGGAGAACGAGAGAGCGCCACCTTCGCCTTTCCCTCCCACACGTACCAGTTTAACTACCCAGACAGGTAAAATGAGCACAGTGCGTGATGTACATCACATTTCCAACAATGTGTCAGTATCTGCATAAGTTTAATTACATGTTAGAGTATTCTGCTGTTTCCTGTTCCCATTCATCTCAGAGGTGTTTTGGTGCAGGATCTTCTAGAAGTGCATGCCCTGCTGCTGCTGTTTTTGGTCTCAAGTAGCTGAAAACTCTTCATTAGTGAATATTCTGGGTCAAAGATAACAGGTGGAAAAAAATATGAGTCTGTTTCACCATGGCGCTAACTGGACCAAGCTAATCAAGCTAAGGCACCAAATGACAAAGATAAATCCATAAAAGCCAAAACACATTAAATACAATAAAATACTTACAGTACAGTTGACATGTTGCTTGCAAATTGGATTGTTAACATACACAGCTACTTTTAAATGGAGAAAGATTAATTTTGACAGCAAATTAGTTACAGCATAGGGCTAACTTGGCCATGCTAAACATGCTAATGAATCACCAGAAGACAATTTAAGTCCATTTCACAATCTGAAGAACCTTCATCTCCTATAATATCATGGAATTCTTATAAAATAAGTTGTTTGCCATGCACTTTGGTAGCATATATGAATGGTTGTTAGTGGAAAACGATGCATCTTAACTGAAAAATGGTTGCAGCATGAGGCTATTTGAGCCATGCTAAATCAAGGGCAAACCGCAAACTGCAAACCAAATGGCAAACTGGTTTGTTAGCATGCATGCCTACTTTTGAATGGCTGTCAGAAAATATGCTTTTTGGCAGCAAATTGGTTATAGCATGGGGCTAACTGGACCATGCCAAACAAAGGCAAAGGAAAATTTATTTAAAAAAAAAATAAACTAAGTTAATTTATAATCTTCCAAAAAATGTATTATAATATAATGAAATACTCATGATTTATGCAAATTGTTTTGCTAGTATACACAGCTACTTTGAATGGCTGTAAATGCAGAAAGAAAAATATGACAGCAAATTAGCTACTGCATTAAGCCATGCTAAACAGTCTTTATGATATTCATCATTTAGCTACCCATGCTAGGTCACCAAAAAACAATAGTATAGAATCACCAATGGATGGCGCCCCAAAAATTGACCTTAAAAAACACTGCATACAGTATATCACTACACTGGAAAAAAAGGTACAAAAGTTATCACTGGGGCAATACTCTTCTAAAAGCTACTAGTATGTACACTTTAGGTACTAATATGTACCTTTAAGGCACCAATATGCACCTTTTAGGTGTAAATAAAAGTGGTACTGCTACAGTGACATCTTTTTCACCTTTTCTGATAGTGTAGGGTAGATGGATCAAGTCAGTCAGTCATCAGTGTATTCTTGACCTCCCTCTTCAGACCATTAATGACTGTTCAAAGGTTAATTAGCTTTAAACCAAACAAGTTCTTCACTCTTGCTCTCTCTCGGTCTTAGATTCAGAGCGGCGTTTGTGGACGAGCTGCCCGAGGGTTCATCTCAGTTCGACTTGCTTTGCAGTCACATGCGTTTGGACCTGAGGGAGGTGAGGAAGGTGATGCCCCAGAACGCTGTCTTCATCACGCTCTTGCGAGACCCAATCAAGACCTTTGAGTCGGTCTTTGGGTACTACACCTCCACTGTCCCAGCGTTCTTCATTGCACGCCGAGCCGCCACCAACGAAGGCAAATCTGCGCTCTCTGTGTTCCTGAACTCTCCGGAGACCTTCTGGGACCCAAAGGAACCTGGGAACGGTCTTGCCAAGAACCCAATGAGCTTTGACATAGGGCTCAACAACCAGAAGTGGAACGGTTCCTGGCCGGAGGACTTGGCGCAACTGGAGGAAGCGTTTCACCTGGTGATGATCGCAGAGCACTTTGATGAGTCCCTGGTTCTCCTGGGGGCTCTTCTCGGACTAGAGCATGAGGATTTGGCTTACCTTCGGCTCAATGCTCGTGCCGGCAACAGCGTGACGGAGCTGGATGAGAACATGCGGACAAAAATGCGTTCGTGGAACGTGCTGGACACGCTGCTCTACGACTTCTTTGTGCAGGTGTTCTGGGAGAAGGCGGCTCAGTTTGGGATGGAGAGGTTGAAAGCGGAGGCGGAACGGCTCAGGGCCTTTACGGAGGATATACAAAGGAAATGTGTGTCCAGGGCTGAGGTTCCTCCAGGAGAGCTGGAAGACTTGCTGCGCCCATGGCAGATGGAGACGGCCACTATCGTGGGATATGAGGTGAGGGGGAACCTGTCGCTGCAAGATCAGGGGTTCTGTATTCGGATGATGCTTCCAGAGCTTCAGTATCACTCGCACTTGTACTTCAAGCAGTATGGTAGAGATATGAGAGCCGCTCCAGCCGAGTGAAACCTTGGACCAGGTGGGACCATCTCAGGCCTGGTCTTGGCTAATGGGAATCCATCAACTGTTCACAGAGCAAGTCTTGGTGGAGTTGAACTAAGATGGAGCATTGCACCATCAAAATACAAATCCTGGATAAAACAGGATAGCAACACTCCTTCCCCCAAACGGTGGTCTACATCAGTGGTTCTCATCCTATGTCCTGAAGAACCCCAAACAATACACATTTTGGATGTTTTTCTCATCTGACACAACCATTTCAGGTCTTGGAGTTTTTACTAACAAACTGATGAGGTGAATCAGGTGTTTTTCATTACGACAGTGGTGTTCAATGATTCTGCTCCCGGAGGGCCAATGTTCTGCAGACTTTAGCTCCAACACACAGATTAGATTGGTTCAGGTGATTTATTAAAGTTAGAGCTAAACTCTGCAGGTCAGTAGCCCTCTAGGAGCAGGATTGGACACCACTGGATTAGGAAGACAAACAAAATTTGCAGAGTTGAGAGTACTCTAAGGCCAGGATTGGGAACCACTGGTCTACATTGATGACCTAAACATGAAACTGATGGGAGAAACATATTAACTTGCATTTGCACAAAGATCTGCACTGCGATAACTATTGGTTATCTGTATCCGTTTTGGACACACAAAATAGTCCAGCTCTCCTTGACATGCCAGTGAGTGTGGCAGTCTTAATCACATGACTGAAACAGGAGGAAGTACAGAGTCTGTGCGTCACAAGAGCACAAACTCCTCCAAACAGCTCTTTGATTTACAGACTTACAGCCTTTGGTGTAAACCATTTGTGTCCAATTCTGCTGAGGGTCACTTTCCTGCAGAGGTTATGCTGCCTTCACATGTTACAGGAAATTTCCTACTGCCCAATTTTTAAGTCAGAATTATGAGTTTGCATTTGAGTGCTTTGTTGTTGGGAAGAATAGGAATCATGGAGGACACCAGGACACCTATTCCATGGAAAAAGCAAAAATATTCTAAAGATATTTAATTAAGATCCAATGAATTTTGAATAAAATGTAGTGTCCCATTCTTTGACAACCATATAAACGTTAACTGCACTATTGTATACACTTACCATACTAGATTCTAAAGTTTCAGTCAAATAAATGCTGTTTTTGTTATGTAAAATAATACAATATGCATCAAACGGTTATTTATATATACGTAAATATATAGATGGCTGTTAATGGCAAGAGAAAGAAAAGTAGAAGCTGTGGAAAAAACCTACCAGCTACTATATAAATAGTTCTGTCTTCTTGCATGTTCAAAGTACATGGCTTGGAAAATCAGGTTTCAAAATTATCTACACGTTTCCTAGTTGTAAAGACGACTTGAGAGACCGTTCATGTCTATTTTCCAATTTGGCTTTGCAGACCTAAATTCAAGAGGGAATCGCAGGGGGTAAATCCTAAAAATGAAATGAAATTAAATAAATAAATAATATGAAAGAAAAACTCTCAGGGAGTAAAAAACAAATACATTTTATTTATGTACTTATAAAAAGATTTTGAATTGATACTGATATCGATTGTCAGTAGTTGCTTGTGTTAACAGCAGATTTGTTGCCTAACCAGAAAAGTTGAATTGGTCTGTATAAATCTACAAAAATGGCTATCTTTCATGCTACCAAAAAAAAAACTAAAGAAAACTCTGAGAATCAACTCTAAGAATAACGAGAATACAGGAAATTAAACACCTCAAAAGCACTGGTAATGAAAACATATGTCATAAGAATTTGGGCATAAATGTGTGTAACTGAATCAGAAAAACAAGAAAAAAAGTGGTGATGTGAAATGTGAGCTAGACCCGTTTTAGTTTATCTCTGAAACAACATCAGAATAAAAGCTCCCCATTTATGTAATAGCACAAACAGCAAAACGCATAAACAGCAAAACGCATAAACAGAGACTAAATCACAGTGTTTGCAACAGCCAAATCCCATGTTTGCCTGTCAAAGAGTAACGTATGCACCTCTCATCTGTCCAAGAGCCTCACTGTCTGCTGTCATTAACGTCACACCAAACACATGTAATCTGCTTAGCCACCTGCTCAGCGAACTCTTCACAACCTCCTGTCTGGTGCCTTTACACATAACTACAGAAAAACAAGAAAATAACAGCAGCACTCTGTAAAAAAACAAAAACAAAGAGGAAAAGCACCTACATTCACCCATGTTTTGGACACACAAAATAGTCCAGCTCTCCTTCACATGCCAGTGAGTGTGGCAGTCTTGATCACATGACTGAAACTGGAGGAAGTACAGAGTCTGTGCGTCACAAGAGCACAAACTCCTCCAAACAGCTCTTCTTTTTGATTCGACCAGGTCTGTCTTTGGACTTTATATGAGTGACTGAGTCTGACGTACAGCTCATGTCTTCCTCATTATGACCCTCAACAAACGTGAAGATGGGGTACTTCTCCTCGGATGATGTCAGAGCCTGTCCATCAAAGGAAAAACGGAGGAAAAGTCTGACATTGCAGGATTTTAGACCTATAATATATGCCGATAAGTTTTGATTTTGTAGCATGTGCTTGTCTTCCTCCCACCTTAGTGACGTCTGAACACAGAGCCTGGAAATCTGCTCTGCTTCCGGCGTAGAAACCCACCGTACAGCTCGGGTCCATGCGGTTAAACGGCATCTTCCTGACAGCTTTACAGTGAAACGACTGCACCAAGAGACAACAAACAGAGGCATTAATATATTCAATTCAAACTGATCTGTATAGCAGAAAATGCATGTTTTTGAATGTTACAATAAGTATTCTCTAATAACATGAAATTATAATATATACTGTTACAGTCTTTATTAAGATTTTGAAATCACTTTTCATTTTTATATTTTTAAATGTGTATATATAGCCATCTACATTGTCATCTGAGGAGATTACAAAGATTAAACGAGTGTTTTTTTAACTCTAAAACATGAAATGTGGAGTCAACTTTTAATATGTGAAAAAAAAAACATACTTTCAATGAACTTTAATTTAGTAAATTACCTGTATTTGTTTAAGTTATTGTTATTTAATCAAAACAACCCAACTGTAGTTTGATTGATATTACTTGCGCAATAAAAATAAAAAAAACGCGATTTCTGAAAAAATAAAAATGTAGTTATTGGTTTTTGCAAATAAAGTTTTCATTTTTATATTTTCCATTATAATTTCAATTTTAGTTAAAGTTGTAATTAATTTAGTTTTTTTTTTTTCATTTTTATTAGTTTTTTTATGTAGTTTTTGATTTCTATTTTAGTTGTTGTTTTAGTCATTTTAGTATTTTAAACAAAATCTTAAATAAAACAGATTTTTTTTATTTATCAGTTAACATTTATCTTATTTAAATTAAAAATAATAACCATGTAGATGTCAAACAAAAAAACTAGTTTTATTTTCAGTTTATATATTTATTTTCTGTTTTGATTTTAATTTTGTACTGTTTTTGCCATTTACTCATTTTTTATTTTTTAAATATGTATTTTTTTTTATTAATTATTCATTCAGTTTTTGTTTTAGCAATTTAGTATTTCATCCTGAAAATAAAAATAATACTAATTTAAATAGGTTTATTGTATTTTATATTAGTTCAATTGATGTTTATCTTTTCAATTTAAATTTTTTTCAGTAG
This sequence comes from Acrossocheilus fasciatus, assembly GCA_036784905.1. NCBI lineage: Eukaryota > Metazoa > Chordata > Actinopteri > Cypriniformes > Cyprinidae > Acrossocheilus > Acrossocheilus fasciatus. Next base: position 7,236,582 of record CM071940.1, on the reverse strand, counting down.
TTTTTGTCAATTATAATAATCCTGTAAAAGAGAAACAGTGTTTATCAGGATGTTCATTCAGCTCTTTTTCATATAATGAAAGCAGATGGTGACCAGCAGCTGTCAAGCTCCGAAAAAACCTCCATTAAAATATGCCCAAGGGCAGTTTTTAGTAATTTTATTTGGACTTTGATAGTCCCTGGTTGCTGTATGTATCATATTTTGAGGCAGAATTAATTGGTTTTCAGGCAAACAATACCTTAAAATATCGGCTCACCTCTAAAGGGAAGTTGTCTCGTTGGACGTCTACAGCAGCCTGACAGTAATGAGGATCCAAATAGATCAGCTGATCATCTGCATGAAGCACACAGAAAACCACAAACACACAGACGCTGAACGATTCGTTACACATTACAAACACAAACGCGTGTCACGTGACTCACCCTGGAATCCCACGAAAAACAGCGAGTGTTTGGGTTTCCCTCCGATGATTCCCATGCAGCACCGCAGCTCCAGCAACCTCTGCGGACACAGAGATAGAAAACATGAGCTCAGACCATCACAACAACATCACTTCACGTCTGCGTGTGTGTCGTAACGCACCTTGACACATCGAGCGTAAGCCGGATTCAACATATCAGAGCCCAAACGCACAGGCACCAGCAGAACCAGCGACTTCCAGCCAGACCTGCACCACGCTGAGAGATCCGTACGAGACGTCCCGCACAGGTTTAACACGTCTCCAACATACACTACAGACAAACGCAGAGATTTAGTGTTGAGGTGTTACAGCCTGTACACAAATCAACCATGATTACTGCAGTTTGTGCCAAATTTGCAGGTAATTTCATGCAAAAATAAAGATGTGTCCACATGAGCACAAAACAGGGGAACTAAAACTGACCAGGATTCATTGCTAAATCATGACTGACTGACCTGTGCAGTTCTGTGCCACGTACAACTCCAGATCGGACACCTCAGACGCTGCCACGGCCTTCCTGAAACACACAAACAAACATTTACCTTCAAGTATCACTCTATATTTACATGCTAATTCATTTACAATATGAACATTAATATATTAATGTTTCTTTTCTCATGTTGGATATGACAGTACTGAAATGTATAAATGGCAGCGATACACCATGAAATGCTGTGCATTACAGTGATTTTACCATAACATTAGCTAAATCTAAAAATGCTAAAAACATTTATATAATTTCAATATTAAACATCAACAGAAATAAAATATAATATAAACATTTACATAATTTACAAAAATATAAAAACCTTTTTATTTCAGTCAGTCACAAAGTGAAAACTTCACATTTTTGTTTAGTTTTAGTACTAAATTTACTAAAATTAACTTAAAAAAAGCAATACAAATTAAAAGCTAAGGAGACAAATGACTAAAATGCAACAAAATTGTTAAAACCTTTTTATAATATATATTTTTTTTTTTAAACTGCAATAAAAATATAAAAAAATAAAGAGATAATTAAAGAAAACTAATAAAAATTACTAAAACAACAAAACTGCTACAATGTTTACTAAAATTAAAATGGAAAATTAAAAAAATAAAATGAAATAAAATGAATGAAACCTAAATAGACAAAAATAATAACAAACATAACAAAATTGCTAAAACGTTCAAATAAAAATGGAAAATATAAAAAAAATATGAATAAGTCTAAACAGGCAAGTTAGCTGACCCCGATTGTGGGCAGCGCGCCGACATACAGTGCTGTTGCTCTGAGTTTGAATCCTGACTCAAGGACCTTTCACGATCACCCCCCTCTTTCTCCCACTTTGCTTCCTGACACCTCTGATCTGTACTATCATATAATAAAGGCAAAAAAATCTCTACATAGACAAGTTAAAAAAATAAATAAATAATAACTAAAAAAACTTAATGAAACTTCAACTGAAATTAAATCGGAAAATACAAAAATAAGAAAACAATTAAAAAAATATGATTAATATAAAGATACTAAAATAAAACTGAGGAAAATAAATCTATGTCCAGTGTATAGTGTCTTATGCATTTAAACTAAATATTACTAAAACTAAATTAACTCTAAAAATTAATTATTCACTAAATAATTGCATTTATTAATAATAAAAATCAATAGAAAGTAAACTGATTAGTGTAACAAACAAATATCAGTCTATAAACTAATGTTGAGTGAGTTCAGATCTGTGTATATCGGCTTCAAATGTGGCTCATCAAATCACCTTTAACCCACTGCATGGTTCACTTACTGCAGTATGTGGGCCGCGATGGACGGTCCGTACCAGTCGCCCGCCCTCTTCCCAGAGGCCCTGCCCAACTCCACCAGCCGGTGCAGGCCGAACGAGGCAGAGGGCAGATCGCCGAACCAGGACACGATCCTCCTGTGAGTCCGCTCCTCCTGAGTCTCGCTGTCTAGCGTGGTTCCCAGACTGCGTCTGCGAGGTTTTCCCGAGTCATGCCGGCTCTCTTTGAGGTAATCGTCCAGCATGTGAGCGTCCACCACCTCCAGGTCATCTTTGGTCTGATGATGCGTCGCAGGCCACGTCCAGCCTGAAGAGAGTCAATACAGTCCAAAGGAATGGTGTTATTATTTTTGTACATAATATGCAGTTAGTAAGTGTGCAAGTAAAGTACAATTTAAAATAACTGCTTTCTATGTAAATATGACGTGTGTGTGTGTGTGTGTAGTATATATATATATATATATATATATATATTTATGTGTGTGTGTGTGTGTGTGTGTGTGTGACCCTGGAGCACAAAACCAGTCATAAGTAGCACGGATGCATTTGTAGCAACAGCCAACAATACATTGTATGGGTCCAAATTATCCATTTTTCTTTTATGCCAAAAATCATTAGGATATTAAATAAAGATCATGTTCCATGAAGATATTTTGTAAGTAAATATATCAAAACTTAATTTTTGATTAGTAATATGCATTGCTAAGAACTTCATTTGGACAACTTTAAAGGCGATTTTCTCAATATTTTGATTTTTTTGCACCCTCAGATTCCAGATTTTCAAATAGTTGTATCAAATAGTTGTAATAGTTGTTGATGTGTATTTTCAGTCTTACCACATTTTTAAAGTACTAAAGTTTTTTTTTTTTTTTTTACAAACTATTACAATTTCTTCCAGGTCAAAAATGGTCTTTTGTCCTGATATGTATTATTATAGTCTTTATATATTTTCCAAGTTCAGTCAGACCAATATTAATTAATCCCGCACTAAACCCTATGAAACTATTTTAAACTTCAGAATGTCTTACGGCTTAAAAAGGTCTGAATGCATTAAAGGGTTAAGTCCATGCAGTGTGTTTGTACCCGCGGGCATCATGTGCAGCGTTAGTCCGTGAGCTAACAGCATCTGTGCGCTGCGGAGCATGCAGCCCCATCCCGCGTCAGACGTGAGGGCCGAGCTGTCCAGCGGTGGGAAACCTCTCCTGTAGGTCATCCACAGCAGAGAGGAGAACGCCCGCCGAAAACTCTCCCGCTCTCCTGAGAGAAAACACACACGCTTACAGTGAAAACACGACACACAGCGACTCCTCACACACAGACATAACCCTCCGGTGCTGCTTACCGCTGTAGCTCAGCTGATAGGACTGTCCCAGCAGACACACGGGGCTGCTCTTACTGAGACGCGGCTTGCTCTTCAGAGACCAGCCTGCACACAAACAGATGAGTGAACATGACAGATTCATATTGAAAATGTGTGCAGTCAAAATCTGGTCGCTCAGCGAGGGAGGAAGATAAAGGTCAAAACTGTAGAACTATCAAATGACTAGAAATATATCAGCTATCTTTTGATATAAAAACACACTACAGTTCAAAATTTTGGAAGATATTAATACTTTTATTCATCAGTGACACATTAAATTGATCAAAAGTGACAATAAAGACATTTCTAATGTCACAAAATATTTCTATTTCAAATGAATGCCCTTCTTTTCAACTTTCCATTAATCAAATAATTATGAGAACTGAAACATATCATGGATTCTGGATGGTGCTGTTTTCAACATTGATAATAATAAAGTGTTTCTTGAGTACTTAAACGGAAAGAAATAAAAATGCTAGACACACACAAAAAAATGTTTTTTTATAAAAAACTGGTCACACACCTCCATATCTGACGTTATTCCACGCTGAAATGAGTTTGGTTTTGAGTTTGGTCTTGTCTTTTGACTCCTGAACGTGACCGTCGACGTCTGTGCCCAGATCCAGCAGGCCCGGGTTCGACAGGTTGACCACCTCAAACGACGCTAGGTCATCTGTGGGCTCCATCTCAATGTCAAACTCATCACTCACATCCATGACCGACTGGATACTGTTGCCATGACATCCGGAGACTCTGAATCCCAGCTGTCCAATCAGAGGACGGATGTGAGCCGCTCGGGCTTTTCTGGACATTACAGGTACCAGTGAAGCTGTGGGACAGTGAAATAAAGGTTAATATGTCACCAAAGGTAGTGCACAGCCCTTTAGAGGACAACACTGAGCCATGTGACAGAAGGAATCTTACAATGTTAAGCCACATTATCACCAAAACTCCTATTAAAGATCCTACAATAAGAAAAATGTTCGATAACTATTGTGTTTATGCATTAAATACACGTGATTCCAGTTTATCTTCCCTTCAAAGCTGGCACTAAGTTACTATGGTAACCTAATGGGATGTTACTGTACTCTGAGATTTACCATGGTACTGAATGTAACGTACATTGCACAGCGTAGTACTTCACACTGTGGTATTACCATGGTACCATGTTCAAATGTACAATATCTCATAATTATTTTCGAGAATTACAGTGGATTTCAGGTGTTAGGGTGACTTTATAAGTTTGTTGTTGACTTAGGTTTGTTGATACGGAAATCATGTTTATGTACAGATTCGCCTCTCGGATAATTAGACGGGGGACTTTCCGCCACGAAGGTGACTATATTTAAATTATGTGGAAAAATACTTACCTTAAAGGCTTGTTAAACTGTCATGTCATTGTGGATATCGCAACATTTCAGATGGAAACTTCCTGCAACAGCAAACATACCGCGAGGAAACTGCCTTGATTTCACTGCCTGACGGTAACCCCGCCCCTTCCATCCTTCACTCGGCAACGAAGCTCGAATCTGTCCTCTGATTGGCTGTCTGGCACCTCAACGCTCTCTGATTGGTCAACTGAGTGACTATGTAAATAAGAGCAGATCTGAGAACGTCCTGAATAAATGGCAAGCTGTTTGAACTTTTAATGTTTAAACGTACTAATGTCTATTTTCATGCTACTAGTAGGTTACTTATTTTTAGATACTAATATTTATTCCATTATGTACTATTATATTAAGTTAGCTACTAGTCTACTTATTCTTTAGATGCTAGTGTTTATTCTTTGGGTACACATTTCAATAGTGACTATATTCTATTGTTACTAAACACATTTCTGTATTTTTTTTGTTTGTTTTTTTTTACTCATTTTTCAATTTCAAAAAACACTTTTTGCAAAACACAAGACACAATGGTCTAGCTTATGTAACACACAAAAATCTAACAGGAAGTATCTTGATTTCCTTTTTCAAACACAACCAAGCAAAATGCCAGACTAATTCATCAGTGCCTCACATGTGCAAACACTCATTGCTTTATTTAACATCAACCAATCATGGTTTTAGAATATGCCTATAAATACAAATCTAGACCAACACAACTACACATGGTTGATGTTTCTTTTTCGTACTGTGTAATCACAACCACAGATGCTTAGGCTACAGTAAAAAAAAATAAAATAAAATAAAAAAAAAAGGTTTGGTTTCAATCTTGTTTTCATGTTTATCATGAATTTTTCAGCATCTCTTTGCCAATTACTTGTAAATGTCCATTAGAGCTCATGACAGAAGAGCTTTTGAATAACTGTGTGTATATGATATATCCAAAAATGTAATATTATCGCAAAGGTGTTTGCAAAGCAAGACAAATGTTTGCTTATGAGATGTGTTTGTGATATTTTGAATGCAGTGCATCATTTTGCAAGAAATGCGAGGCATGTTGTGTGTGCAATTCTTGGATTTGTGTGCAAAGTTTTTTTAAAAAAAAAAAAAAAAAAAAAAAAAAAGAGGCAAAGTTTTGAAAATATGTGTAACACTGTGTCCTAACTACACACGATGTGACACGCGATAAAAGGTATCTTTTCCATGTTAATCTGTTTTTATCCTAACTAGCCATGATGGCGACACACAAAATTTCTAATTTAGAAACAGTTTATATTTCTGCAACGTTGCGGCTGGAACAACAACAACATACAAACTATACGACAGTAGATAATCTCAGGTGATTATGTGCTTTATTCAAAGTTAAATGTGTCTAATATGAGTTTAAATATTATTTTGCTTGACCTTGTAGCCATACTGAAAGCAACAACAGAGGGTTTACCTCAGATCTTGAAAATAAATTAAAGATGAATTAAAGATGTACATAAAAACTGTGAACTCACTGCGAACCAACCATTCCATGACAAAGATGGTATCAGTCACTCAGCATGTACATTTAATGATGTTAAAAAAGTGTAATATTTATTAATTAGATAATAAATGTATCCATTTCATTGCGAGAGTAGTACGCTTTCAGAGAGAGCCTGCCCCCACACGCTTCCCTGATAGCACACGTACATCTCGGAGACGTCCATTTGACATCTGCAAGACGTATTTTTTAGAGTGTTTCCTTATAGATGTCACATAGACGTCTGTTAGATGTCTTTAAGATGTTTATGATTCAGAATGTATGTAAAAACTGACATCTGAAAGACGTCTGTCAGACGTTTGTAGACAGCAGATGCTTTCCAGATCAAGAGATCTTGCAGACTTGCTATCTGGGTTCTGATTGGCTGTGATATTTGATTATTCTGTCACGTCGCGGTGTCGTGTCGCGTTTGGTGTAGACACCCAAATTCCTTGTCGCTGGAATCTTGTCGCGTGGTGTGTAGTTAGGACATGGTGTAAGCAGTTGAAAAAACCTGTAACTATCAAATCTGATGATTATGATTTTTTTGTGAAACCAAAGAAGGGTTTTCTGGAAGGTTTGTTTTACTCTGAATATTGTGTGTGTGTGTGTGTGTGTGTGTGTGTGTGTGTGTGTGTGTGTGTGTGTGTGTGTGTGTGTGTGTGTGTGTGTGTGCATGTTTTTGTGACATACGAGGACACAAATTTGTACAACCCCGATTCCAAAAAAGTTGGGACACTGTACAAATTGTGAATAAAAAAGGAATGCAATAATTTACAAATCTCATAAACTTATTTCAGTCAGGACCTTTTAAGTCAAAAGAAATACCATAGACAAGCCTTTAAGTCAACTTTTTATTGGCATATTTACTAAGTTACATTTGGCGGTATGGCTCTGTTCCAAGTTCCTTGTCCTTTTCATGAGCTCCATGAAAGCCAAGACAGGGAAACAGCAGCAACTTCAGGGGCAACCCTCCTATTTTAAGAATGGGAGAGTAGCACAAAACCCCCAGAACAGAGCAAGCAACAATGAAAACAGAATTACATTGTTTTAAGTTACACAAGTTAAGGGAGGAGATGGGGAGGAGGTGGGTTGCAGGCAGCGTACAAAGGAAGCAGCAAAGCAAGCAGACTGAAGCAGTGTTTAAGTAAGGCGCCCTGTTTGAGATTGCCAATTGAGAGCTTGAGTTGGATCAGCTGATAGGGGCCGGGTTTGATTTTTCCCATCAGCTAATAGCAAAGCTTGACTACTAGGCCTGCCTGAACTGACGCAGAATGCTTGATATTTTATTCACAATAGAATATAGATAACATATCAAATGTTGAAAGTGAGACATTTTGAAATGTCATGCCAAATATTGGCTCATTTTGGATTTCATGAGAGCTACACATTCCAAAAAAGTTGGGAGAGGTAGCAATAAGAGGCCGGAAAAGTTAAATGTACATGTAAGGAACAGCTGGAGGACTAATCTGCATCTTATTAGGTCAATTGGCAACATGACTGGGTATAAAAAGAGCCTCTCAGAGTGGCAGTGTCTCTCAGAAGTCAAGATGGGAAGAGGATCACCAATTCCCCCAATGCTGCGGCGAAAAATAGTGGAGCAATATCAGAAAGGAGTTTCTCAGAGAAAAATTACACAGAGTTTGAAGTTATCATCATCTACAGTGCATAATATCATCCAAAGATTCAGATAATCTGGAACAATCTCTGTGTGTAAGGGACAAGGCCTAAGACCTTTGTTGAATGCCCGTGGTCTTCTGGTCCTCAGACGACACTGCATCACTCATCGGCATGATTCGGTCATTGACATTACTAAATGGGCCCAGGAATACTTCCAGAAACCACTGTCGGTAAACACAATCCGCCATGCCATCTGCAGATGCCAACTAAAGCTCTATCATGCAAAAAGGAAGCCATATCTAAACATGATCCAGAAGCGCAGGTGTTTTCTCTGGGCCAAGGCTCATTTAAAATGGACTGTTTCAAAGTGGAAAAGTGTTCTATGGTCAGACGAATCAAAATTTGAAGTTCTTTTTGGAAAACTGGGATGCCATGTCATCCAGACTAAAGAGGACAAGGACAACCCAAGTTGTTATCAGCGCTCAGTTCAGAAGCCTGCATCTCTGATGGTATGGGGTTGCATGAGTGCGTGTGGCATGGACAGCTTACACATCTGGAAAGGCAACATCAATGCTGAAAGGTATATCCAAGTTCTAGAACAACATATGCTCCCATCCAGACATCGTCTCTTTCAGGGAAGACCTTGCATTTTCCAACGTGATAATGCCAGACCATATACTGCATCAATTACAACATCATGGCTGCGTAGAAGAAAGATCCGGGTACTGAAATGGCCAGCCTGCAGTCCAGATCTTTCACCCATAGAAAACATTTGGCGCATCATAAAGAGGAAGATGTGACAAAGAAGACCTAAGACAGTTGAGCAACTAGACGCCTGTATTAGACAAGAATGGGACAACATTCCTATTTCTAAACTTGAGCAACTTGTCTCCTCAGTCCCCAGACATTTGCAGACTGTTATAAAAAGAAGAGGGGATGCCACACAGTGGTAAACATGGCCTTGTCCCAACTTTTTTGAGACGTGTTGATTTAAAATCGACTTATTTTTCCCTTAAAATTATACATTTTCTCAGTTTAAACATTTGATATGTCAGCTATGTTGTATTCTGAATAAAATATTGAAATTTGAAACTTCCACATCATTGCATTCTGTTTTTATTCACAATTTGTACAGTGTCCCAACTTTTTTGGAATCGGGTTTGTATGTTGACATGGGTATGGCATAGGTAATACAAGGAGAAGGTGATTTATGAGGACATTTCCCCATGTCCCCATATTTCAAAAGACATAAATCATACAGAATGAGTTTTTTTGAGAAAGTAAAAATGCACTAAGTTTCCTGTAAGGTGTAGGGTTGGTGTAGGGCGAAAATACGGTTTGTACAGTACAAAAACAATTACACCTATGGAATATCCCCACAAGTCACAAAAATAAACGTGTGTGTGTATGTATATGTGTGCGTGTATGTCTGTGTGAGTGTGTACCAATGGTATTCCCTATGTTATGGGAACCAAATTAAGTGCGCCAGTTCACAACAGAGGTCATTTAAAGTTACCTTTTCTCATAGAACAGGTCTATACCTTGTTCTTTTATTATACAAACTAAATAGCCTTATGTTATTTATCTTATTTATATGACGGCATGTTATTTCTGTCTCTACATGGTCACGCATTTACAATTCTCCTCTGCTCTCTAGTTCTGCCCCGATGTGCGCACACAGAGGTGAGCACACTCCCACTCCCACTGGTATTTGTAAATATTAAACCGCAAAAAGACTATTTAAATATGAATTCTGCGTGTCTCTGTGTTAATGAATGGAGCAGACGCACGGTTTTGTTTACAACCTGAATTCTGGAAATGTTGGGACGTTTATTAAATTTGAATAAAATGAAAACTAAAAGAATTTCAAATCACATGAGCCAATATTTTATTCACAATAGAACATAGATAACATAATAAATGTTTAAACTGAGAAATTGTATGCACAAAATGAGCTCATTTCAAATTTGATGCCTGCTCCAGGTCTCAAAATAGTTGGGACGGGGGCATGTTTACCATGGTGTAGCACCTCTTCTTTTCAAAACGGTTTGAAGACATCTGGGCATCGAGATTATGAGTTTCTGGAGTTTTGGTGTTGGAATTTGGTCCCATTGTTGACTGATATAGGTTTCCAGCTGCTGAAGAGTTTGTGGTCATCTTTGATATATTTTTCATTTAATGATGCTCCAAATGTTCTCTATAGGTGAAAGATTTGGACTGCAGGCAGGCCAATTCAGCACCCGGACTCTACTACGAAGCCATGCTGTTGTAATAGCTGCAGTATGTGGTTTTGAATTGTCCTGCTGAAATACACAAGGCCTACCCTGAAATAGACGTCATCTGGAGGGGAGCATATGTTGCTCTAAAACCTTTATGTACCTTTCAGCATTCATGATGCCTTCCAAAACATGCAAGCTGCCCATACTGTATGCATTTATGCACCCCAATACCATCAGAGATGCTGGCTTTTGAACTGGATGCTGATGACATGCTGGAAGGTCTCCCTCCTCTTTAGCCGGCATCTGTGATTTCCAACAAGAATGTCAAATTTGGACTCGTCTGACCATAGAACACTTTTCCACTTCGAAACAGTCCATTTTAAATTAGCCTTGGCCCACAGGACACGACGGAGCATCTGGACCATGTTCACATATGGCTTCCTTTTTGCATGATAGAGTTTAGTTGGCATCTGCTGATGACACGGTGGATTATGTTTACCGATAGTGGTTTCTGGAAGTATTCCTGGGCCCATTTGGTCATATCAATGACAGAATCATGCCGATGAGTGATGCAGTGTCGTCTGAGGGCCCGAAGAACACGGGCATCCAACAAAGGTCTTCGGCCTTGTCCCTTTATGCACAGTGATTTCTCCAATTTTTGTGAATCTTTTGATGATGTTATGCACTGTAGGTGATGATATTTGCAAAGCCTTTGCGATATGACACTGATTGGAGAGCCTCTGCCCATTTTTACTTCTGAGAGACTCTGCCTCTCTAAGACATCCCTTTTATAGCTAATCATGTTACAGACCTGATGTCAATTAACTTAATTAGTTGCTAGATGTTCTCCCAGCTGAATCTTTTCAAAATTTCTGGCTTTTTCAGCCCTTTGTTGCCCCTTTGCCAACTTTGCCCCTGTGCCAACGTCCCAATATTTCCGAAATACGGGTTTTACTACTCGTACTGAAGCTCATGTGACACTTACAGTGGTTTAGCGTTTGCCGTCTCACTAAATGAGGACATAAATACATGAACAACAGCTCCAGAACTGCGCTGAGAGTCACTTCATGAGCATTTGACTGTTTCATTTGAGTAAAACTATCCTCATATCATATACACACAGAAACCCGTCAAAATAAAAGTTTGATTTAACTTGTCTTGAAAACATCGTGGCAGAAACACATTACTATTGTTAAGTATGTGTACGTAATACTACTAAAAGATAAATTAAATTAATGTGTTATGCCTTAATTTGATAAACAGAAAAATGTAAATACACAACAGAATTTCGGAGGGGAAAAAAATCATAAGGCTAAGGAGTCCAGAAATATTAAAACTGAAAAAAAAAATGGAATAATAAAAAAAAAAAAGATAAAACGGATTTTTAGGAAAAAAATAATTGTTCAGGTGTTATATTGACTGCTGTCATTAAAAGAAACAAATGAACACCATGATTTCTTTAAGTGTCTGTGTCCGTGTCCGTCATGAAATAAAAGTCTAAGGACTGAGGCAGAGTTAAAATAAACAGATCATAGATTTAATTTATGAATTTATGTTTTATTTATTTTACTTATGTTAGTGCCAGTACACCAATACAAATGAATGACTTTGACAATAACCATTATTGGCACGATCAGGCACGAACAAAGAATAATCAAAAACACTGTTTTATTTTACACAGAGAGAATATAGCAGAGATATATATCAACAAACACTAACATAAACAATACAGAACAGGGAAACAGTTAATTACGGGTTTAGAGAACAAGGAGACGGGAAACCATCATAACATCATAATAACCAGGGGTGACCGATGTCAGTTCAGATGCCATGTAATATGGTTTGGATATTGTTTTGATATATATACGTAAAGACTTTTTTTAATATATATATCCGGCAATTTTTTGCCGTTTTTTTCTTGCACCCCCTACTCAAGAGTTAAATTTCACCTATGCTAATAACAACACAACACTTAAATATATTTTCTATAAGGAATGGAAATATATCAGCCATGAAATCCATAATCTATCTATCATCTATCTATCTATCTATCTATCTATCTATCTATCTATCTATCTATCTATCTATCTATCTATCTATCTATCTATCTATCTATCTATCTATCTATCTATCATCACTTAGCTATCTATTTACAATGTCTTTTTAAGGCCTGGATATCACAATTTTTAAATTTCCCGATTTCTCCAGGTTTTCCATGACTGTAGGACTGTTGAGTCTGAAATTAAGTGACTTATTAACTTCACCTCAGCAGACAATATGGGATGGACCTTATAAACTCATAATCAGTCGTTTTACAGTTTTTACTGTCAGATGCTAAATTAACAATTGAGCATTTTTAAAGATTAATAAATGTAATGTAAACCTTCTTGTTCACTGGTTTGTTATATAACAGCAATATGTGAGTCTGTGGTGCTGGATATCAGTAATGTGAACAACTGCGGCCCAATCTCAGCTGTACTGATATTAAGATATAATATCTTACTCAATTAAATACTGAAACATGATGAGTTACTTACTGTTGGATGGTAAAATCCTCAAAGAGGAAGAACAACAGAAGAATGGCAAGATAGTGTCAGTGAAGGTGGTTGTGTATGTGTGTAGATGTGTGTTAGTTACAGGATCAGAGAATGACACCGTTCCTCTGTCATAATCAAGATCAACTCTCACACGCTCAAGATCCTGTTTAACAGCAAAACTAGACCGTGTAGACATTCTGTTCTGCACAAACCAGACGTTAGCATTAAAGAAATCACACCCCTTCCTCTGGTTTGATGCTGTAGTTACTCCAAGAATCCAGTAACGACTCTCTTTAACCTCCACATCCCAGCTGTGTGTTCCTGAGTTAAAACCCTCTGAACCCAGAACACAGTAATAATCATCAAATCTCTCTGGATTATCAGGAAGCAGCTGTTTGTTCTCGCTCAGTGTCATACTGGTCAGATCATCAGACAGGACGAGACGTGGATGAGCCGTGTTTGGATCCAGAATCACAGGAGCTGATGAGACACAATCAACAGAAGCTTTTATCCTGATGTTCATATAATGATCAGTGAATCAAACACAGATGATTATGAATTATGACACTCGCTCTATTGCTCAATCACATCAGACATTTTCCTCTGATCACTGTCAGTGTTATTGACAGGTTTTAAAGTTTTCTGATTGTACTATCCTACTCGTGAGGTTGGCTTGCTTAATACTACAAATACTTGAATTGTTAAGAGGTAAAGCATAACAGTTTATTTTATAATATAACAGTATAATTTTTAAGAACGTAATTTTCAAGATTTATGATTTGTCTTAAAGGAACACTCCACTTTTTTTGGAAATAGGCTGATTCTCCAACTCCCCCAGAGTTAATAAGTAGAGTTTTACCGTTTTTGAATCCATTCAGCCGATCTCCGGGTCTGGCGATAGCACTTTTAGCATAGCTTAGCATAGATCATTGAATCCTATTAGACCAGTAGCATCGCGTTCAAAAATGACCAAAGAGTTTCAATATTTGTCCTATTTAAAACTTGACTCTTCTGTAGTTATATCGTGTACTAAGATCGGCGGAAAATGAAAAGTTGCGATTTTCTAGGCTGATATGATTAAGAACTATACTCTCATTCCGGCGTAATAATCAAGGAACTTTGCTGCAGTAACATGGCCGCGGCAGGCGCAGTGATATTACGCAGCGCCTGAAAGTAGTCCCCAGCTAGGTAACTAGTTATAATATAGCTGGGGACTACTTTCAGGCGCTGCGTAATATCACTGCGGAGTGATTAAAAAAAAGATAAAGACAAAAAAAGTGGAGTGTTCCTTTAAGAATCATTTTTCGATTCCATTAATTTAAGATTGTACATAAGTAATAATTTTGGGAATACACAATATTCTTAACTTTTTCGCAAGTTTCAAAATAAGAAGTAAAATAGAAGAATTGTATTCTTAATGTCATGAATCTGGCCACAGCCTATAAAATGATTAATTTTAACTCTAGAGACTGTAAACAGTCCCTCTAGTAACACCATCATAATGCAAAGTCTTTGAAGAACTAGAAATTCATATCGAAGTTCTTTGAGCACAGTATTATATTTGTGGCTCAGTCAGTACCGTTTCTAGGCATAGGCGAGCTAGGCGGTCGCCTAGGGCGCCACCAGCTGAAGGGGCGCCAATGAGCGCACGTACTGGCACTACATTTGAACAGGGTTGTGATAAAGAGTGGCCCTGAAATATGACTGCCGCCCCCACTGGATCCCCCAACATCATTGGGCTAGAGTACTGTCAATCTGACGATGCCTGTATGCCATTGGATCAGAGAGCTGTCATTTGCTGCCTGATTGTTGCATGCGAAGTTTGCATTTGGAGCGCTCATCAACAACATTAGATCAATGGGCTCTGTCAGTGCTTTGGCAAGGTAATGCTTTTTTTTTTTTTTTGCCATGCAATAATGCTAAGTTCAAAGGCCAATTTAAAATATTGGTACAGTAAATAAAGTGTTCAAAATCAGTATTTTGTTTAGGCAGTATTTGTGGCAGGTGATAAATCAAGTTGCGAGATTTGTCCAAAAGGTGTGCGTTTTTGCACCAATGCACTGTTAACGGATCTGCCTGTCATGTAATATTCCCAAATAAACTTTAACAGCCAATTATTGGTATAGTAAAATTCGGCAATTCATGAGATCAATACATCCTTTATTGAACTGCTTTGTCGAGTTTAATGCATCCTTACGGAGGTGTCGAAATGCTGCATCAATTCATTCACTTCTAACACAGCACTTAATGGGAGCAGCGTCATACATATAGAGGTGCAGAACTTCACGTTATTTAAAGGGGAAGTTCACGCATTAATGAGTAGCAAAGGATTAAGTAGCTGCATTGATTACTTTTATTCCACTGATCAGGCTTTTATATGTAGTTTTGGGGTAACAAAGGGTTTTATAGGTTCGAATGAAATAATAATGCAATAACTGACACTTTAAATCAATGTTTCAAGCAACAACAACAAAACAATTGAACAAAAACAGATAAGGTCAAAAAGTAGCCATATCTAAACATTTATCCAAATCCAAATGCAATAATAATAATAGGGAAATTGAAAAAAATTGGCTAGAAACGGCCCTGGGCTCAGTGTTTCAGGCGGAAGAATCACACATGGAGCTTCAAGTTTCTTTTCACTTTTACACTGTTTAATCTGTTCTGGACTTGGAGTAGATGAAGAAATGATAAAAAACAACAACAACAAAAAATATAATATTCATTATAGACCAGACCAATGATCTTCACTCACTTACTTATGAGTAAGTACTAACTTTAACTCTACAAACTGAAGTAATCTACTTTTGCGTGATGATGAACTGTATGTGTAAGAGCGCAGATCATGTTTAGACTCACTGTTTTGGACGATGTCCTGCATCTTTTTCCAGACTCTGAAGGGCAGGTTGCTCAAGTAGCGTGGCACATGAATCAAAGCTCCAGAAGGTGTCTGTGGATCTGGCTGTGATGAGATCTGGACTCTGGAAGAACATTCAGGATCAGAACTGCAGTGGATTTGGATCAGAAGCAGAGAGACCAGAGACACCAGCAGATCACTCACCTTTCCATTGAGACTGGAAACTTCTGCAGAACAAACACACAATTTATCATCAACAAACCAATCAATCAATCAATCAATTCATGATCTGAAATCAGACCTTCAGAAAGCAGATGTTATTTTCTTTCATCATCTCCTCCAGCTTCTCCTTCTTCGTCTGCTCCTCTTCCTCCCTCAGTGCAGTGATTGTAGCTTCTTCTTCATCTCTGAGAAACTGATGAAGCTTCTCAAACTGCTGTTTAATCTGACGCTCTGTGTGCTCAGCTTGAGACTGAAATCAAATCACATTCACTTCAATCGTCACAATCAACACAATAACACTTCACATCAATAATATCTGAGATCAACTCAGATACTGACATATTACAGATGCAGAAGAAAATACTGCTTGTCATTTACAAAAATAATAAACTGGAATCCATTATATGGAATCCAATATAGATAATCATAATTGTATTTGATCCTGTGGCTGTAATGAAAATTACTCTTGGGCCAATTTCTGTTTCCTCACCTTGATTTGTTCTTCATTAAGTTTAAGTATTTCACTTAAAGTCTTCATTGCTGTATTGAGCTCCTCCTAGAATTGGAAAAAAAAAACAAAAAAAACAAACATCCAAGACAGCATTTTTCTACTCCACCAGAAAATCCTAAAATCTGTAAGTTGAAGCTCAAGCATGACTGGTTTTACAAAGCATAGGAGTAAAGGTTTTTTTTTTTTTTTTTGCTTAAAAACTGCAAGAATAAATTTAGCATTTACTGACGTTTGTTTGAAGATCTAAAACTATCTAGTATTAGATATTCACAAAAACCAGAAGTTGGGACGAGCCAAATACGTTTTCACAGCACGGTATATATGAAGTAGAGTAAAATTGCAGACAAAAATACTTAGTGCATGAATGTGATTATCTGTGTTATAACTATTTAATGTTCTTTACATTATGACCAAAAAGACAGTTCTCTTACCAGCTTGATAAACGCGCAGGCTGTCTGACAGAAGAGTTTGAGTTTCTCTGTGCAAACTGCAGATCTGCTGTCTGTTCAGAAACAAATGTCTCAAAAAAGCCTTCTTTAATGTTTCTCTGTCTTTTCCACTGATCACTGATTCTTTATTGCTTTTCTTGAGAGAAATGAGAGAGGAGAAATAACGTGTCAGTCTCTCATTGGTTAGTATTGTAAGAGGGAGGAGGAGTTTTCTCTATTGCTCTTTATTTGTCACAAATATAGAGTTTCTCCAGGGTCCGTCATGATCAGATCTTTGTCAAAATGATTTTTTCACATGCTGAAGTCTCAGTGATAAACACACATCTGCTTATGATGTTTGGAGACATGAACAGAGGCGGTTAAATATGCTATGAAGAGACTGTTCAAGTGAGTTAGCTACTTCGGATCTGATTCAGAATAAGATGATGATGATGGTAAATCAATGAACCATGTATTACAATTTTTTTTGGGGGGGGGGGGGGGGGGTGTTTTTGTATTTTCCTTGATAGGACAGTGGAGGTATGACAGGAAGTGAGTGTGTTTACGAGGTCCACGAGGCAGGATACGATCTCAGGACACCCGAAGTGCAAATGTGCATTATGTCGGCACGCTGCCCACAAAGCTATCGGCGCCGACTTGAACAGCCTTTTTACTGCTTATGTTTGGATGTTTTCAATTAGCTTTCAGTTAAAAAAAAGCAACAACAAAAAAAATAAAAATATTTATCCCTTAGTTTTTGAAAAAGCTCTGTTTTTTTTTTTTTTTTTTTTTTTTTTTTTTGAGAGTATATTGGATTTCCTTTTTTTTTTTTACACTTTAAAACACTTTTAAAGTTTTTACCACCAACCTGATCAGAGTGGTTAAAAAGTCAGGAAACATGACTAACCTGCTGCAAACAATGACACAGAAAGGTACTGAAAATCTTAAAATACTTTCATCTTTTTTTCTATTTTCCACATGCAGGTTCTTATGCAAAATAATAATAATAATATAACATAAATATTTCTGTTTGCAGTGTCTGTACAGGTCTGGACTCTGGAGTGCAGAATTATTTGTTTGATGTCAGTACCACACTCCTCTCTGATTCACACAGAAGTTTTAAGTTATAATTGTGACAGATTCCTCTCTGATTTCTGTTGTACTGCAGCCTACTCTCCGTATAGGTCTAATAAATCTAATAAAACATGATATCTCCATTTTAGGACGTCAAGCCCCTTCAACGCAAATACAGTTAACATCAAAATGGACATGTCACTGACTGACAACAGAGGTGGTTGCGGTCTAATTTTTATATGAAGCATTCAAAAGCCACACTGTAAAACCTGAACAGTGAAATGAATTAAATGAAATGTTGTTGTAGTAAGGTGAACTTAAAATGATTGCATTTTCTACTTCCCAGCATGCTTTGCATCAGACAACAAGGAAAATAAACGTAGACGTTAAGTGTTATTTTGTGTGTTTTTGCACAAGATTAACATAGAGAGACACAAGTTAGTACTTAAATGTTGTGTTATGTTGGTTTTGTAGTGTTATGGTGAAGAGTAGAGCCTGTGGTTAGGTTGAGGATGGATAGGAAAACTTAAAGACTATATAAAACTGCATGTTGTTTGACTATTTACATGCAAGTGTGTTGTGAGTCTTTTAGATAACTATATTAGCGTGCCAGTGTGCTGTTGCAAACTAGCACTTAACTATAAAGAGCTGAATGAATGTGCTGTTTATGAAAGCAAGTTGTGTATAATTATCATTGTGATGAGTGTGGCAGGATCATGGAAGCAAGGCTTGGCTTGGTTTGGCTCTCAGACCCCACCCCACTAGTCAGAATAAAAGTAAACTCTACTAACTTAAAAAAACAAATGAGTTTGTTTACTCAAATGTTTTGAGGCAATAAGTTTCCTCAAATGTTTTGAGTATTCTTAACTTATCGGGTTTTACAGTGCATCACTCAGTTAATTTAGATTGTCACGGGTTATTTGTTTTTATTGTTTAAGTGTTTATCTGAATGTTAAATTATTATTTAATGCTTATGAATTTTAAAACAATACTATTAGTCAACCGCTAAGTATTTTACATTTACATTTACATTTACATTTACATTTATGCATTTAGCAGACGCTTTTATCCAAAGCGACTTACATTGCATTCAAGTTACAATTTTTACATTTTATCAGCTCTTGCTTTCCCTGGGAAAGGGAAAGCTTGCTTTTAGCTTGCTTTTCAAAACCATGTCATGAGTTCATGAGTTACAGAATTGGGGAATGTTGTAATAAAAAAAAAAAATGTCAGACTAATTGGTATAGGTTTATAGCAGAAACTGGGGTAAATTAGGGAGAGGGGGACGGTTGCAACACTTTTTGCATCCCTTTAGTTTTTCGGAGACTGTTTGCATTAGAAAGCCAGAATTTTAATACAACATGGTCTTCAATAAGTTAAAGTTGCCTGTATAAAAACAAAGAATAGTAAATGGGAAAAAAAAAGTAACAAGTAACAACCTTGTCTTGGTTAATTATTATAATACATTTGAACTACAAAATATTAATTTAATCAGAATCAAGACATTGAAATTTAATAAGAACTACTTCTGTTAACATCTGTGAAAGGTCACTGAACTAAGGCCAGTTGCATGAACTTAGCAGTTAACCAAGTGTATCAATGCTGTGGTAAAGGACAGCTTGTCCCTACCCTTGACAGCCGTGATAAAACTTGGTAGCCTACAACAGCTTGACACAATATATTGACACATGCTAGCTATGCCTAGAAGCTAAGAAAACACAGATATAAATCATATGTTTTTACAATGCTTCACGCAAACAACTTAGACAGATTGACAAAAAAATAAATAAATCAGATGATTAAAAAAATAGTTTTTTACCATGAAAATTATTTTTTGTAAAAGGAATGGTCACATGTGCCTGATTTCATCCAGGAAGGATGTGGGGCTGATTTGGTGGAGGGATGCTGAATGACTAGAGATGATGAAGGTAATTACTGATGATGAACTGGCCGTGTTAATTATCTGCACGTGCTCCTCCCAACATTTGTTAATAAAACATCACTTGTCAGTGTCTTTATGTCTTTATTTTGAATGTGCAGCTGTCATTCCCTCAGGGCTGCACACTGCTGCTGCTCAGAACGGGCTGATGCTTCGAGGAGGAGGAAGAAGGGGTTAGAAATAGTATTGCATTATTAATATTGCAAAGTCCTAATATATATATATTATAAAACACAATAATCATTAAATGTTATAAATGTTGTTTAACTTATTAAAAACTATAAACACTAATTCAACATATGATCTCACCTCATCTTCACCCTCATCTCATTGTTAGTTTCGTATGGTAATTTTTCCTATAAACTATAATAACACTAAAATACTGTGACAACAGCTAACACTCCTCTTCAGCATTAGCTGTCCATTTTGTCAGAATGCAGAATTATTATTTTTAGTTTTTTACATTATATTTACATTAATGGTTTTGGCTGATATTTTTATCCAAAGCAACTTCTATTGCATTTAAGTTTTAAGTTCATTCATTTCCTGGGAATCGAACCCTTTATTTCATCATTCTAGCATCTTGCTCAACTGAGCTACATGAATGCATTGTAAAGAATGGAGCTTTAATTATTTGAATGTGCTGGATTTTCAGCAAATTATTAGGGGTGTAATGGTCCTCCATAAAAAATCAAGTTTTGTTTGCTTGGAGGATATTTGTTCATTTCCTCCGTGAAATTCTCTGGACAGTTAAAGTAAACCTTTATGCACACAGGCTTCATCGAACAGCCTACACTTCTGTTGTTTTCATCTCATGTGTGGATTTGGTGTTATTTAGTGTGAATCTCCAGTTTCAACAACTCTGATAAACAATGATAAACAATCAATAAGCCAAGCATGGCCGGCCAATGTTAACTTATAATCAAAACACAAAACATTATTCACCCCGTTTGCATCCGCAAGGCGTCCAATAGTAGGCCTATTATAATTATATTTGGGGCGGGGGCGGGGGAGGGGGGCATAAATCGGAGCCTGTTCAATTTCACAGATGCATCAGACTGCTTTCTAAACTTAAATACACTAACACACATCAACAATATACATCAAACATATATCAAATTAATTCATTGCAAAAAGGAATGACATGATTTGTACCATATGCGATGTAATCAAACGAGTAATATGACTGACATTGCACACAGTCACGCCAGATTCTCAACAGTGGATCAGACACAAGATCACAGGCAGATGTGACGTGATTCACACGCGTATGCTTTGTAGCTAATAAACTGAAAGCAATTTAAATTGTGTTGCTTTTATGAAAATATGCCTATATGAAGACTACCAGTAACACAATTTCCCCACAAAGACGTGTTTTCCATGTAGGCTATATCATTTGTTATTACATTAAGTAAGCTATATCTTTTTGAAAATATCAACAATCACGTATCACATAATTTATACACATAAAAATCAGCGATAAAAAATGTCACTGCCAGAGAAGGATTTAAAGGGTAAACAACAATATATTTACTTTCATCGTTTCAACTTAAAACACACGATTAAAAAACATTGAAAACATGCAGACAGATGATACAGAAGCTTTTAATGTTGGCTGGGAAAAAAAAAAAAATCATGCATTTTGTGTTCACAGGTTAGGGTTAGTAATGAATAAATAAATGAATTAAAAAAAGAATAGAGAACAAAATAATATGTTTCTGAGAACTATGAGCGGAAGGCAGAAAGATCCATTAGCATGGCAACATCTTCTCATGTGTTCTTGCTGATTTCACTCGAGAGAAACAAGAAACATTAAAGATGATTCCGGATGCAGGATGATGCACGACTTGTGCAGGACTTCCATATGACGAGAGGGCAGACATGTTACTGAAGTTTTTTATTTTTTAATTTATTTTTTTTTTAGATGAGATATTTGAGTGATGCAAAACATAATTTAAAATCTGATTTGAGCAGCCTGGGCGTCCAGACTGAGACCAAAAAAAATAATAATAAAAAAGGTTTTTGAAAACAGTTTGAACTCATTCAATTGACTGAATGAACACAAGTGAGTGAATTCCAACACTGGTTAACACCTGCTGTTAACAAAAGCAGAATCACTAAAAGAAACAAGAACGGAAAGAAGAGAAACACAACTACACAGCCTTCAGTTGAGGAAATCAATTGGAATAAAAGAAGACATTTAATCTCACAAGATCTCAGCTGAGGATGATTAAAAAACTCCACAAACTGCATTACAGCTTCCCTTTGTACTAACCAGACAGACGTCTATAGAAAATTTCTTACTGAGAATTACAGAGGTTAATGTCCTTTTATTGAAACTGTTTCATTTTAAGTTACCATTATGGCGATGAATGCTTCCTTTAATTGGGCTCTTGACCCTTTACCTTTTAATGTTAACTTTTCTCTGGCTGCTGCAACTCATATGTCATATGACACATATGTAATTGCAAGAAAACCCAGGACAAATCGTGATCAGACGTCAATGATGATAATGTTATCATTAATGACCTGATTCACTGAACTCATTCAGAGTCTAAAGCTCTGATGTCCAGTTTTGGTAAAACCGCTTTCAAAAACAGTGTGCACAGAAACTATAATTTAGACACACAGACATCAAGAATCAGCATGACTCTAAACAATGGTGACGATAAAATGAAAGCTTGGTGGTGGCATGCATGCTGGGTGCCACCATAGTACAAAACCAGAATGCACTGCGGCATGAATAAATTATATGGGATGAATCGTCTATTTTCTTTCATTCTTTCTTGTTGCTTTTATTTTTGCTGTTGTTTTGTGATGAAGATCTCAGAGCTCGTACGTTTTGTTGATTGATTGGTCATCACTGAGATTCATACGCTGGTTCTTGTCTCTGTGTGTGTCTGAATAATACAGTAGTTCAAAATGTGTTAAAAAGACCTGATCTGATCGTTGCTTTCACACTGTACTGTAGTATCACAAGGTTTATTGGGCAAAATATAAATTAAAGACACAACAGACTTTAGATCAACAAATCAGGCCACTTATTGATGCCACTATCAACATATAACCATGTCACCTGATTTCATTTGACTTTGACTTTTTTTTGCAGCTTAAGAACGTGTTTTTCAAACACACGGTTACAGCAGCCAGAGAAAAATGTTTTAAAAGGTCAAGAGTCAAGAGCCCAATTAAAGGAAACATTACTCGTTAATAATGGCAACTTCAAATGAAACAATTTGCAATAAAAGGACATTAACCTCTGAACCTCTGTTAATTCTCCGTGAGATCTTTTGTAGACGTTTCACAAAAATAGAGTCAAATTGGCTAGAAATAAGTGAAACTGGTAATGCTGTTTCTGGACATTATTACTCTGCTGAGATCTTAATGTCTTCTTTTACTCCAGTTGATTTCATGAGGCTGTGTGGCTGGAAGTCAGCTGTAGTTGTGTTTTTCTTCTTTCTGTTCTTCTTAGTGATTCTGCAGGTGTTTGTCAGTGTCTGAATTCACTAACTAGTTTTCATTCATTCAACTGAGTGCACTACAGCACACTAATGAAGAGTGAATGAATTCAGACTGCCAGCATTTCTTTTTTTTTTTTTTTTTTTTTTGTATATTCAGACTGTATTAAGATGAGTTTGTGGAAAAAAAACCCAAAAAACATGAAATCTGATTTTTTCACACATGGTTTGAAATGCGTTTCCAATCAGATTTTTACAGATGCGTCTCAGTCTGGATGCTCTGGCTGCTCAAATCGGATTTCAAATTGTCTTTTGCATCACTCTTAACATGGCACACAGCGATAATGTGAAAAACCGGTGATGGAAATGCTTTAAGTATTCACACAGTATTCAAACGAAGCCGGCCTTGACTACAGCCCGGAGCCTCACAATATATACCAGTTTTTCTTGTGCAACGGAGAAGTTCTGCACCGCGACTCAACAGGGAGCCTATTTGGAGATTGAGAAGATTG
This sequence comes from Acrossocheilus fasciatus, assembly GCA_036784905.1. NCBI lineage: Eukaryota > Metazoa > Chordata > Actinopteri > Cypriniformes > Cyprinidae > Acrossocheilus > Acrossocheilus fasciatus. The sequence continues at coordinate 7,212,721 of CM071940.1, read as the reverse complement.
GAGACTTTTCCTGCATCTGTTTTGAAAGCATCGTCACATATGAGTATGCCCATCATTACCAAAGAAGCCCATGCAGACTGGTTATGTCTGGACGTACAAATCTGATTTGTTCATTTGCAATGAACAGTGCAGACAGTCTGCCTGAAGAGATCTGATTTGCCTGCAGTCCGAACAAGAAACATTCGTAACCACACAGTATACAGTGGCAGCCTTTGCTGTTTCACCCTTTTCACTTCCTTGTGTTTGCTGGATAACAGGTGAGGCAGGCATAGCACACAACCTCTAAAATCACTAATAGCTGGTGTGAGAGGTGAATGAGTGTAAACTATATGCATGAAATTAGCACAAATCAAACAGCCGTCTCTGTGCATCTCTCAGTGCTTGCCGAGAGGCATATCAACTACAATACTGAATCATGCATATTTACTTGATATGTTTATTTTATTTTTATACCTTGTACCATGTGAAACTAACCGGGCTGGGCGATAAACAATAATAATTTTCTCGATATAGTTTTCTCCGACAGCATGTTTTGACTCGTAAGGGAAACAGTTGAAACAGCACAGGCCGCTACTAGTCTGAAGAACCAACTCAAGTAGGCATCATTTTCCAGTCTTTCAAGCCGTGTGCTCGAAATTCAAGTACTTCCAAGAAGTGTGGGCTTCAAGATGAACAGAGGAAATGCACAGAACAAGAGGTTGTTGACGATTTGTATCAATATATATCTAATGGAACAGATACAGAAATAAGATCTCGGATCAAAGGAAGCAATTAGTTTCTATTTCACATCAAAGACCACGAAGAGATCAACATCTCAGCAAAAATACTGGATACAAGCAGATGAAAGGCACGATTCAGTTCCTCATAAGCATCTGTGAAATCATCTAAATGTCCAAACATATTTTGTAATGTCTTATTGTGACAAAAAACATTATGTCAAATATGTTTTCAGATATTAATGATGAAATGTCATGTCAGTGCACATACATTAGTGAGAATATGTAAATGTGGGGCGGCATAGTGGTGTTTAAAACTAAGCAAAGTTCACTCAGGATACATTTTTTTTTCTGTTAAAAACCCACACATTTCTGTTTTTGTTTCATTTCACATTTTTTGTTTCAACCTTCACTTCACGTAACTGATATGTGGCATATTTACTGTATTTGCCACAACATGTATGTTATTATAGAAATGCTGGTGCATTATTGTCCCAAATGTCTCACGTGATTGAATCATACTTTTTTTTTTTTAAACATGGTTTATTTATACTTCATGTGATTGTAGCCCATGATGATAATATCTCTTTGGGGCGTGCCTTATTTTACGTGGCCTATAAAGACCGCCGTAGATGTGGTAGGAATGTGCGTCTCATCGTTACGGGTGACGTCATCTATTTCCGGTGTGTCACGGGAGTGTTTGTTTGTGTGGACTGAGGAAGTCTGCGGTGCAGTGCATGTGGTACCCGATTGCTTTTGCGTCCTGGAATTTGAATGTCCTGTGCCTTGCAAGCCATTTAAACCGTTACAGACCGGGGGAGAAACATTGCAGTGGGTTTCTTGACGGAGCTTTTGTGGCTGTCCTCGCCTATGCCGACTGTTATACCACTGATTGTTGCTCAGTAGGGCCGCATACCGTCACGTTACGGACCCTCGTCTCACGCTGGACGTTTGTATCGGCTGTCTGGTGGTCGAGCGTGCTGCGGATCCGCTACGATGGCCTCCGTTGCTTTCGCTTAGGGGGATCAAGTGATTCAACCATCCAGCAGTCATTATTTTGATCTGGTTCTTTTTTTTAGTGGTATAACGTTATATAATTTGAATTCTTTTGCTTATTGTGTTTTGTTTTGTTTATGAGTCTATTGCTTTACAAACTTAGTTTTTTTCGTAGATTTGTTTTTTTGAATTTATTATTTTTGTCAACCAAATTTCTGTGAATTGGTTGTTAACTGAATGGGTTTTTGTTTGTTTATATTTGTCTACTATTTTCTTGTATTCCCTGTTTCCAGTACTGATTGATTAGTGGATGGTGATCATATGTGTGTGTAATTGCTCTTAATGCATGGAGTACTCAGTTTTATAATGTGTGTGGGTGTGTATATTTGATTGGATGTTTAATGTATAATTCTGCTTCCTCTCCAGTGGTTGGGGTGATCAGGATTCGTGTCCGTGTGGACGAGTCTCTCCCTCTCGGTGGTGGTTTCTTCCGATTGCAGTGTTTCACCTTTTGTGGTCTGAAGTGTGAGTGCACGAGTGTTTGCTGTGTCATTTTCAGGGAATGAGCAAGTAGTCCCCAGCCCTGGAGTGGAGGTTGAAGTGTGTATGGGTGGTAATGTGTATTTGATTCATATATCTACATTTGCTAATGATGTCCAAATAAAAACTGTACTCTTGTATTCTATTTGCCTCTGGTCTTATCTCAGCCGCAACCGAACCTGTGTGCTTTAAAGCTAATTTTATCAGGCGATTTCCCCGGTAAATTTGCCTCCGGGGTGGCGTAGTCGGGGGTCTTAGAGGGCTAGAGTTTGTCTGCCCTTCTGGGGGTGAGGTAACCCTCTCTCTTTGGGGTGTACTTTCAAATTTATGCCCTTTTGAAAAAAAACGAACTCGCCGCTACATTTGGCGTAGTCGGCAGGGTCTGCGGCTGGGTGGGAGATTTGAGGCATTGAGTGTTTGTTTTCTTGGGTGTTTTTTCTTTTTCCCAGATCATTGGTGACTGTTTGATTGGGCATTCCATTTGGGTGAGTGACATTTGTAGTACTTCATCATGGAGGATGAGTTGCGGGAAATGCGAGAGTTGGTGGCTCAGTTACGGGCGGATAATGAGAGGCTGCGTCAGGAGCAGGCACCGATTGATGTCCCTGACCCTGGCGCTGCCTCTACTAGTGCGGCGCGGCCGGCTACACCTCAGTTGGCTGATAGGCGTGGCAGCGCATCGGAGCGATTCGTGTTTGTCCCAAGAGAACGTCGTTGTCCGAGATTTAATGGTAGAACTGGTATTAGCATTGATGAGTGGGTCGAAGAGGCCCAAGCATGTATGCGCACTCGTAATATACCACTTACCGAGCAGGCCTTCTTTCTATATGATAACTTGGAAGGGGAGGCCCGCGACGAGATAAAATATCGTCCGAGCGTGGACAGGAGTAATCCAGATTTAATTATTTCTGCCCTTCGTGAAGTGTATGGGTGTGCAGACTCGTATGTGGCACTGCAGGAAGCTTTTTTTTCTCGAAGGCAACAGGAGGGAGAAACATTGTTAGAGTTCTCCCTGGGCCTGATGAGTTTGTTAGACAAGGTGAAAAGTCAAGCACCACATGCTATTCCAAATTCAGATATTGTGGTACGTGATCAGTTTGTTGAATATGTGTCGGATAGTGCGCTCCGTCGAGAACTAAAACAATTGATTCGACAGAAACCCACTGCAACGTTGTTGGATATTCGGGGCGAGGCCATTCGTTGGGAGCGAGAGGGAATGCCGGGTGGCGCGAGGGGTAGGAGTCAATCGGTACCGTTGGTAAGTGGCATCCAATATGGGGTTCGGGGGGGGTCAGATTTGGATCGTGGGGTTCAGTTGAGTGAATTTATTGAATTGCGTGAGTTGCTACGTCAGCAACAATGTCAAATTGATCAGCTCACCCGGGCTGTGTCACGTAGTCAAAATGTGCACGATCACTCGCCTCGTTCAAATCCCATAATTTGTAGAAGGTGTCAACAACCCGGTCATATTGCTCGAAATTGTGAGGGTGGACGTCATCCCCCTCGGCCCCTGCTACAACCACTGGCTTCCGCTCCTGGTGAATTTAGGCCAGTGGCTGGGCCTCAACCGTCGGAAAACTAATTCCCACCGGGCTGCGGAGCCACAGTCCGGTAGGGAAAACGCATGGCTCGGGTGTCTTTAACGGTAATCAGTCTGTGTCCCGTTTGGTTTCCTCATGTCCACACTTGGTTGCTAATATTGGAGGGATTGCTGTGTCCTGTTTGGTTGACACTGGGTCCATGGTGTCAACCATTACCGAGAGCTGTTTTCGCCTCAGATTTGAATCATGGGGCCAAGATCGTTTGCGGTCGTGTCATTGGCTGCAGCTTCGAGCAGCTAACGGCCTGGAGATTCCGTATATTGGTTATATGGAGGTAGACGTTGAACTTTGCGGTAATCTTGTTCAGGATTGCGGTGTATTAGTAGTCCGGGATCCCCCTGGTGGCAGCTCTGAGATCCCGGGTGTTCTAGGGATGAATGTGCTCAGTCGCTGTTACCAGGAGCTTTTCGGACATTACGGGTCTATGCTATATACGTTACCTTCTGTAATGCAGGATTCTAAAATTATTCAAGCCTTCCAAGAATGCCAACGAGTTATTCGCACTACCGAGCATGGCGGCAACGTGAAAGTAAGAGGACGTAGTGCATGTCGTGTTTTAGCTGGCACTATTAAATTTGTTGCAGCTACGTGTTCTACCCAGTATATGAGCAGTACAGTGCTTTTTGAGCCTCCAGAGACAGGGTTGCCCGGGGGTTTATTAGCCTCACCTTCGTTGGTGCGAGTAGCTGGGGGTACCGTTTATGTGCCGGTAGTGAATGTTGGGACCATCGATGTAGTACTTTATCCTACTACTATAATAGGTACATTGCGGGAGGTGTATCTGGTGGACCTTCCTGACGGGTTGACCGAGGTTCCCACCATGAACTTTCAGGCCGTATCGGGCAGTGTTTCCGCCACAGCAATACCAGAACAGATTGAGTCAGTTGAGTTGGGGGCATTAACCATAGAGGAACGGGAGCAGGTTAGAGCCCTACTCTGGGAGTTTCAAGGCGTATTTTCCACTCATGAAGGAGATGTAGGCTGCACTAACCTTTTGTCGCATGAGATTCCCCTCAGCGATAGTACTCCGGTTCGACAGCGGTATAGGCGCATCCCACCATCAGAATATGAGCTGGTAAAGACTCACATCAGTCAGTTGCTCGATGCACAGATCATTCGAGAGAGCTGCAGCCCTTATGCCTCCCCGATAGTATTGGTTAAGAAAAAGGATGGTAGCCTTCGTATGTGTGTTGACTACCGCCAACTTAACTCCAAGACTCGCAAAGATGCTTTTCCGCTGCCTCGAATTGAGGAAACGCTGGATTCTTTAGCAGGTGCCCGCTGGTTTTCTACATTAGACCTGACCAGCGGGTACAATCAAGTTCCTGTTTCCGAGCTTGATCGTCCCAAGACTGCCTTTTGTACGCCATTTGGGCTTTTTGAATGGAATCGTATGCCGTTTGGCCTGTGCAATGCGCCTAGTACGTTCCAGCGGTTGATGGAACGACTTTTTGGCGACCAAAGACACCAGTCTGTCTTGTTATACCTCGACGACATTATTGTATTCTCATCGTCCGTGCAGCAACATCTGCAGCGACTTAGGGTAGTGTTGGGCCGTTTGAAAACGGAGGGACTTAAGGTAAAACTGGAGAAATGTGCGTTCTTTCAAGAGGAGGTGAGTTATTTGGGGCATGTTATTTCCTCTCGTGGGGTGGCAACAGACCCGAAGAAGATCGAGGCTGTAGCACAGTGGCCTCGTCCCACGACAGTGTCAGAGCTGCGAACCTTTTTGGGTTTTGTCAGCTATTATAGACGCTTTGTGGAAGGGTTTGCCAAGTTGGCAGCCCCATTACATAAGGTAGTGGCTATGTTAACGGGTGGTAAGTCTAGCAAGCGGGGTCAGGAAATAACTGTGGTGTGGTCAGAGCAGTGCGAGGAAGTGTTTCAAGTTTTGAAACGGGTTCTCACCACAGCGCCAGTGTTGGCTTATGCGGATTTTACCCGGCCCTTTATCTTAGAGATCGATGCCAGTCACGGTGGACTGGGAGCGGTACTCTCACAGGAAATTGACGGTAAGATTAGGCCTGTTGCTTATGCGAGCAGAAGCCTCAGGCCGTCTGAGCGCAATACCGCTACATATAGTTCTATGCGGCTGGAGTTTTTGGCTCTTAAGTGGGCCATGGGCGAAAAATTCAGAGAGTACTTGCTTGGCCACAAGTGCCTGGTACGTACTGATAACAACCCGCTCAGTCACCTGGCGACAGCTAAGCTCGGGGCTACCGAGCAAAGGTGGGCCGCTGAGTTGGCAGCATTCGATTTTGAGATCCAGTATAGGTCAGGTAAGAACAATCAGAATGCTGACGCACTCTCCCGGCTGCATGCGGTAAGGCTTGAAGGAGAGGGTAACTACTCGTTGGGATCAGTGGTTCCAGAGTTGTTAAGACGAGTTTCAGTCTTGGACTCGGGGGTAGTCATAGCACAGAGGGCTATACAGGCGTGGCTTAGTCGTTCTATACCAGATCTCATTGCTTTGCAGGGGGCAGACCCGGTTGTAGGGGAAGTGAGAAAGTTCTGGCAGCAAGGGCAATGTCCAGAGCCCAGAGAGTGGCGTCAGTTACCTAAACCGGTGACGACGCTGCTTCGTCAATGGGACCGATTGATGGAGCAGGAGGGCCTACTGCATCGTAAGATATTCCGTCCTGATGGAGGAGAGGCAATCTTCCAGCTGGTGTTACCAGCGTCACTGCAATCGGAGGTGCTGACTCAGTTACATCAGCACCATGGTCACCAAGGGGCAGAGCGCACCCTCGAGCTGGTGCGACAGCGGTGCTATTGGCCCGGTATGTCGGCCGATGTAGTTCGTTGGGTGCGGGAGTGTGAGCGGTGCCAACTGGCCAAGGATGCAGCACCAATTGCACGAAGTTATATGGGACACCTGCTGGCTTCTCGGCCGAACGAGATCGTGGCTATTGATTTTACCCTCTTAGAGCCTTCTCGTTCGGGACAAGAGAATGTGATGGTGATGACGGACGTGTTCAGTAAGTTCACTGTAGCGGTGCCCACTAAAGACCAGCAGGCTGAGACTGTTGCCCGTGTTTTAGTGAATGAGTGGTTTTTCAGGTTTGGGGTCCCTGGCCGGATTCATTCCGACCAGGGCCGCAGCTTCGAATCCCAGTTATTACAGCAGTTGTGTAGCCTCTACCAGGTGGGTAAGTCTCACAGCACCCCTTACCATCCAGCCGGTAACGGTCAATGTGAGAGGTTCAATCGAACCTTACACAACTTGCTGCGAACTTTGTCCCCTGAGAGAAAGAGGGATTGGGCATCCTGTTTATTGCAAGTTTTGTTTTGTTATAATACTACTCCGCATCAAGCTACGGGAGAGTCCCCATACTTTCTCATGTTTGGTCAGGAGCCCAGGTTGCCCATTGACTTTCTACTCGGTAGGGTACAAGAGCCCGTTGCAGGGCGAGTGCATCAGTGGATTGAGGAGCACCAGGCACGTTTAAGGGTTGCCTTTGAAGGTGCACGAGATAGGCTTCAGGTGGCTGCCAGACGACGCAAGGTCAAACACGATCAACGGGTTAAGGAACTGCCGCTGTATGAGGGTCAGTTGGTTTACCTGCGTGATCATGGTGTCCGGGGTCGTCATAAGATACAGGACCTGTGGAGTTCAACTGTATACCAGGTTGTTAAGGCCCCACCAGTTGGTGGGTCGGTGTATACCATAGCTCCAGAGCACGATCGGGAGAAGGTACGCCACGTCCACCGGTCCTCTTTGAAACCTAGAGCCCGGGTAGGGTTGGCACTCCAGCGTCCCGAGGTTCAGGACGAATCGCGAGTGAGGGTGACAATTGAGGAGGAGCCAATGGAAGGAGACTTGGTGTATGTGGTGCCAGACATTCCGACCATAGTCCAGGGGGATGCTTTGAGTGCTTCCCTTCCGGGGCCATTAGATGTTTCTGTTCCTAGAGTGGTGGAGCCAGTGGAGATTGAGGCAGGTGGTGGTATAGGTTCCTTGCCGGTATCAGAACCTACAGCACGAGGTCCGCTTAGCCAGCCTGAGGTAACTTTGCGTAGAACTGGACGAGTCGGGGCCGGATTTCACTCAAATGTGTATCATTTGCCGCGAGCAGTAGGAAGGGAGGCGGGACATAGTAGTCCTTGTGCGTCAGCATCCAACTCTATTAGTGTCCTATTTAGGCCTTGGTGTTAGATTTGTATTGGATGATAACCTTAGAAGTTTGGATTCTCGTCGGGACGACGATGATAAAAGGGGGGGTAGATTGTAGCCCATGATGATAATATCTCTTTGGGGCGTGCCTTATTTTACGTGGCCTATAAAGACCGCCGTAGATGTGGTAGGAATGTGCGTCTCATCGTTACGGGTGACGTCATCTATTTCCGGTGTGTCACGGGAGTGTTTGTTTGTGTGGACTGAGGAAGTCTGCGGTGCAGTGCATGTGGTACCCGATTGCTTTTGCGTCCTGGAATTTGAATGTCCTGTGCCTTGCAAGCCATTTAAACCGTTACAGACCGGGGGAGAAACATTGCAGTGGGTTTCTTGACGGAGCTTTTGTGGCTGTCCTCGCCTATGCCGACTGTTATACCACTGATTGTTGCTCAGTAGGGCCGCATACCGTCACGTTACGGACCCTCGTCTCACGCTGGACGTTTGTATCGGCTGTCTGGTGGTCGAGCGTGCTGCGGATCCGCTACGATGGCCTCCGTTGCTTTCGCTTAGGGGGATCAAGTGATTCAACCATCCAGCAGTCATTATTTTGATCTGGTTCTTTTTTTTAGTGGTATAACGTTATATAATTTGAATTCTTTTGCTTATTGTGTTTTGTTTTGTTTATGAGTCTATTGCTTTACAAACTTAGTTTTTTTCGTAGATTTGTTTTTTTGAATTTATTATTTTTGTCAACCAAATTTCTGTGAATTGGTTGTTAACTGAATGGGTTTTTGTTTGTTTATATTTGTCTACTATTTTCTTGTATTCCCTGTTTCCAGTACTGATTGATTAGTGGATGGTGATCATATGTGTGTGTAATTGCTCTTAATGCATGGAGTACTCAGTTTTATAATGTGTGTGGGTGTGTATATTTGATTGGATGTTTAATGTATAATTCTGCTTCCTCTCCAGTGGTTGGGGTGATCAGGATTCGTGTCCGTGTGGACGAGTCTCTCCCTCTCGGTGGTGGTTTCTTCCGATTGCAGTGTTTCACCTTTTGTGGTCTGAAGTGTGAGTGCACGAGTGTTTGCTGTGTCATTTTCAGGGAATGAGCAAGTAGTCCCCAGCCCTGGAGTGGAGGTTGAAGTGTGTATGGGTGGTAATGTGTATTTGATTCATATATCTACATTTGCTAATGATGTCCAAATAAAAACTGTACTCTTGTATTCTATTTGCCTCTGGTCTTATCTCAGCCGCAACCGAACCTGTGTGCTTTAAAGCTAATTTTATCAGGCGATTTCCCCGGTAAATTTGCCTCCGGGGTGGCGTAGTCGGGGGTCTTAGAGGGCTAGAGTTTGTCTGCCCTTCTGGGGGTGAGGTAACCCTCTCTCTTTGGGGTGTACTTTCAAATTTATGCCCTTTTGAAAAAAAACGAACTCGCCGCTACATAAACACTCTTAAAAATGCATTCTTTCGTTTAACAAAACAATTTCATCAATCCATTACTCAGTCAAATTCATTTAACAATGTGTCAAACACTGAAAAATGCCTGTAATGTGGAAGACGGTTTAGCTTTAAACAGCAACAGACAGAATTAAAAAAGAAAACATAAGCACTCCTATAATACTGGTGTTGCACCAAATAGTGGTCACAAAATTTAAACTTCACAAACTGTGAAGATTCAAAACATTTTTTTTTTCCTATAAGAGAACACAATATTGTTTAGAGGGATAGCTCACACAAAAATGTATCTGCATGTTTAGTCCAAGTTCCATTTTGAGATTTGAAAAAAGCTCAAATTTTACAGGGATTTTCAGATGTTCATGCAAGAGTCTTGGAGGAATGCGTAGCCGCTTGGTTCCCTTCATTTCAACCCTCTTTCAGGATTCACAGGAAATCTCTAAAAGAAATGGATATGACACAAAAATGAAATGAATGAAAGTAAACGACAGAGTAACATGCAGGTTGGAGATGGAAAAACAATCATAAAGTATTTTTTGTTCATTAAATCAACTGCTATCCCTAATAATTCTAATATTTTCCAATTCCAACAATTGTTTATAAATTGCTTAACTTACATTGCCATTGGTCTCCATTTGCAACATCATTAAAATGTAAATCAATTTATAACTTTTTTGAAATGCATTTTTCTGGATTTTTTTTGTTGTTATTCTGTCTCTGACTGTTCAAATAAACCAACCAATAAAATTATAGTCTGATCATTTCTTTGTCAGTGGGCAAACATACAAAATCAGCAGAGGGCACAGACGGAAAAGGAAACAGGAAGTATCACGTTGCTATGCCAACACATATATAGTGTTGTTGCACTAAGGAAAAATTAATTAGGATAATTATTTATAAATTTGGAAAGTAATTTGAAAATAAAATGTTTTTACTTGTTTTATTTTATTCAATGTTTGAGGAGCATATGTCCAACAGACATCTGATATCAAGGAGGATATTAAGAACAAAGTTTATCCGTTTTTACCGGCAGAGATTTGAGGTAAGTTGTAGCATAGTTCCTTTAATATAAGTCCATACAGTATATATAAAGCCTTTGGTTGTATGACATTGAGGCAATAATATAATTTCTCTACACATACATTTATTACTACACATATTACTATATACATTGCTATTATTTTTGTGATCCCACTGTCTTTAAAAGTGCTACGAATTACATAATTTATCATAATTTAACCCAGTGTTCGCATTTTTAAGATCATTTTAGGAAAGCTATAAGCAAAAAACAAACAAAAATAAATAAATACTGAACTAAAGTTGTGTAATATATTTTAATAGACAAGCTGAGGACCGTTTGAAATTCATCTAATGGCTGCATTTGGCCGTACTTTGGACATCTGAAAGAATTAGTAACTTCACTACATTATCATCTCTCTTCCTCAGGATGGGTTTTCTGTCTTAGAGCTCCCTCTGTTGCTAACACATCAGCTTTTCTGCATATTTATACTGGCCCTGATAACTTCTACTCACAGCTTGCTCCATTTCTGCAAATCAGTTTTTGTGAAGGAATGACTTGATCCATCTGTTGCAACGGTATTCATCGACAGCCGCTTGCACCACCTTCTGGTGAGCGACTAACAGCAGACGGGTCGGTCATGCATCGGTACTCCCGGATGTGCAATGCTGCATTTTCTGCTGAATTTGAACCACTGAATTTGTGGAGGCGAATTTGGAAAGTGAAATAAAATGGACCGAAAATTACCTGTCGAATATTATACATCGTATTCTTAAACAGACTGAATATTTCGGAAGGTGAATATGAATTATTGAATTTTTAATTACGAAAATGTGTGTGAAATGTTTTGAATAGAAATATTCACAGTTTAAATAAACAACTATGTTAAATTGTAGTCCCTAAAACTACAAGCACTGAAAATACAAGGCATTCAAATGCAAGCACAGAGGTGTAAAATACTTGAGTAATTTTACTTGATTACTTTACTTAAGTATTATTTTGGGGAATTTGTACTTTATTCAAGTACAATTTAAACTGACTACTTGTACTTTTACTTGATTACATTTCTGAAGAAAAAACAGTACTTTTTACCCCTTACAATTTTATTTCATCTTGAAAAGTACATTAAATTTTTATTTTATCTTATGCACATATGTGAGAACCAATGCTCACTGTTTCATGCATCAAGCACACATATTTCTACTTCATTTATGGCTTTCATCAGGTAAATGTCTGGCTTCAAAAGTTCACCATCAAATCCGAGGAAGCATATTGAGGTAGCAAAGTTGCATATTCCCAAAAAAGTTTATTTATTATTTGTTCTGTTTTGATAGAGCCATTAGCTGTGTAATATATTAGCTGCAATGCACAAGACTGAATGCAAATAAAATCAGTGACGAGAATTTAAATATCATTAATATTTTTGTGGAAATATTTTCTTAATTAATTAAAAATCTCCAAAAGTGTTTAAATAAGCATTGTTTGTTAAATTAATTGTAATTCATGTTTAGTGATGTTCTCACCAGGTAGTGGTTAAGTTGTATATATAATATGTCATTATTTGACACATTGAGTAGGAATCAGGACTGTCAATGTTTTTTGTTTTTTTTAAATCTTAATAATTACATGATTTGCTCATTAATTAATCAAATTAGTAACAAATAATTATTTATCAATATTTGCTGAGAGAAAAAAAAAACTCTAAAAGCCCCAAATAAATAATTAAAAGATTAACAACACACAAAAAAGTTGCCTTTCAAAACGTTAATGTCGTATGTTTTAATTCTGTGACTCTCCTCATTAATTCAACACATTCTAGTATTCTGTGTGCAATATGTTTCTAGCCTCTGCAGCACATCTTGCTCTTCAAAGGGATACTTCACCCAAAAATGAAAATTCTCTCATCTTTTACTGACCCTCATGTCATCCCGGATGTTTATGACTTTATTTCTTAAGATGAACACAAGCAAGGATTTTTAGTCCAGATAACGCAAAACAGAACCCACACAAAGTGAACCTGACGGCCAAGTTTAAAATATTAGTATTTGTATCCTTCTTACATATGCCTATCATTTCACTTAAGAAGACACGTTACTGCGTTACTGTTATATTGACTTTGTGTAGTTTTTGAAGTGTCATTTTTGGATGTCCCATACACGTGATTGTTTTTTCTAAAACTCTTAGTTTGTGTTCATCTGATAAATGAAAGTCACATGGGATGGCATGAGGGTGGAAAGGAGTTTCCCTGTATTTTTTTTTTCCGTTGTTCCGCTGTGCTGCATTTTAATTGTTGTTGTTGCACTATATATACGAGTTTGACCTGTACCACCACTGCATTTTGTTTCGTTTTCTCCCTTTAACCAAACTTCTGAATGTCTGTCAGAAAAGAAAGCACTTCTACTTTTTAATACTTGAGTACAATTTAAAGTTGTACTTTTTAAAATTTTACTCAAGTATGTTTTTGTACTTTCACTTGAGCAAAATTTTTGAGTACTTTTTACATCTCTGGTACTTAGAAACATCCAGAGGAATGAGGGCTCTGGGACCACTGCAAATGAGCACACACGGGTAGCTGAGAATGACAGTTAGAGGGAAAACGTAAGCACAGTCTTTCAGATGAAGAATCTTGTCTTCTGGAGAGGGCTGGGTGTGTATCAGTTGTAGTAAGCATGAACTGATTATGATGGAGGGTGTGGTTTCTCTGAAAGAACAAAGAGCAATATTCTAATGAAACCACTTATATTTAACCAATTATAATTCCGAACATTGTTTATCAACAGGTTCATTACAAGAATAGCATGCATATAATTATTAAAAAAACAAAAACAAAAAACACACCTATACTGTGCTCTAACCCTGTATCTTTAAGAAAATTAAACAGAGCCTCACTACATTCCCACATTTTCTCATCTGCCTCCAAAATCCCCTTCAAACTACATTCTTGTTCAAAGAAACCATGCGAACAGCCGCCTCTATCATTAGCTTTCTCATTTTACATATCAGCTCGATTGCCCTCAGGTGGCTGGCTGCAGTACAGGTCATACACCCCACCCTCTCCATGTAAACGAATGGGACAGTCTGTGGCTCTGACATTCACTATCGCCTTTTGCACACAAAAACACCTTAATGTGCAAATGAGATACATAAATAGACATGGAAAGGTAAAAACAGTGTTTTTTAAAAAAAAAAATACCAATCAATTTTTTTTTTTCATATAGGCTATACCAAACTTTGTATAAAAAAAATATTCTCAATTATGTTATGAAAGATGTAACAGAATGATTTGATATCCTACCATTTTGCTTTATGCAATATGTCTGTAAAATAGTCATAAATGGGTTTTCCCATTATATAAAATGTCTTTTTATTAATTTTAAAAACAGGTCAGGACTTTTTAAAGCATATAGCATAACATATGAATAAAATATCATTTTTCACAAATGTTATTTTTTCGTTTTTTTTTTTTCATGCTCCAAACAATAATGACATGAAAAAATATTAAATTTACAAAACTTGTTTTTTCTTCTGCAGTCAGGAGAACATTTATGTATGTATGCATTTATTTATTTTGTAACTTCTCTTACACTACATCAAAATAGAAGTTTAGTAATATTATTTAAATATTACTTACTATTTAATTATTTATTGCATATTATTAAATCAGATTTATTGTTTAAAGTAAGATAAATCACTGCCATATTCCAAATTAAGCCTACATAATGCAGTTTCACACACAACACACACACACACACACACACACACACACACACACACACACACACACACACACACACACACACACACACACACACACACACACACACACACACACACACACACGTCTGGTTTGCTATCCTTGTGGGGACTTTCCATAGGTGTAATGGTTTTTATACTGTACTTACTGTATGTGCTATTGTCCTACACCAACCCTACACCTAAACCTACCCCTTACAGGACACTTTCTGCATTTTTACTTTCTCAAAAAAACTCACTCTGTATGATTTTTAAGCTTGTTTCCTCATGGGGACCTAAAAAATGTCCCCATAAGGTCAACGTTTACTGGTTTTACTATCCTTGTGGGGACATTTGGTCCCCTCAATGTAGCATAAACAAGGGGACACACACACACACACACACACACACACACACACTATAGCCTATATATATATATAATTATATTGTATTACCTTATTTTAACTGCAAACCTATAATCTTGATGTGATCATTTATCCCAAATCCTCCTATAACTACCCAATATTTAATTTATCATTTAATCTACAAATACATGCAAGAGGACAACACAAAACAAACAATCGGCTTAATTATTACTGCACTTTATTATTAATATATTTTTTAATTGCATTAGTTTATAACATTGCCTGAGGTGAGAAATCATACAAAACTGTAAATAAACAATGATATAAGACGTGAATATAAAAAAAATATCACAGATAAAACAGTTTGGGGAAGATTTATGCAAAGCAGCACAGTTTTTAATAATCAAACAGGGCAAACATCTTTCAAATAAAGTTATAAACAAACATAAATTCAAAGAGATAAATCAATAAAGTGCATTCTGTAACATTGCTTGTACTCATTGCGTGAGTAATGGTGTCTCAGGAAAACGCTATGCCTATAGAATCTAAACACAGACGGAAAACTGACACGATCTATCCTATATACACACACTTCACAGCACAAATCAATCGGAAAACACAATAAGGGCATATACACCCTACCCAAATAATATTAAACTTATAAAAGATGACATCCTCACAAAAATTACTATGGTGTTACCGTGGTACAATGATAGTACCTGATATATATATATACAATGGATCATAGACACCACTGAATCATTAACACATCCATGTATATTCAAGGTGTGTGTCCAAAAACATGGTATTATCATGGTACAATGTCAAAAAAGCCATGATAATACCAAAGAAAATATTCAATATATTTGGGTAAAGTGTAAAGTCCTCTATTGGCAGAAGACAGTCAATCAGGGATCAAGGATCAGCTGATTTGGAAGAAAATCATTGCATTAACGTGGCACCAAACACTCCTAAGACATCGCTAGATTCACTACACACAGTCTCCAAAGGACGTTCACACAAACGTGAGAGTGACCTTGTGATTTAAAGTGTAAACAGATTGGATCAGTTCCACATGTAACATGAAGCCACTTCCAGAAGATCGTTTCATCTCTCGCAGACCACTAGACCTAGACATGTCAACCTACTACGTAATAAATTCCTATAAAAGTTGGACACAATGTAGCAAAAGTGAATTAAAAGCCCTGAATGGATTAAAATGAAACACATCTACACATGTACCACCTCATACTTCACAAACTCTTCTGCATATACTAAAGAATAATTCAGGCTTCTTCAGATCTGTAAGAATTCAAGTGTATAATCCACAGTGCATTTACTGGCCTATAATATATATATATATATATATATATATATATATATATATATATATATATATATATATATATATATATATATAATCTAACACAATGACATCATAGTGACCCATTTTCTTCATAGAGTTCATCTAATAATCTCAATAAGATTTCTTAGCAATGCCATTCTTGAGGTTTTCCCTCCAGTCTCAGAGTGGAAAATTAAAACTATATACACCCTCCTTACTTCTTTCCAAAGATATTTAAACTCATCCACATAAAAGTCAACAAGAAACGACATCTGCAACCCAATTTACTTCCATAACGGTCATGCTTCTTTTCCAAATCCATGTTTATGTGCTATTACTGCCATTTTGCTAATTGGCATTAATTGACTCCATTCAGTCAGTAAAAAGGCTGCATTTTCCTACTAAGTAGCTATTTGACTACAGATCTTAGTCAGGGTGGATGCAGATTAAATAACATAGCAATGCATTAAGTAAGTAAACTGATTTCATGTTGACTTTTGCTGGGCATTTCCAGTGCAAATGTAATTAAGACAGCAGAAACAAGCACTTCTACACATGGTTCTGTCCTTGTGCAACAATCATTTCCCTTTTCCACCAGTGTAAAGGGGCGGTCAAACTGCACTTTTCGTTCCATTGACTTCCATTCATACGCATGCGAATGCGTCAGACCGGAAACGCAAGCCAGTGCAAAAAGTTTTCGCATTGCGCTGCGTTCCAAAGTTCAAGCTTGGTGAACTCTGCCATGCAAATTTGCATCACGTGACACCGCGTGACCAACGGCAGATCAATACGTCACAGCATGACCTCGTAGCTGAATTAAAATAGCATAAAATTAAAACTGCAGTGCTGCAGGAAAGTGTAGTAGATTGTATGTTTCACATTTTAAATGTATTATTATGTGTCATGTGTTGAATTTAACTTTTTAAAAAGACGCTGCAGAGCATCAGCGTCCGAGGGAATTTCGCATGCTCAAAGTCTAGTGTGACCGCGGCTTAACCCTCCCAAACCTCTAGTTAGGCATTCTGTTGCCTCTGAGATCATTTAGATCTATGGTGTCGGTCACTAGTACCCCCTTTCCACCAGCAGGAACCAGGTGCTAGTTCAGAGCCAGTGCTATTGCTGGTTCTTAGTTGGTTCGACTGGCGAGCCCTTTAAGAACCGGTTGCTTTTCCATAGGCTAGAAAGCCAATACAGAGCCAGGCCTTATGTCACTGAATACGTTTCATGTTTCGTTTCACTAGCGCGGCCGCGCCAAACACAACAGACTTGTTCGAGGTGCATCGGTGCCACGCAGACTGATCGATTGATCGCCACACAACACACTAAAGCACCGCGAGAGCGATCCAAAAGCATAGAGAGTCGGCTGCTTTCCAGTCGTTCCCGCAGCACCCCAATGCCTCGCACCGACCGGTCTGCGCAGGGCTGATCCATTCTGAACAAGCCTAAACAAACAAGAATGGGGAACGTTGCGTTGCTATTGATGTTCATGGCTTTGCGAACCTTTCGGCATGCAAGCATGGTGAAAAACAGCATAAAAACGTGTTCGTGTTTAGCTGCTATTTCAAATATGGCGGTCCAAAGTTTCTGTCGTCTTGTTGGTCACGGTAACCCCGCCCACAGCTCCTGACGCAAGCGGTTCTTCCTTCTAGCTCAGCAATGTTTTGGTGCTACTTACGAACCGCTTTTCCTAGTTCGGAGTTGGTGCTTTGGGTGTCGAAAGACAAAGAACCGGTTTGAAACTAGGCTCTGGCTCCGAACCAGCACTGGAACTGTCTTGGTGGAAAAGGGGTACAGGTAAACACTTTAACTACTTCTCCTTTCTAAATCTGACAAATTGATTGGTCGATATAGTGATGAATGACATGTCATGCCCTCTACAGGCCGGGCAGGAATGATTGGATGTGCAGTGTTCACTAGCATTAGGTCTTTCATTTTTCATATCTTATTTTTTTGACTCTTCTATTCACAATACACATGTAACATGCATGTAGAGAGACATACTGGTTTATTCTGCATCCACATATGATAGTGCATATATTCTTACGGCATATGCACAAACAAACATATATGACAACAGTCATTTTGAAGCACCTTTCCTTGTTTACGTTTTTTTTTTTTTTCATTTATATCTTGGTTTGATGGCTGTAGAGTCTTTTGAATAGTCTGCATTTGAACAATTACAGGGAACGCATCCGATTTAAAGTTCCGAGGAGAATATTCCTGTTAAGAATATTACGAATGCTTGGAAGAGCTCTTCGATGCCTTTTCAGGCTTTGATGATCCAGGACCGGGCCACGTTCCCGTCAACCCACGTCGACTCCCAGATGAGGCCTCGGACTTTCCCAACGTGGCGGCTCGTTTGTCCTCGTTGGTTTTGGAGCTGTCCTTGGCCTTCCCGCCATCCTGAGAGCCCAACTTCATCGGCCCAAGCACAGTTTTAGCCACACTGGTGAGCTGCGTCACGAAGCTGGACCTGTCACCAGGAGATACGGCACGTGATTTGCTTGCGCAAGGCGATCTGGCGGTTGGAGACGGAGAGGCTGGGGACTCTTCAGCTGCTTCCAGGCGACATCTTTCCTCTTGAGGGCCTCTGGCGGACCCCGATGGGGTTTGAACCCGTTCTTCAATGGTTTTGGACTGGGCAGGAACTGCTTCTGAGACTTTCGTTACACCAACAGAACTAGATGCAGTCCCCTCAACGTTCAGAGGTCCTTTACTTGACTTGTTTGCTTCTGGAGCCACTTTCCGTGCAATTTTCTCTTTCACTGGAATCTTTCCCATCTCTTTGCCATTTTCCAGCCCTTTAGGACCATCGGTTTGAAGGCTATGGGGTTTGAGTTCCCGTGCTCCAGAGCTCTGGACAACTGGCGTTCGTTCTGGGATCTTGGGGCTGGATCCCATTGCATAAAGTGATTCACTCTTTCCCGCATCCTTGGCTACCTCCTTCCCTGTCGAGACGACTTGAGAAGACTCAGATTTGGAGGCTACTTTCTTCTCCTGAGGTGGCTCACCAGACTGGGTTGATTTAGGATCCAAGGTGGTTGCTACTGGTTGGGTTTTCGATGCAGTCCTTAAAACAGATTCACTTGAGTCAGGCTGCCTCGCTTTCCCCTCAGACTCTCGTCCCGCTATCGAGTCCTGTCTCCCGAGCTGCCTCACAACGGGTATGTGTGTTGGCGTCTGGTCGGGTGGAGAGGGCGGAGCCCCGGGCGTGTTCTCGCCCTCAATCTCCATCAGGCTCTGGAGGGCGTGTTCACAGTGGAACGACTCCCGGCGATATTCAGCGTGCACAACTTCCAAGCCATGCTTCCTCATGGACACGCAAAGCCCTCCTTTTCTGTCCGAGCCCACGGAAGACGTGGAGGATGGAAATGAAGGTGGAGGGGGTGGGCCGAGCTTCTCGGCCGACTGCACCCTTTGGAGGAGAGGTGAACGGGGCGGTTCTGCGCTCTTGGGCCGCGGGCGTGTGATTGGAGGAGAGGCGTGGAGCTTGGCAGGGAAGGCCTGGGTGGTGTTGGAGCTGCCGACAGTGTGTCCAGCGATGGGCGGCGGGGAAGATGAAGTAGGGGATGGCGTGTGGGCCAGCGGAGACAGAGGAATGTTCCCAGCAGATTTGCAGCGAGCAGAACGGTACTGCCGGTGGAGTTTGGGCGAGAGACCGTAAAGAGAGCTCGGCCGCATGTGCTGAGATGTTGCAGGCGAGTTTGGCGTGCTGGATGCGGGTGAGCTGCTCTGAGACGAGGTGCCTGAGAGGACAAGGACAGAACGGGTTAGAACCTCAAAGAAACACGAAAAGGGCACACAATCAGTCAGAAAACCCAACACTGACTGAAACCAAATATCAAAGGCTAATTTAGGTCATTTCAACGCACGTCTGCTCGAAAGGAAAGAGGGACCACACGTGACAGAAATGTTATCTTCAGTAGGTCAAATGTCACTCAAGTACATGCTATGAGGCAGAAAGTATTAATTAAAACTCAGTGTTACACATATCTTTTTGTTCTCTAGAAAGGCGTTATTTTGTAACCAGATATTTGTGCATGTATAAAACTATTAAAATTGTTCAGCATCTTGAAAACTTAGGCCCAAATCATACTTTTATGTCATGCATTATATGTATATGAATATATACATGAACAAATGCTTGGCATTCTCAGCATTGCTGCAAGGGGCGCTAATATTTACTTATTTTACTTGCTTGTTTTACTTACACATTTAAAAAAAATACAATTTACATTAAATAATATTATTTATTTATTTATTAATAATATTGTTGAATTTATAATTTAGCATTGGCATTTGATTTGAAAACGTTGGTCTAGAGAAACTCATTTACTAAGAGTGTAAAACAAGTATATATATATATATATGACACCAACAAATCAGCCAATTAGATTCCACATCTGACAGGCATTTTTAATAGATAATAAAGCAGTGGGAGGAGCTCTGACCGAGGTAGGCGGAGTCTGGAGGAGAGCGGTACGTCTGCGTGGGCGAGCGAGCAGACAGGTTGTGTGTCGGTGATCCAGGCAGACTGTCTCCAGATGAGAGCGAGCGATTCAGAGAGGACAGACTACGACTGGTGTGAAGCAGGTTAGACTGTTTCGTGATCTTACGAAAGAGAGAGCTGCGCTTCTTACTGCAGACAAAGAAAGAGTACAGCAATTGAGTAAAGCATTTACATAGGTGATATGTATATTTATGTGAAGGCATTCACTCTTTCTGACCTCTCTTGTCCATCTTTTGCGACTGACTTCTTGTTGCGTCTGGCCATCTTGGCTTTGTAGCTAAGCTTCCTTGCTGGCCCGATCTTTATGGACGTGTTTTCGAACGGAGTGGTCGTTACTGTTACTTTGCTGCCACTCTGAAAATTCAATGCATCGTGTTAAATTTATTGAGTAATATCTCTAGAAAGTTACAATCAGATGTGTTTGTGATGGCCGCACCTTCAGAATGAGCTCCACCACCTCTGTGTGCACCAATCCGTGCACAGACTCTCCATTCACATGGGTGATGAGGTCTCCAGCACAAAGCCCCGCCTCCTGGGCCGGCCCACCACATTCGACATGCTGTGATTGGACAAAAGCAATGTCAATCAACACATGTAAAACATTTTTTAGTCATAAATGAGAAGAACGTTCCAGAACGTGTCCGTACCCAGACCATGTGATGTACGCTGTAGACGTTACTGTCACCCATGTAGACTCTGATGGCGCGCAAGGTGAAGCCGTACTTCTTTCCAGAGCGATGGATGGTGATTGGTGAGCGCAGGACATTGACAGTAGGTGAGTAGTCACGACTCGGAGACGAGTCACGAGACGATGGATTGGACGAGATGGAGCGAGGAGACATGGGACTGGCTAGTGGTGACGTTCCATGCTGCTCAACTATGAAAGCAAACATCACAATATTACAAAAGCACATGTCAATGCCACGTATATTGAAATGCTTGATAATGCTTGACTAGAAATAATTTTTCAATTAATGTACAAATTGTGTACAATTAATGTTCTTATTATACATTGAAGATAATGTAAACTACGATTTTATACACAAATAATACAAAAACCAAAATTTTGTGAGAATTTTTTTACTTAAAATACACTTATAGAGACTTACTATACACTTAAACAGAAAAAATAATAAAATAAATATTTCATGTAAATGTATTTAGTCCTTAAAAATCTGCATGAAAAAATACATAAGATTCATTATTTTTGTTTTCATTGAATTTAGCATTTTTATTAGTTATTAATCATTATTAATGTATTTTTACTATTACACAAAAACATGCCATAAAAAGGGCAAAAAAAGTGATTATTTTATAGTAATGTTACTATAGTAATAATAGTAATTATTTTATTATTATTATTTTATTTTTTAAATAATTATTTTAATGTTGAAGTGCTGTGATTTTATTGGTTGTTGTTAATTATAATAATAATGAAATAGGTCTCACCTGCAGGTATGATGACAGACAGGGCTGTGGTGGAGGCTGACTTTATGACTTTGGTTCCAGAGCGAGTCGCGCTACGTTTCTCGCTGTCGGTCGGAATCTGATGATGTCGCGCTCTTCGTAAGACAAGGTCGCTTCCGACGCGAGGCCCAAACGAGTCTGGCATGTGTAGAGGAACGGCGGGGGTGGCAGCGGCGGCATCAGCAGGCCGCAGGAGTTTATCTGAGAGACAGGAAGATAAAACGTAAAATATGAGACATCACTGGGCGGCATAATGAGTGACTGACACCCAGGAACACAACAGTAAAATGTATGAAAGTATTGTATTTGTGTTTATGGCGAAAACCAAATCACCTCCAGGATGTCCCACTGATGCCGTATAGCTGGACTCCACCAGTCCGGAGCAGACGGGCACAGTGGCGCCCTCTAGCGACGAGCCCCTGGTTTTGATGGGTGTTTGGCGCGTGTGCATGTCACCGTCTCCCTCTAGTGGAGAAGCGAAGCGGTGCGTGTCCATCAGTGCTGAGAAACGCCTGCGTGCACCGGGAGGACTGGAGTCTGATTCAGTGAAGGACAACTCTGAACATGACAACCGCTTCCTAGAGAGAGCAGAACGAACGGAGGGTGTTAGTGAAGATCATGTCTCTCTGACCATCACTGTTATAGATAATTAAATGTTCTAATAAAGATCAAAATTAGATTCTTAAGACATTGTGAGGTTGTTACAATGGTCTGACTGGTTGCTATGCTACCAGTGTGTTCTAATAGTTGCTATGGTGTTGCTAGGGTGTTTTTAGTGTATGCTGTTCTGAGTGGTCAGTGGTTGTTTTGAGCATTTCTAATGTATTGTAATGCATGCTTTGCAGCTGTTTTAATAGTTTAAAATGTGATACTATATGGTTGCCAGTGCTGGGTATATTACTTACAAATTGTAGTCTGTTACTGATTCCAAATTACATGACAAACATAATCCATTACACATTGTAGGTAATATACAGTAATCAGACTACTTTTATATTACTTTTGACCTAACTCCTTTATCATATTGATTTAAATAGGATAATCCTGCACCATATTTATATACAAACACAAAGAATAAGAAAATATTCCATTCACTGTAATTAACAACATGAAGTACATTAAACATTACATCACATGAAGGTTTCCCAAATTGGGGTTCCTAAATGAACTGCAGGGGGTTTGTGAGTTTAATGAAAAGCTAGTAATTAATTAAATCACATAAAAGTAAAAATAAAATTGAAAAGTCATTTTAAAATAGCATTAATCAAAATAAATCACTAAATATAATGTCATGTGACCATTAACCAACATCAGAGAACTGCGAACATGCAAATGTGTTACTTAATTATTAAAATATTTATTTTCAAATCTCAGGGGCACTTCAGGTAAATATATTAGGTGAAAGATGTTCAGATGACATGCCTGCATTAGATGCAAATAAGAAATAACGTGAATTTGTGGATTTTGAAAGACAAAAGCCTTCCAAAGCTATAGTAATACATGGTTAAATAATTAAAAAATTAAAATTAGGGTGTTCATCAGTAGCTTATGCAATGTTGAAACACTTCTTAAAAATGATTTTTGTAAATCCAGTGTTAAAATGCGGATGTAATCTGTTATGTAATCCATGTGGTCACCTGACTAGTGACGGGAATAATTTATTGCTATTGTGTGAATAATATGTAATCATGTAATCAAGTAACTGTAGTCTGATTACGAGAATTTTAAAATGTAATTTAATGTAATTACAAGTACATAATTTTTGGAATCTGATTATGTAATCAAAATTACACGCAATCAGTTACTACCCAGCACTGTAAAAAAAAAAAAAAAAAAAAAAGTTGAGCCAACTTCAAATTTTAAGGCAACCAGCTTCAGCAGATTTTTGAGTTTTCTCAACTTGTCGTTTTAAGTTTATGCAACAAAAATTTGAGAATCTCCCACAAAAATAAGTTGAGCAAACTTAAAAATCTGCTGAAGTTTGCTCAACTTTTTTTTCTTTTTTTTTTTACAGTGTGGTTGCTAGGTGGTTTCTAAGGTGTTCTGAGTGGTTGCTAAGGTGTTGCTGGGCTATTCTGGGAGGTCTGTCTTACATCTCAGGGGATCCGGTTCTCCAGCTCTTGTCTCGGAGGGTCAGGCTGCCCAGACTTTCTCTCTTACTGCGGTCTTCTCTGTGAGCTTTGGGCTCTCTGCGGGTCACCACGGGTTTGTGCTCCAGCTGCGACAGATGCTCCATGCTGCTGTACACCTGTGATTCAGATGAACAGATGAATCCTTGAATGGGCTACATTACCCATAATCCTCGGTGTTGTGTAAAGAGCAGAATCTCGGTCTAACCTTGCTGAAGCGTGGCGAGCAGGAGGAGAAGTGGTGAATCTCCACTGGCTCGTCGTCATTGGTGTCGTCCTCATCGTACGATTGAATGTGATGATATCGCTCTGATCGCGCTGAAACAGACGGATGAGTCACTCACTAATGCACACCGTCAGACAACAGCACACACACACCATCCATCCATCTATTCGTCCATCACTCACTGTCGAAGTAGCTGGTGTCCTCCTCAGACTCCAGATGAGGGATGAACTCAGCTTTCTGTCGGAGCAAACTGCTCCAGTCTAGATCACAGAAGAACGAATGCTCCTTCACCTCGAATGCTCCGCCTGCGCACAAACACACCATTTCATTCAGCGAGTGCAGAACGGCGGACTCTACTGACCAACAACAGCAATATGATAAAAGACAGTAAATGATCAATAATCAAATTATCTACTAATAACAATAAAACATATTTATATTTTTCATTAGAATATAAAGGCTAGAATAGTCTGAGTGGTTGCTAGGGTGTTGTTAGGGTGTTTTAAGTGAATACTATGGGGTTGTAAGGTGATTCTGAGTGGTTTTAAACTTTTTACTATGGTGCTGATACTTGGTTTTTAAGGTGTTCTGTGTGGTTTCCACGGCGCTGTTAGTTGGTTGCTAGGGTTTTTTTTTTTTGCATGTTTGTTGGTGGTTCTGAGTGGTTTTAACCTTGCTATTGGTTGCTAAGTGGTTTCAAAGGTGTTCTAAGTGTTTGCTATGCTGTTGCTAGGGTGTTTAGTGCATGCTACGCAGTTAGGTGGTTCTGAGGGGCATTATACTTGCTACTGTGTGGTTGCTAGGTGGTTTCTAAGGTATTATGAGTAGTTGCTATGCTGTTGCTAGGGTGTTTTTAATGCATGCTATGCAGTTAAGTGGTTCCGAGTGGTGTAAAACTTGTGGTTGCTAGGTGGTTTATAAGGTTATAGGTTTGCTAGGGTGTTGCTAGGGTATTTTTAGTGTATGCTATGTGGTTGAGTGGTTTTAAACTTGATATGGGTTGCTAGGTGGTTTTTTAAGGTGTGGTGAGTGGTTGCTAGGATGTTGCTAGGGCATTTTTAGTGAATGCTATGTGGTTGTTGGGGTTGTGAGTGATTTTAAACTTGTTAGTTGGTTTCTAAGAGGTTGCTATGCTGTTGCTAGGGTAGTTTTAATGCATGCTATGCAGTTAAGTGGTTCTGAGTGGTGTTAAACTTGCTACTATGTGTTTGCTAGGCAGTTTATGATGTGCTTTGACTGGTTGCTAGGGTGTTGCTATGGCGTTTTAGTGTTTACTATGTGTAGGCACTTCTGACTTTTTTTAAATGTGCTACTATGTGGATGCCAGGTGGTTTCGTAAGGAGTTCTGAGTGGTTGCTAGGGTGATGCAATGTAATGTTGTTAAGTCTATGGGACCTTTTCACTTGATATACTGTCACCAAATGGATTGCAGTTCAAAAAGTAGGTTTAGAGGCTTGAGTTTTGAGCTATTCTTCTGCCAAAAAAATCCTTTTTTAATAATCATTGTTTGATCATCAAATGATCATTGTTATAATACAGCTCTACTCTTAAGTCAACAGCTCTATCAGTTGTGTATTTAGTCACAAGACTGGAGGTGTGTGACGTCACCTGTGCCCAGTCTGAGCAGCGGGTTGGTCTGCAGGAGAGATGAGATCAGGTGCTGTGCGTCAGCAGGGAGAGCGTCATCATCCTCTGGCCACGCAATGTCATCTACACACACACACACACACACACATTTCACACTGTGTACATCTTTTTTATTTGGATTCATGAGATTGTTTCACTCTGTGAAATATTTTATGTTTTTACTGTAGCAATACTGTTATACTGTAACTGGAATACTGTAGTACTGTAATGTCTTTACCTGTGATCACCTGACCAAACAGCTCCTCCGGTGTGTCGCCAAAGAACGGCACGCAGCCCACCAGGAACTCGTAGAGGATGATACCCATGGCCCACCAGTCCACCGGCTTACCGTAACCCTGCCGCAGGATCACCTCCGGGGCGATGTACTCTGGGGTGCCGCAAACCTGGGGTCAAAGGTCAAAGAATGTTTCTATGCGGTTTCAGCAGTTGCTAAGTAGTTCAGGAGTGCGTTTCTCAAAACCATCATTAGCTAACTATGGTCGTTATTTCCATTGAACTCTATTGGTAACAGAACTTGCGACCTTAGTTGCTTTTGGGAAACGCACCCCAGACTAATTTTAAATGTGTTGCTATGCGGTTGCTAAGGTGTTCTGAATAGTTTTCAGTGCGTTGCTATTAGAACAGCCGTACTCTGCTTGTATCCAAATCCTTACACACACTTGAACCTAAAATAATCATTCATAAAATTTGATCATAAACATGAATGTGCAAATTACATTTGTTATGATAAAAAATAACTCAATTAATTAAAATGTAGTTTGGTGGCTTTTTGAATATTGTAAATATTTTCTGATACCTGTTTATCCAGGAACTCCCTGGTGTCCTTCTCGATGTGTCCCTCGTACAGGTTTGTGGTGAGGCTCATGAGACCCATTTTAGACAAACCGAAATCAGTGAGTTTAATGTGACCCATTGACGTGATCAGCAAACTGACGGAGAGAGAGAGAGAGAGATGGAGATGATGTGAGACAGTCTCTACAGTAACACACTCAAGCTGAGTGGCACTTCTGACATGTGTTTAATTATATAACACAATCTGTCCAAATTAAATGATTTCATTAATCTCACACAGGAAGTGCTGTATGTCATCGCCCAACAGATGGCAAACGAATCCCAGCAATCATTTAATTGACTGTTCATGGTCACTTAGTAAATGACATACTCCCTGCCATCGTCATTACATATAATTCAGAATTTTTTTAACTATTATTGGCATATTACTTGTCCGGTTTGAGATCTCTGTGCACGATTCCGTAGTTATGTATGTATTCAAGAGCCAGGACGGTTTCAGCGAAGTACATGCGCGCCATTTCCACGGGCAATGCTCCGATATTCTTTAGCAGTGTCGCGCAGTCGCCACCTGAAAAGAAACACACAGATGAGATCTCATTAACATCTCAGTAGTTTCTCAGATGTTTCTCCTGAGAAAAAGACTCCAGTAATCTCACACGTGTCTCAGAAGAGATCTCAAACTATGCTCAGATTTGCTCAAGACAAACTCAATCTTCTCTCATCAAATGATTTGAGCTGCTTTCCGCATTCATTTTACAGTCCTAGACTCTCACTGGAGTGTCTCATCCAGGACTGTTTTATTTAGCATCTGAGAGTTGATACATACCTGAGACTTCAATACAGTCAATAAAGCTTTAAAAGAGCAATGAAAGTGTGTGCGTGTCTCACCCTCCACGTACTCCATGACCATACACAGGTGTCTTCTGGTCTCAAAGGAGCAGAACATGCTGACCACGAACGGGTTCTCGGCGAAGGTCAGAATGTCTCGCTCCACAAACGCCTGCTGGATCTGGTTCCTCAGAATCAGGTTCTGTTTGTTGATTTTCTTCATAGCAAAGCGCTGTCGCGTCTCGAGATGGCGGACCAGATACACCGCGCTGAGAAACACACAGTATCTTCTGTCAGGGTCTCAACTCCTCTGTGTGTGTTTGGTTATTTAGTAGATGAGTTTGAATCCACAGTGACAGTACTTATAATATTACAAAATTTTCTGTTAAAAACAAATGCTGTTCTTTTAAACATTATATCCCCATTTATATATTCAGGTGTGTGTGTGTGTGTGTGTGTGCTGGTTTACCCGTAGGCTCCATTGCTTATCAGTTTGATGGTCTGGAAATCTGCCTCTCCAGGTGGCTTCATGGGTTTTATCTTTCCCTGGAAAAGAGAAAAATCCCCTCAAACTCTTGCACAAGATGTTATCATCATCTTGTAACAGACACTCTACTGACAAACTATCATGTTCAGATTTCCTGGGGCTCTGTGTGTGTGTGTGTGTGTGTGTGTGTGTGTGTGTGTGTGTGTGTGTGTGTGTGTGTGTGTGTGTGTGTGTGTGTGTGTGTGTGTGTGTGTGTGTGTGTGTGTTTGTTCAGACCTCTGCGGAGTCGTCTGTCTCTGGTGTGACGGGGCCCTCGCTGTCGTAATGCTCTCGACCGACCATCTCTGAAACACAGACGTGACAGTCGCTCAGTGATCTGCTGCTGTACTGGGATCAGTGCTGTGTGATTGTTGTGTGACTGTGGTCTCACCCTCCAGAGGGTCTCTGGTCAGACCCAGCTGACTGATGATGTATCGCGGGATGTCGGTCTTCATCAGGTGTCCTTCTTTAGCGTGATCTTCAGCCGCCTCCAGCAGATGATAGAACTCTTCAGGGTTAAACTCCTGGAAAACGTGTCAGAGCAACATCTGTTAGGTTGCTGGGATGTTTGGATTAGATTTCAGTGTGTTGCTATGCGGTTGCTGAGGGGTTTAGTTTAGTTTTTAGAATCTAACTATGAGGTTGCAAGAGTGTTTGGAACAGATTTCAGCATGTTGCTATGCGGTTGCTGAGGAGTTTGGAACAGATTTCAGTGTGTTGCTATGCGGTTGCTGAGGAGTTTGGAACAGATTTCAGTGTGTTGCTATGCGGTTGCTGAGGTGTTTGGTTTAGTTTTTAGAATGTTGCTGTGAGGTTGCTGAAGAGTTTGGAACAGATTTCAGCGTGTTGCTATGTGGTTGCTGAAGAGTTTGGAACAGATTGCTATGCGTTTGCTGAAGTGGTTGGTTTAGTTTTTAGAATGTTGCTATGAGGTTGCTAGGGTGTTTGGAAAAGTTTTCTGCAGATTGCTACATGCTGTTTCACTCTGAAATAAGTCATAAATGCAATACAAATGCAACATAAATTCAATACAAGGAACAGATTTCAGCGTGTTGCTATGCGGTTGCTGAGGTGTTTGGAACAGATTTCAGCGTGTTGCTATGTGGTTGCTGAAGAGTTTGGAACAGATTGCTATGCTTTTGCTGAGGTGTTTGGTTTAGTTTTTAGAATGTTGCTATGCGGTTGCTGAGGTGTTTGGAACAGATTTCAGAGTGTTGCTATGAGGTTGCTGAGGAGTTTGGAACAGATTTCAGCGTGTTGCTATGCTTTTGCTGAGGTGTTTGGTTTAGTTTTTAGAATGTTGCTATGAGGTTGCTGAGGTGTTTGGAACAGATTTCAGCGTGTTGCTATGCTTTTGCTGAGGTGTTTGGTTTAGTTTTTAGAATGTTGCTATGCTTTTGCTGAGGTGTTTGGTTTAGTTTTTAGAATGTTGCTATGATGTTGCTGAGGTGTTTGGAACAGATTTCAGAGTGTTGCTATGAGGTTGCTGAGGAGTTTGGAACAGATTTCAGCATGTTGCTATGCTTTTGCTGAGGTGTTTGGTTTAGTTTTTAGAATGTTGCTATGAGGTTGCTAGGGTGTTTGGAAAAGTTTTCTGCAGATTGCTACATGCTGTTTCACTCTGAAATAAGTCATAAATGCAATACAAGTTCAGTTGGGTTCAAGCGGCATTATTGTTTGGTTGAGGATCAGCACTAGGGTTCAGTTTCTGTGACAGTCTAAAACTGAAGTTGAATTTGAAAATTTGTAATTTGCTGAAGTACATGAACACTCTCATTTTGGGAGCATCTCTGTTTAACAGGGATAATGAACGGTTCATGTGGTTTAATCCTGGAGCAGCACAGAAACATTTCCAAATGAGTTTTTCAGGCAGTGAATCACAGAAGGTCAATGATAACAGCAGCACGCTCACAGCTCCCAATCTAAATGCTAATGCAGCCGCAGGTTCGACTCACTCTCGCTCTTTTGTGTTTTGCAGCTATTCTTGTTTAAAATACTTTTCTGAAGTAGGAGTGAAAATTGGAAAACATCAGGCTTGTGTTGTTGGTGTCCAGAGGGGTTTGAAGCATCATGTTATCTGATGAATGGATAAAAGAACAAGCAAAAGAAAGCATTTTCTCACCAAACACTCCAAAAGTCGAGCAGGTCGAGCGATGATGAAGAGGAGTTTCTTCACCAACTCAGTGACGAAGGTCAACTCTGAACTCTCTGACCGCTTATAAGCCTGAGAGACATAAATAATGTTGAATTACTTCTTCACATTACAGTAAACAGACCGTTCTTGGCAGGTTTAATGAGATCACAGGTTTGATGATGAACTCACGTCATCCAGAAGTTTCTCCAGGTTTTCCTGCAGCTCAAAGAAGTAGATGGACGTGATGAGACCCTCCTTGGATTTGGTCAGGCAGTCTCTGGACAGCTCGATGATCTGGTGGTGGATAAAGCTCAGGACCCCGTCGGCCAGCGGCAGAACGCTCTCGGGACAATATGAGTGCATGAAATCACACAATCTGCCCTCCATCTGCGCCGTGGCCTGACAAGAACAAATTATTTATTATTTTATAATTATTTGCTGATACCAGTATTTTAAAACTACTACTAATAATAGCTAATAATAATGTTATTATTATTATTTTCATAATAAAGCATTTTGTAATACATACATCATCTCCGATTATTATTACAAGTAGTAGTATTAGTAGTATTTCTAGTTTATTTATTACAAAATAATAATAATAATAAATTATTTTAGATATTCTAGATTTTAATAATAATTATTATAATTATTAAATTATTATTATTACATTATTTAATGTAAATCATTATTCTACAAGCTATTACTAAGTATTATTATTAATTATTTTGTAATAAATACTATTATTATTATTTATAGATTATTTTTATTACAGAATACTTAATCATATTAAGTAGGTGTTCAAATATAAGTATGCATTACAGTGTGCTTTCATATTTTAAATATACACACATTTGATGTTTGATATATAATTGTGCAAAGCAAGATTATATATTTTTATTTTTTAGAAAATGATTTTATTTTGATTTCTTATCTCTACTCCGTCGATTACTCCAGTCGTCCTCAGTTAACCTGATGTTGTTCTGACCATCTAAATGTGTTTATCTTACAGCAAACTGAGAGACAGACACCAGACACCAGTGGGAGCCTCTCTCTCTCTCTGTGTGTGTGTGTGTGTGTGTGTGTGTGTGTGTGTGTGTGTGTGTGTGTGCACGTGTGTGTGTGTGTGTGTGTGTGTGTGTGTGTGTGTGTGTGTGTGCACGTGTGTGTGTGTGCACGTGTGTGTGTGTGAAAATCAATACAGTTTCCCATAAGATGGCTAATGTTAGAGAAGAGTGTGACGAGGCTCATGAAGTACACTCACAGCAAAGTGTTACTGCTCAGATGTCGCTGATTTACAGTAACTTAACATTAAGATTAATAAATGGAAATTCCAAAGGAAACCTCATTGTAAAGTGTTCCCATATATAATTACAGAAATTATAATATTTAGAAATGTTAATATTAATATATATATATATATATATATATATATATATATATATATATATATATATATATAAACATATATTTATATTAATATTGTTCTAGAATCTGTTCAGCATTTATGTGTGTTCACAAGTGGACAGGTGTGAGAAACAGGTAGACAGATGCTGTGGTGTGAGACAGGTTTGTGTGTGTGTGTGTGTGTGTGTGTGTGTGGGTGTGTGTGTGTGTGTGTTACCTTAGGGAAACGTTCCCTGTAAACATGATTCATCATGATGATCTCATTGTCGTAGCAGGAGTGAGAGCGACCCGGACTGAACACACAACAGAGAGAGAGAGTTAAACACAACTGCAACACACACACACTTGAGCATGAGTATGAGAGTGTGTGTGTGTGTGTGTGTGTGTGTGTGTGTGTGTGTGTGTGTGTGTGTGTGTGTGTGTGTGTGTGTGTGTGTGTGTGTGTGTGTGTGTGTGTGTGTGTGTGTGTGTGTGTGTGTTTGTGTGTGTGTTTGTGTGTTTGCAGACCTCAGGCTACGTGAGCGGGGTCTTATGTGGGGTGAACAGCGTCCCCCGTCATCGTCAGTGATGCTCTCTGTGCTGCCGAAGTGTTTGGACAGGAAGTGCAGCTCGTCCATGGTGGGTTGAGACGGCAGCTGGTGCAGACGCTCCTGAGACGAGCTGGAGGACTGCAGATAAACATAGACATTAAACACATCTAAACTCTGACAGAGTGAACAGGCTGTACACTATATGGAAGCATCGGCTCTAGTCCCTAGTGAGCCGCCTACATAGACAGCATTATAAGGGAAAGGCTTTCAAATAAATAAATAAAAAAAAACTAAAAATCCTATAAATAGCAAATCATTTGTTTTAAAGAAAACCTTAAGAATACCTTAATTAATCTTCAAAAGGTTCGCTAATTTTCACCATTAAAAAAGTATTTTTTCATATTTGAGCTCTTGTCATTTTTTTCTAACAAAAAATAATGTTTCAGATATGATTTAAATGCAGGTAAACTCAAATCATTCACCTTGTTTTTTTTTTGTTTTGCTTTTTTAAATATGTTATATACAAATAAATAAATAATTGAAAGAAAAATAAATAAGTAAAATACAAATAAAACTAAAATATATGAAGAAATAAATATTTTTAAAAATAAACTTTAAAAATGAATAAATAAATAAATAATGAAAGAAACCATAAAATATAAATAAAATACAAATAAAAAAGATAAATGAATACGTAAAAATAAAGAAAGGAACTTTAAAATTCAACAAACAAATAAATACAAATAATAAATAAATAAAAGAAAGAATGAAACACACGTAAAAAATGAATAAAACTCAATTTATAATAAAAAACAAAAGAAAAACAAGACTAAATAAAACTTTAAACAACTATTTATGAATAAAAAACAAACAAAAATAAATAAATTGAAGGAATGAAAGAAACTTTACAATATAGATATATAAATACAAAAAATAAAAAATAAAAAGAAAGAAACTTCAAATCATTGACCTTGGTTTTAAAAAAATAAATGTTAATAATAATTTAAAATACTTGCTATGTACTGTATATCACTTAAAACAATATTAAATAATATAATAACTAGTTTTATTTATTTTTAGACTATTTTTTACGAATCATTTTTATATAAATATACTATAATTATTTATTACAAAGCACTTTTATATAATATATTATAATATAATAAGTATTATTATTTAATTCAATACTATTTATTCCAAAATACTTTAATATAATATAATAATTGTTATTTATTATAAAATATTCCTTTATATGATATAATATAAAATATAATATAACTATTTAGACATATTAAAAAAGTAAAAAAAAACAAATGCAAATGACAAAAACACACAAACAAAATTACTAAATTAACTGAAATTTAAAAATGAAAATGGCAACTATAAAAATAAAAACTATAAAAACATTTATAAAAACTTTAATAGCATATAAAAAATACTAAGCTAAGATTGTCTCTGACTGTACAGCTGAAAACAGTCTTCAGCTGCGTTCACTGCTCATAAATACGTCACAAATGACCCACAGCTGAATCTCTGAAGTGCATCTGATGTGTGTTTGTCATCAGACGTCTCTAGATCAGATGTGACGCACATCTGTTCATGTCTTCACATGAGAAACTCTCTTACCGTTGAGCTGGGAGTGTTTGTCCCATAGCCAGAAGATGGAAGAGACGCCAGCGACCATCGACGTCCATCCCTGCACAGAAGCCGCATTAACAGCAGCTAAGGGTTTATGTTAGACTTTCTGTCTGAAGTGCATGTGTGTGTTTGTTTACCGTCTTGAGGAAGCGAAGGAGAAATGTGCCGGAGTGCTGGGTGAGAAGTTTCGAGGGCTGTCCAGAGGACTACTTCCTGTGTGGACAGGAACAACAAAATGACGCTCAATTACGAACAAAACTCAATCACATAAGAAAAGCTTATCAGTGAGTCTGTAAGTAGAATGCATCAGTGGGGGGTGTGGCCTCTCACCGATGTGTCCCGGTAACGGGGAATGTGGGCGGGGCAGAGTCGGGGAGGTGGAGGTCAGAATCAAACTCTTCCGGTTACTGCGGCAACTGCACACACACAAACAGAGAATTCATCCGTTTAATAATATTAATAAAACATCTAAAGAACATCAAACGTGAGACAATCAGAGGAAATAAAGAAACTGCTAAAGATCAGAAATAAATAAAAAATAAATAAAAGTAATGAATACATATGAAAATAAATAACTGCATAAACAAACAAATAAATAAATAAATAAATGAAAGTAAAATAAATGCATTTTAAATGAACAAACCTACACAAAATCTTGAAAAATTAACATTTAAAAAAAATGTAAAATGAATGAATGAATAAATACTAAAAGAAAGAAACCTTAAAACCATAAAATAAATAAAACACAAATTTAAAAAAGAAAAAAGAGAGTAAAAGAAACTAAATAAAAATAAAGAAAAAAACTTTAAAATTCAACAAACAAATAACAATGAATTAATTAAAAATTAAATAATAAAAATAAATAAAACTCAATAATAAAATACAAATGAAAAACAAATAATAATAAATGAAATTTAAAAAACTATTTATAAATAAATAAATAAACTGAAAAAGAAACTAGCTAAATACTAATATAAATAAATAAATAATCTATACAAATACATAAATAAATGTAAATAAATAAATAAATAAAAATAATTGCAAATAAAATAAATACTTGAAAATTGTTATAAAAAATGCATCACCTCACTAAACAACAAATACAACCCACTGCCCTTATGATTAAAATAAATATTTTATTTTAAGGATTAATTGTTTCCATCACCAGATGTCTTGATGAGATAAGATTATGTTCAGACAAAATCACGTCAGAGCTGAGAACAGAGGAACTGCTCTCTCTGTCTGTCTGTGTGTGTGTGTGTGTGTGTGTGTGTGTGTGTGTGTTTGCCCTGCAGTAGAACAAGAGCGATACAGAAAATTCCATTTCCACAGTCATCAATCTGAGTCAGCGTGAACCGGCGCTCTGAAGAAACACAGAGACACTCTGGACGAGAGAGATACAGATAAACAGAGAGAGAGAGAGAGAGCTAATGGAGGAGAGAGTAAAAGAGAGACACTTGATACGCCTTGAGTGACTGTATGAGAGCCATTACACACCATTACAGTGTGTGTGTTTGTTTGTGTGTGTGTGTGTGTGTGTGTGTGTGTGTGTGTGTGTGTGTGTGTGTGTGTGTGTGTGTGTGTGTGTGTGTGTCATGCTTTATCTACATTGTGAGCAGTGAATGTCCCCACAAGGAAAATAAATGCTGAAATCAGCTACACTGAGCTGAAAAATGCTTAATAAACAGACTAAATAAAGCCTTATAGATTGCATTTATAAATCAAAATCCCAAAAAGCAACATTTGATCTTTTTAATTTGATCACAGACTGACAAAATGATCATAACATCATGACAGAGTACATGTTGAGTAGCTAATAGAGCACTAGTAAACAAATACAAATACACACACACACACACACACACACACACACAGGTGTAGACAGACGGTCTTTAGGGATCATCCTGAACAGAGCGACCCAAGACTCTGTCCCTCTCTTAAAGAGACAGAGCTCCTTCTAAACATTTGCTTCCAGAAGCTTTACTTTCGCTGTTCCTCAGTGGAGGAATGACCTTCACAAACCTCAAAATCATCTCACATCTCATCTTTTCAGGAATGTTTGAGAAAGCTACTTTGAATCAAAGCAATATAGAAATCCTGGCCAGGACGCGTCTGCGAAAAATGGCACGTATGGTCACCCTATTAATCTCTCAATCATCACTGTATTGCATTGCGTTATAGGTTTTGATCATCAAACTAAGCAGTTAAATACCATCTTACTATGACATTTTATCGGGAGATATAAAGTGACAATTGATATCTATATCATTTTATGTAAGTATCTGCTATACTCATAAAAACCTAATTGATTTACTGTCTCAGTTTGGGCCTCTGAATAAAACTGAGCTGCCCCCCCCCCCCCCCGTCCATTTTCTCTCTATATAAGACTAAATGCACCAAAAAAAAAAAAAAAAAATGTTATTTTTCTAAAGGTTCAATTAACTGTTCCATTAAAAAAATAAATAAATAAATAAATAAAAATGCAGTCAGTTATTTAATTTGTCAGAGTTAAAAGCTCGGTACCTCTCTTAAAGAGACAGTACCTCCTAATATCAACATTCAAGAACAACTATTGACATTTTTTAGTATCATGGAGGATTTAAGACAAAAACTACAAGCTAATAGATCAATTATTACTAAAAACACTCATAAGACTCAACAAAAAGTAAATGTAGTTCATTTTGAGTCATAATTATTGGCTCAAATACACAAGATGAACAATTTCATTCAATTCAATCAAATGCTATAATATATACACTATACGCATGAAATATCATATGAAAGCAGATGCATTAATCACAACATTTACTAAGGTGTTAAACTCGCTAC
The DNA here is from genome assembly GCA_036784905.1 of Acrossocheilus fasciatus. NCBI lineage: Eukaryota > Metazoa > Chordata > Actinopteri > Cypriniformes > Cyprinidae > Acrossocheilus > Acrossocheilus fasciatus. Next base: position 7,176,170 of record CM071940.1, on the reverse strand, counting down.
ACTAATGATGCCACTCAGTTAGTGTGTCACAGGCTGCAGATAAACAGTGACCTCAGCCACATCCTCATGTGCAGAAAAACACATGTAAAACAGATTTTAAAATCATTTCACCTTTTAGTGCGACGAAACACAACGCCCTGCATGACTGAGAGCAAAAATCAGCCGAACGCTCAAACATTTACTGCCTTTGCTTGTACACTGGAAAATAGAGCGCAGGGGGGAATTCTGGGTAAAACCTCGAGGGCAGCGGATGATACCAAGACGAGCATTAAAAGAGGGGAGCAGGTGCAGCACATCCGCTCACAAGATGCCACTGTGTGTGTGTGTGTGTGTGTGTGTTTCAAAGCGTAAGTGCAATATGCTTTTTCCCAGAGGTCACGGTGATATAACTGAGATTCACGGAAAAAAGTAAATGAGAGTGAAAAAAGAAAGCTTTTAGAGAAATGGACAGAGAGAGACGGAGAAAGATAAATAAACCTGACACAGAAAGGCAGGTTGAGTCAGAGTTAATATAGTTAACTAACACTAAAACTAAAAGCATAAAAGCATTTTCGTTGCTTGAAATAACATAAATGTTAAATTGAAATAATTTAAACGTAAACTTATTTATTTAAGCTAGTTGCTAAGGCAAAATTTCTCGTTTTAATTTAGTTGAACTTGAATCAGTAAAATATCTAAAACTATATAAATCTTAAAAAAACAATGTTAACTGAAATAAAATATATTACAAAACCTTAAACTTATTTTATTTCCGCAAACACAGCATTTCCTATTTTCGTTTAATTTAACTTGAAGTACTAAAGTACCTAAAACTAAATAAACCTTAAAAAACATTTTTATTACTAAAAGGTTAACTGACATAAAGCTAAATATAAAAATTTAATACAACATTTCTAATTTTTGTTTAGTTTAATTTGAAGTAGGATTTTTTCCGACTAAAATAAGACGCAGTAAATGAAGTCTACCTTTTAATGTACAAATGACCAAAACACCCGACACAATTACTAAACCTTCGACTAAAGTGAAAACAGAAAAAAAAATAATTTAAATAAAGTGAAAACAGAAAAATAAAATCTAATTCAAAATATTAACATATACTATAATAATATCTCAGTGATATTAAAACAACACTGGGCTGAGTTTGTAGAGCAAACAAAATGAAGCCATATGAAAATTTACCAGAGTAATCTCTAAAATACCACAGTTACTACACTTATCGTCGAGAGGTAACTGCTCTGTTTTGTAGCTTGATATCCTCAATCCAAATAAAAAATGTAAATGAAGCATTTATTTATCTATCTATTAAGACTGAAAAGTGACTCACCTGCTGTTTTTACGGGGCAGAGGAAGATCCTTCTGGGTCGAAGTCAGAGAGACAAAAACGCAGCGAGAAAACAGAGAGAGAGAAAACAGAGATCAGACAGGATAAACTCACACTTATACATGTCATTAAATTAGACTATACTGTAAAAAAAATGACTGTGATTTTAACTGTAAAAACTGTCAAAATGCTACAGTAAAAACCTGTTAAATGGTTAACGGTAAGTTCCTGTAAAATTTACAGGGAAAAACCGTAAACTAACGTTCCCAGAATTTCCTGCTTTGCATTTCAAATTTAGTTTGAATTTGATGTTTTTCTTTAAAATAACTGTTTATTCTTAGTTTTTTCTTATCAGGGTTGTATGTTACATCTAATGTTGTTAAATTAATGTTTATTGCATATTTCAGTTTAATGAGTCTCACCATGATGGTGTTTAGTGTTTGTGTGAATGACACTGTGCACCTTCTATGTTTGTTATTATTTAAAAGCTGCTTGTGATGGGCTTTGGTTCTCATCACCACCTGCATTTGGTGGTTATCAGTGTATTTCAAAGGTACAAAACAGATTTGAGTACTTTAATAGGTTGGTATATTAACATTATATCAGTTAATGAAATTACGGTATTTAACTGTAAATTTAACTTAAAACCTAAAATGTTGTTACCGTATTTTTTGCGGTAGAATTCCGGCAACCACAGCTGCCGTTTTTTACCGTAAATTTTCCGGAATTTTTTTTTACAGTGTAGAAATATCAGAGAAAGCATCAAGAGGAAAGAGAAAGAGGCACAAACACACTTCACAAGCAGAACATCTGACAAAAAGAATGATTTCAATGATAAAACATTCGAAGTGTGTGAATGCCACTGAGTTTGTATTTGAAACAGTTTGGCCATTATTGTAGTGCTGGACACGGCGCAGATGTGATGGTTTGTTGGGTTTCTGTGGACGAATCACACTCAGAGAGAAGCCGCTACTGTTCTGGCAGCGCTCCCGTCCTTCATTTCTCTCTGTGATTGAACACGTAATCCGCTCTCATTCGTCTTACTGACAGACTCTCTGTCTCTCTGAGAGACTCCAGCAGAACTTCAGCAGACGTTCATTCAGACGCAGACAAACAGGATGTATTCAGCCAGCGCTCACACGATGACTCAACAAAACCACTCCGTTTACTACATTCATGTTCTTAATGTGAATACTTTGGCTGTGCTTGTTAGTGTAAAGAACTGAATTTGACAAGCTTCATCCCATCAATCACTCTCCAAGCCCCGCCCTCTAAAGACATCTCAGCCAATCCGAAGTCAGCTGGTTTTAGCCAATTATAGTTGAGCACAGTAATACAATATGTTAATAGGAGACATTTCCTGCAAGTTACACTCTTTAAAATAAAGGTGCTTCAAAAGGTTCTTCAAGCGATGCCATAGAAGAACCATTTTTGGTTCCACAAAGAACCATTTGGTCAAAGGTTCCTTAAAGAACCTTCTCTTTCTTACTTCTTTATAATCTGGAGAACCTTCTTTTGCCACAAAGAAACAGAAAGGTTCTTTATAGAACCATTTAGACAAAAAAAAGGTTCTTCTATGGTATCGTGAAGCACCTTTATTTTTAAGAGTGTATTCAACAAAAAGTTGGCTCTGAGCAGCTTTAGTCAGCAAATATCATAGCATTGATTGGCAGACATCGCTGATCAATACGAGCAGCTCAGATGTCCTTGGACATTGATGTGCTTTCACAATTAACACTGTGCCTCATTTTACAACATTCACACCGGAAACCAGATCCACGAGAAACACAAGCTATAGACAAAACCAGTCAAAACACGTCAACAACAAAAAAGACAATTCATTTTGCATAAAGAAATGGAAGCCTAATTGGACCAGTGAGATACTGTGGCATTAATTTTGAGGACAGTTTGATCAAGAATAGTACAGAAATAAACAGATTTTCCAAGGTTTCATCATATAAAAGCTCTATACTGATTTCTGACAATAAGAAAGGAAAAGTGTGTCTCAGAGGTGTTGTATTTTTAGCTGTATTATTACTCAGCAGCAGAAGACGCTCACTTTGTATCGACTAACTGATCAAACGCCGCATCTCTGCGCTCTGGTCAGCCGTCAGCTCTCGCATTGATCCTCAATAAAAGCGTGTGTTTCCATGACAACAGTGTTAGTGTGCTGCTGACTCGTCCCGTGAATAATCATTCCTGCAGGCTTCATCGACTGAGGTTAAACTCTCTCTGACCGACCCGTCGGGTCAATTACACTGTAACTAACCTGAGAGATCACCCACCCGAGGGCATTACAGCACACATAAACATTCACAGAGCTGCACCAAACATTTTCTCCTGCGTCGTTCTGTTTCTACTGTACGTCACTATACAGTGAGTATAAAATGTGAAAACCATGTCAGAGCAATTCCACTTATCATAAACATGATGCTTGAAGAAGATATTTCACCAAAATATTCATATTTAATAAAGATGTGCAAGCTACATGCAAACGAGCAGCACGCAGGGCTTTTTTCTAGTATTTCCACATTTCAGGAATAAAAATAAACCAAAGAATTATTATTAATATACAGTGATGATGCTTTTTTTTTCTTCATTACTTAAGCTATGAATATATGAGTAATTTAAAAAATATATTTAATATATTTTGATTTAAATTGTTATAATTTAACACATTTGCAATATTTAAAAAATAAAACTTCAAATATAATTGATTTAAATCTAATTTAAATATAACATGAACATGGAATTTGCACCTTCATTGCTTTAAAAATGTAATATAATAAATACAAAAATTAGTTTTATACATGCATAATGGTATTTTATTTTATTTTTTGCCAAATATATAACTCAAACCTGCACTGCAAAAAATGACTGTGATTTTAACGGTAAAAAACTGTGAAAAAGCTACGGTAAAAACCTGTTAAATGGTTAACAGTACGTTCCCCTAATATATACAGTGAAAAACTGTAATAGACATTTCAGACAATTTTACGGTGAAATACCGCTTTTGGAAGTGAAAAAGCATGTAAATTTTACAGGGAAAAACGTAAATTGACATTCCCAGAATTTTGTTTGAATTTGATGTTTTTTCTTTGAAATAAATAGGTTTCTTCTTAGTTTTTTCTTATCAGTTATGTTTATTAGGGTTGTATGTTACATCTAATGTTGTTAAATTAATGTTTATTGCATATTTCAGTTTAATGAGTCTCACCATGATGGTGTTTAATGTTTGTGTTAATGACACTGTGCACCTTCTATATATGTTATTATTTATGTTATCATCATGTGATTTTCTCATCACCACCTGCATTTGGTGGTTATCAGTGTATTTCAAAGGTACAAAAGAGATTTCAGTACTTCAACAGGTTGGTATATTAACATTATATCAGTTAATGAAATTACGGTATTTAACTGTAAATTTAAATTAAAACCGTAAAACCTAAAATGTGGCTACCGTATATTTTACGGTAGAATTCCGGCAACCACAGCTGCTGTTTTTTTTACCGCAAATTTTACGGATTTTTTTTTTACAGTGTGGGGTTATTATAGCTAACTAAAAGTAAAAGCATATTAATTTTTTAAAAATATAAATAAAACTTAAAATAAAATAAATTAAACTTATTTTTTTTCAGTGAGTTGCCAAGGCAACATTTCTAATTTGCATTTAGTTTGACGTACTAACTATGACAACTATAACCTTGATGTGTAACTAAAAACTGAAAATAACAAAAACTATACAGACATAAATAAAAATTACTAAAACAAAATAAAATGATTCAAACTTTAACTAAAATGAAAATGAAAGCAGAAAATAAAAAATAAAATATTAATACACCAACAGTATCTCAATGACACTAAAACTAGGCAAAGGTAACTCTCTGGCTCATATAAAACACTGAAGCTTTTCTTAGAGTTAATCTAAGTCATATTCAGTGAAACTCAAGACATAAAAGTAGCGTAAAACGTACAACTTACATTTTCATTGTGCAATTTTATCAAACTATGCAAATATTCTCTCATTAACGTTGCACAATAAATCTTTTTTTCAAGATACTGAATTCAATTTACTGAGGTTTGATGTGATGAATAAATCTGTTTTATGATGATACCAAAATATCTGGCAATGAAAACCATGAATTCGCGGAGGATTATTATGTTTATTAAATGAGTTTTCCATGATCTTCTTGACCATCTCTAGTTTCTCTGAAGAAAGACACTCGCGCTGTCTGTTTGTTTCATTGTGACTCACGTGTTTAATTTTAGACAGTAATTGAGTTTCCGTCTTTAAATGCTGTAAAAGCTTCCCAGAAACCCCGTGGAGAAGAGCAGCCCGGTAAACTCATGCGGACAGATGGAGCCGATCAAGAACAAGCTGCCAAACTCTGAGCAGAGATCAGCCGAGCAAAAGCACTTCAGCTGCGGTAATGAAGCGTTCACTCCTTCCGTCAGCCATACTCAACACAGAGATGCTCTTAAATATTACAGTTATGAGTCATGAGACGGGACGTCATAGCAAATTATCACAATAGCATAACAGGAAAACCCATACGGGTGAATCTGAACTCATTTTAACATGTCAAAAGACGGTAAAAATATGAAAATTAACTTCATGTCAGTCCCTCAATGAGAAGTTTAGCTCCTTATAAACATCCTGTACATTTTCTGCTTAATTGTGTCCGTGCTTAACCAGCAGATTTATCAAAGTCTGATGAAAATATTTATCGAAATACATCTGTAAATCACAACATGATCATATTTATTTAAATTCAAGTTAGAGTTTAAAACGTTGTATTGAAGAAGTTGTATATTATGAAGAATATCCTTGTAAAGTAGCCCAGAAATGCTGGCAAAAGTTTAATTTGTTAACATTAGTTAACTACATCAGTTATGAACATGAACTAACTGCTATTAATAACTACTGTAGCAATTCTTATCATTAAAAGCACACATTTACCATATTAATTTACCATGGTTTTCCAAAGAATACCAGTCACCATTGGTTAGAATGTCTTTATGTGGTCCAATCATAAAGTAGAGTATCATATGGTAAAACCATGGTATTTTTAAATACCAATAAAAAAGCTTTTTTATGGTTTTCGTTTTAGTTATTTAAACTACAATAACCCTAGCTGATGAGTTTTCAATAAGCAGGTTCATTTTCTTCCAAAAATACTTACTTCTACATATTATATTTCTCTTTTTAATTCGGGCTGAATAGAGTCTGATCACTGTCGATTTATAATTCCAGATGATCCGTCTGAATGATGACGGGCTGAAAAAGCAGTCTGAGCGGTAATGAAATGGCACTATCTGGGCCTCCTGCCCACCGTTTGGTGCAAACCCATCATTTCCCGTGCCAACCCCATAATCTGAGCCTCATTAACTTAAGAGTGTCCCTGTGCCAGCGTCTGCAAAACAGCCCCTGAGTTATCACTGCGCCTTCATTTTCAGGATTTCCTCCAACTGTTTTTACTAATGGCTCTGCGCGTCAGGAGAAAACATGCATCGGACGCCTTCAGTAATTAAACGACAGACTTCCGGAAATCTGCTGGAGTCTGTGTCACAGCGAAAATCGCCAGTTTTGAGGGTCAACTTCAAAGACGAACACTGTTGAGCTCCGGAATTGACCAATGCATGTCAAATATTTAACTTAAGTCTAATTTAGAGCCACATGCATGCACCTAAAGCCCTCCTGCATCAGCTCTTAATATGTATGCAGCGCCCTGCTGCATGATGGGAGTGACCTTTGACCTCTGAGACAGTGTGTTGCACCATATGGCAGCAACAGTGCAGTGGAGCGGGGAGGGGTGTTAACTAATGAGTGTGTGCGTATGTGTGCATGATGAACGGGACAGACCCGAGGGACACGGGAAAATTCGTTGAGGGCAATTATTTTCACACCAAGCGAAAAATATGTCACATGTTTCAAACACATTTAAACAAGATGCCAAGCAATTATATTTTGCATAAATGAATTCTATTTTTAGGAGCATTAGGGTTTTTTTGCACTGTGACATTGTTTTCATGACAATGAAACACATTTCACCCCAGAATCTGTGGCCAAATGTGGCTGTTCACAGAAAGATGAATGTTTGCATTGTCTAAAAATGCATGTGCATGTTGGTTATATTCATATTTTGATACAATGTATTCTTTTTCTTTTTTCACTAATGCCAAATAATAAGATGCCAATATATTATTTTAACTGTGAAATGTTTGTACATGATGGACCAATTTGTTATTCTGCATTTAGATTACATTTTTTGCATTAAAATAATGAAGTTAATATGTGCAAAATGAACAGAATAAATCTTAATGGAAACAAAAAACAAGTTAGTGATAGGTTTCAGGATTCACTGTACTCTCAGATAACACACAGATGGTCCGTCTCTCTCTCTGATCATGTCTGAGACTTCATGAATGACTCTCCACTGATGACTCTGTGTGTGTGTGTGTGTGTGTGTGTGTGTGTGTGTGTGTGTGTGTGTGTGTGTGTGTGTGTGTGTGTGTGTGTGTGTGTGTGTGTGTGTGATATCATATCAGACTGTTTAACTCATTGTGAAACTCTAGATACAGAAGCATGATGTCGACACATACACACACACACACACACACACACACACACACACACACTTTTGTCCCGACAAAGCTCTAGATTCTGATAAACCCCACTGAACACATGCACATATCTCATCATCGCAGATCAGAGATGCTCAGTATGAAAGAGGCTAAGTTATTTTCACCTTACAAATAGCCTAATGGCAAAAAATCTGTAAAAATGCAACTAAACGAAAATCACATTTAAATACCATGGTATTTAAATGCCACTTCAAAGAAAACCACAGTATTACCATGTTACATGTCTAGAAAACATGGTATTACTACAGCATATTGTACAGATAAACATGCCAATCTAAGGCATGAAAAGATACGTATTCATTTACCATGGTACTCCAAAGATTACCAGCCCTCATTGGTTAGACTGTCCTTATGTGGCCCATTCAGAGAATAACAGTGGTAATATCATGATATTTTGGATCTATACCATAGTACTTTATGTTTACCATATTCATATACCATATTACTTCAAGGTAATTCAAAGAATATCATGGTGCTACCCCATTAATGGCCAAAAACCATTATAATACCATGGTACATGTCAAGAAAACATGGTATCACTATAATCCATGTTCAAAAACACAGTAATACCATGGTACTGAACAATTACCACATTCATTTACCATGGTATTCCAAAGAATACCACTCCCCACTGGTTACACTGTCCCTATGTAGTATCAGACAGCAATACCATGGTATTCTTGATAGTGCTGAATGTTTACCATATTCAAAAACCATGTTACTTCAAGGAACTTCAAAGAATACCATGGTTCTACCTCAATGCATCGCCAGAAACACAATATTACTATGGTACATGTCCAGAAAACATGGTTATACTATAGTACATGTTTACAAAAACACACTAATAGCATGGTACTGAAGGATTACAATTTACCATGGTATTTCAAAGAATACCACTCCCCACCGGTTACACTGTCCTTATGTGCTCCAATCAGATCATAATACCATGGTATTTTTGATATGTACCACCATAGCAATAAATATTTACCATATTAAAATACCATGTACTTAAAAGAATACCATGCTCAATACGTAGCAAAAACCACAATATTACTATAGTACTTGTCCAGAAAACATGGTTTTACTATAGTACATGTTTACAAAAACACACTAATAGCATGGTACTGAGGGATTACCATGTCCATTTACCATGGTATTTCACAAAAACACCGCTCCCCACTAGTTAAACTGTCCTTATGTGCTCCAACCAGATCATAATACCATGGTATTTTTGATATGTACCATAGTAATGAATGTTTACCATATTAAAATACCATGTTACTTCAAGGTACTTCAAAGAATACCATGGTACTACCTCAATACATCATCAAAAACACAATGCTACTGTAGTACGTCTAGAAAACATGGCATTACTACAAAAACACACTAATAGCATGGTACTGAGGGATTACCATGTCCATTTACCATGGTATTTCACAAAAATACCTCTCCCTACTAGTTAAACTGTCCTTATGTGCTCCAATCAGATCATAATACCATAGTATTTTTGATATATACCATAGTAATGAATATTTACCATATTAAAATACCATGCTCAATACGTAGCCAAAACCACAATATTACTATAGTACTTGTCCAGAAAACATGGTTTTACTATAGTACATGTTTACAAAAACACACTAATAGCATGGTACTGAGGGATTACCATGTCCATTTACCATGGTATTTCACAAAAACACCGCTCCCCACTAGTTAAACTGTCCTTATGTGCTCCAACCAGATCATAATACCATGGTATTTTTGATATATACCATAGTAATGAATATTTACCATATTAAAATACCATGCTCAATAGGTAGCCACAACCACAATCTTACTATAGTACTTGTCCAGACAACATGGTTTTACTATAGTACATGTTTGCAAAAACACACTAATAGCATGGCACTGAAGGATTACCATGTCCATTTACCATGGTATTTTCACTCGCTACCGGTTACACTGTCCTTACGTGGTCCAATCAGATCGTAATACCATAATATACCATAGTAATGAATGTTTACAATATTAAAATGCCATGTTAATTCAAGGTACTTGAAAGAACACTACGGTATCCCCAGTCTCCGTGGCCCGAGACCACAGGTGCGGTGCAGAGGCACGGAGCGGGTGTCAGGAGGGGTGCGTGTCTGACCTGGAGCCGCCTGCGCCGGATTATTCCCGAGTCGTCCATGTCGAGGAGACGCTGCTGCTGCGCGGATCAGCGGAGAAGAGCTCAGTGCGCTCGCATCCACCGGGACACCGTAATCCGGCTCATACCGAGCGTCGGGAGACTGGGAGAGGCGTCGCGACGCTAGCGTCCCGCAGAAGAAGACCGAGCGCTGGACGTGACGTCATAAAGGACCGTGCGCGAGATCAACACGAGTGACTCGCCGCGAGCGCGTCCGCTCCTTTTAGCATCACCCCCCGCCCTCTCCCTCTCTCTCTCTCTCTCTCTCTCTCTCCCTCGGTGTTGTTCATTCATGTCATCCTCTCTGTCTCCGGGATGTTTAAGTGTCTCCTCCTCTCGCACCTCCCTCACATCAACACATCGGCTGCGGTGGTCTCGAGACCTCGCGAGCTGCACTGGGCTTTGCGTCGAGCTGCACGGTTTTTTATTACTGTGTGAGGCGCTTTTTTAATTATTATTTATCATTACGCGTGTTATTTTTAGATGTTTTGGGAATTTTATGAGTGTGAGCATCATTTATCATTTGTTTGATACAAAACAGCAGCATTTTTGGCCACCGCACACTTATCAGTCCCTACATTCCTAGATAGGCAGCTCACTGGATTTTGAGACGCAACCCAATGCCCTCCAGTGACCCAGCGGTCCAGAAGACATCTGTTTTCTGTTCATATGCCTGATTTCACACGTTGTATGTATATATATATATATATATATATATATATATATATATATATATATATATATATATATATATATATACATATACATATATATATATATATATATACATATACATATATATATATATATACATATACATATATATATATATATATACATATACATATATATATATATATACATATACATATATATATATATATATATATACATATATATATATATATATATATATATTTAATTATTGCTTATTTTAATTTATTTTAATTTTATTTTAATTAATTAATTAATTAAATGTATTTATTTATTTTAATATACATATATATATATATATATATATATATATAAATTAAAAAAAGCGCAAAGTATTTTTGTTATTTTTTTTTTTTAAGCACGTGTCTATTACACCTTATTCATTCATTCATTTTTAAAGAATTTCTCTTATAGTCCAAACACTATATTTAATTATATATGCATTTATTTAAAGTATGTTTCTTACATACCAAATGCTATAATGATGCATTTATTTATTTATTTAATTAGTTTATTTTTATTTTTAAAGCATCACTCGTTTTTAAGCATGGGGTATCTCTTACATAAAAAATAAATATGCAAAATAAGAAAAAAATAAATATGCAAATGACCAACATTATAGTTATAATAGGCCTACTTAAAAAAAAATAATAATTAATTAAAAAAAGGTTTGCACAGGGTTAACTGTCATATTTCCCTCCCACAGACATTCAGATGTAGAATGCAGTCAATAGATTTGACACATTTTATCTCTGACATGATTTACACATGATGGCTTTGATCAGGACAGAAATAGATCAACTGTTGCTTTGACCTGATGAGCTCCTGATCACACACAAGAGCATGAAGAGAGTATGAGGACAGAAATAGAAAAGGTCTGAGTCTTTGCTAAATCTCAGATGAGAACGGCACTGCTGGATCATTGCGTAATATTGAGCAGCGGAGGATTAGGTCATGATCTCACTGTTTTTACATAACATATGTGACCGAGTCTGTGAAAACCCAGCTAAAGTCATTTTTGTGTGATTTACTGTTTTCTGCATAAAATCATTCTTCATAATGTAAAGAGCGTTCTGTGAAAATGTAACCTTGATACCTTTAATATTGACTGAGTAAAGCCATGTCAAAGATTGAAATCATAGTGAAATTAATGGTTGAAATCAAATTTTGATTCTTGTTATCTCATCATTAGATTTTGAGACTTTAGCCTGGATTTCACAGACAGTGTCACATATAGTCACATCAACAGTGTTCTCTCGCCCTGGTGACAGCACTCATCCGTACAGGACAACCGGACGAACGCTGCGCTGGGATCAGTCTGACAGGCCTGATCCGACTGATCCCAGACGGCAGCGCTCCCAGATGCTGTTTACAACACACTGGATCACACACAGCAACAGATTTCTGTCACACATGCCGAGATTGTCACAATAGCATGCTAACATGCTACCCCCACAATTTGAGCAGCATGTGTATTGAGAAGCATGTGTTTGTTTTAAAAAAATAGTTATAGTAGATGAGTTTGTTTCTTCATCAGATTTGGAGGAATGTAGCATTACATCACATGCTCACCAAAGGACCCTCTGTGGTGAATGGGTGCCGTCAGACAACATATTTGTTTTGGACTGTTTTTGCTTGCAACCAGTGCTTGATCTGTGCAGATTTCTCTCCTGATCTACTAGAGAAAGCAATATTATAGACTCGTATTAGCAGTGTTTTGAAGTTTAAAATGTGTAAAACATGCATCTTTCCACTTCACAAGACATTAACTGATGGACTGGAGTTACTTATTGTGATGTTTTGATCAGCCGTTTGGACTCTCATTCTGACGGCACCCATTCACTGCACAGGATCCATTGCTGAGCAAGAGACGTAATGCTACATTTCTCCAAATCTGATGAAGAAACAAACTCATCTACGTCATGGATGGCTTGAAAGTGAGGACATTTTCAGCAAATATTCATTCATATGTACTATATTAATAGTACACTGTATATTTACAGTGGCATTATGTGTTTGGATACAGGGGAATATTGCTTTAATAACAGATGGTGTGTGGAGCATCTGTTCTTCTACAAAACATCCAACTGTACAAATCAGGGTCCCGTGGGAGTGTCCGACATAGAAACAGATGTAAGAGCTTTGAAAAGATGTCGGCTGTTTTGTTCTGACTGTTAAACTTTTGAGATGCTATTCAGCATCAAAGAGAGACTCATCAATGTGTCATCAGTATGTCATGATTGACTCACAGTCGGTCCGTAATGACTCACTGTATTTCTGTTACAGTATATTGTGAGATATAAGAGATGAGTATAGGTTAGTTGTATATAGAAAAGCTACACTTGATCAGTATTTTCACCTTGTTTTCCAATAATAATGTTTCAGATATGTAAAGCAAAACTGCATCTGATATTTCAGAGTTGTTTTAAAAATATATATATTGTGAGTATTTAGTTCTGATGGCAAATACTTTTAAATTCATTGAGGTTCATGCTTCAAAACCAGCAAAACAATGTGATAAAACAGTTTCAAAACTCTAGTTTTGGATGCTTGGTTATAATTTGCCTGTTTTCATTAGCAGTGCTACATTTGTGGGTTTTGCACACGAGCAGAAGCACCAGTGAGCTGTTGTTGGTTTTCATATTTCCACTGAAGCGTTGTTGAGTCTCTGTCCATGGTGCTGATCATCAGACCAATGAACTTCACTGTCACTCAGCGCTCACATTCACCACAAAACATACCTGATTGCTTAAATGTCATCAGACTTTAAAACAAAACATCAAATTGTCAACACAAGCACACATTTTCAACACAAAAATGAAGTTTGTTGGGTTTGAGATGCTAAAACAATAGATTTAATTTTGAAAACATTTGTGAAAAAGTAAAACGTGTTCATAGTTAACATGATAAATTACACCACAATTATACCAATTAAACCAAAAGGATCAAATTTACTTACAAATATTTTTTTTTTTTCTTGAATTGAAGTGTATTTTTTTCTCATGTTGTTATCAACATTTTTTAAAATTTAAATCTAACAATATATAAAGAAGAGAAAATATTGATGATTTGTGTGTTGCATATTCAGTGCTTTAACTGTGTATGTGCATTTGTAGTTTTACATTGTAAACTGCTGTCATGAATATGTGACATGGATTTTCTGTGATGCTCACGTTGACGTCTTGAAGTTCAGTGGAAGATTTATTTGAGCGCAGACGAATAGAATCCTTCAGACTTTCTGCCAGAGACACAGGCTGGAGGAGGATCTACTCCAAACACACACATAAGCTGTTGATTCATGAGCAAGACTCAGTCCAGAAATACCCGGCAGATGGACATCATTCATTACGTATTCAGTGACAAACATTGCTTTGTGATGCACAATGAATCAGTGCTCCCCTATGAGTCTATACATAACAGAACTGAATGATTATGATTAGCGTCATATTTCAGATGACAATAACGTTTAACCCTGTAAAGACTGACATATGAAATAATACTTCGATTTTTTTTTTTTTTTTGGAAGAGTTTATTGAACCTTTAGACCAAATTAAATTTTTTTTTTTAAAAATTAAAGTGCATATGAGATTTTTGTTGAGTAACGTATTTGATTCTTAAGGTTTTTATGGCTCATATTGTATGGTATTGTGAGAATATGGAAGACGAATAAACAGCCCAGTTTTATTCAGAGGCCCAAACTGAGCAAAAACATGCGATTTAGTGTAGAGATTATATTATTAGTATTAGTATATATATTATATTGTGATGTATAATATATTATATTTAGTCATTTAGCAGACGCTTTTATCCAAAGCAACTTTCAAATGAGGACACACAGAAGCAATCAATTGTAGTATTAAAACAACTAAAACAGATCCGAAACTAAAAGCAACAAACTTTATAAACACTATATATACACATATTTAAAAAATAAAGAAATAAAGAAATTAAATAAAAATGACAAATGCATACAGCAAAATTTCAAAACTTAACATTTAAATGAAAACAAAAAATAAAGCTAAAAACAATTCAAAATACTAAAGAACAAAAGGTATGAGTATAATAAAGACAATTCTAACATAACACTAAACCAAACACCAAAAAGCTACATATGTGTATGTACAGCCACACACATATACATACATACATATATATATATATATATATATATATATATATATATATATATATATATATATATATATATATATATATATATATATATATATATATATACATTTATAAATTCAATATATATATTCTTTCATATCCATGTAGTTTGTTGAAGTACTAAAATAACTCAAATTAATTAAAAATTAAAACTTAATAAAAACCTATACAGACATAATCGAGTGGAGAGATCCACCTGTAGGAAGGGCATCCGCTCCTGACCTCTGCAGAAGCATCCAATTGCACAAAGTCTGGCTTGACGGACAGGAGCGCGTGCCCAATGGCAGGTAAGGGGCCGACCCTTAACCGAGCGCATAAAGCCCCCGCACGCGCTACCTTTCCTCAGTGAGCATATTTGCTTATCGTGCAGCAAGCGGGGCAAACTTGGTGGATCTCTCCACTCGATGTTTCAGAGAACCAGGGTTACGAACCTGACCACACACAAAGTGAGAATGCAATACTGGCCATGTAAGAAATTACATGTGGTAACATGCATACAAATCCTCACAACACATAATGCCAAAGGCATATATTATACAAATCGACATATGAATATATTGACATATACATACAAAAATATAATAATGTGTCAGGGGCAGTGTTGGGCACGTTACTTTAAAAAAGTAATTTTGACATTTGACATTTCAAATGTCAAATAACTTTGGATGCCCCCAATATTAAATAAAAAGAATAAATTATTTTTATAAAACATTGTACATTAATCTACAGTATTTATCTACTGACACTTATATCAGTCAGTCAAGCATTATAATATAATATTATGATAATTATATTATATGATGATAGAACTTTAGTAATTAGAATAACCAAGTATGAATGCCTATTTGTCATCCACATAAAACGCACTAAGGATTAATGAGCTGCTGGGTTCATGAATATTAATCACGTTCAGTCTGAGTTCGCTCGAATTGATTTGCTGAAATCAAAACAGTGACGATAATAGGTGAGCGCCAGCCAATGAGATTGTCGTTTGCGCATTAGCTCCGCCCACCACCAGAGAAACCGTTCTTAAAAGTTGAAGAATTCCAAAGGAACGCCGTTATTTTGACAGGAAAATACAACAAAGAATATCGTTTACATGTAGCGGTCAATTCTGCATGTTATGAAAGACTCTCTTGCTCTGTATCTTTCGTTGTGCGCGTGTTTGTGAGAGAAAGCGACGGCGAGTCGTGCGCTTCACACTAGAGTTTACGTCAAATACAGCTGCACTGCGCATCCATTCAGATTAACTGAAAAATTAAATTCTAATGATATAATATAGCCTAGTAACGCCACATTTTATTGTCAGTAACGGTAACGGCGTTGTAACGGGAAACAGTAATTCGTTTGATTACTCGTTACTGAAAAAAATAACGCCGTTAGTAACGCCGTTTATTTATAACGCCTCTATTCCCATCACTGGTCAGGGGAGGGTACAGATGACCTGCTTAATGAGATGAATAAGCTGGGCTGGACAACCCAGGCTTAAAAAGGTGTAAAGGGTCTGAGGGCACAAGGCTACAAAGAGCCCACACCTAAAACAGAGCAAGCTACCGGGGTGTGGGTAACGTCAAGCCGGTAGTGTTTGACAAATGTGTGTGGAGAGGCCCAGCTTGCAGTGGCACAAATGTCCTTCTGTCACGGCTTGCTGGAGCCAAAAGCTCAAAGGAGTACGAAGGAGGTCGAGATCAAACAATTAAAGTCTTTAATGAATCCATATGGGAAACTCAATCAAAACAACCACTTAAAATTACGTTAGACAGGACAGAGATCCAAGGGACAAACAGGAACTAATATAGGCTACACAGGCTGATTAACAAAACAGGTGTGTGGAATAACGATGATTAACTAATGAGAACAGGAAATACCAAATAAGTGCAAAACGGAACTACACTTAATTAATTGCTGGAAATAGCGGAGGATGGGCACAGAACGGTAACAAAACTCAGACTCATTTAGATTCAGTCACACACAGGTGTATTGTGCAAACTACTTCATAGGGATGTTTAGACAGCTATAGAAGAATTCATATGTTCACTTTATATATATATATATATATATATAACCTTTGTTTTCTATTCTATCAGTTTAAATAGTTTGTTTTGATATTATATTATGTTAAGCCTATATTATAAACCTAAAAATGAATTGATCTTGGTTTTTAATGGAGTCTCTTGCTCATCAAGGCTGTATTTACTTCATAAATACAGAAAAAACTGTGATATTGTGAAATATCATTGCAATTTATAATATTGGTTTCCTATTTTAATACCTATACTTTAAAATATCATTCATTCCTGTGAAGCAAAGCTGAATTTTCAGCATCATTACTCCAGTCTTCAGTGTCCCATGATCCTTCAGAAATCAGTCTAATATGCTGAATTATTATCGGTGTTGCTGATCTAATATGCTGTTTTTTTTTTTTGTTTTTGTTTTTTTTGGAACCTGTGTTGCTTTTTTTTCTTTTGATTCTTTGATTAATAAGAAGTTAAAAAGAACAGCATTTATTCAAAATAGAAATCTTTTCTAACAATATAAGTATTTACTATCAATTTTATCCATTTAACACATCGTTTTTAATGTTTTTTTTTAAAACGTTTTTAAACGTTTTTAATGGTGTCTTTAAAAAAAAAATGTAAAAAAAAATCTGACCCCAAACTTTTAAATATAGTGTATATTGTAACACAAAATCACTATTTTGAATTAACACTGTTCTTTTTAACTTTTTATTTTTTTTATTTTTTTTAAATATCACAGGTCCCAAAAAATATTTTGTACTACAATTGTTTCCAACATTGATAATAAATCAGCATATCATAATGATTTCTGAAGGATCATGTGACACTGGAGTAATGATGCTGAAAATTCAGCTTTGATCACAGAAATAAATTATATTTTAAAGTATTTTAAAATAGAAAATGTTTATTTTAAATTGCAATATTTCACAGTGTTATTTTGTGAAATAATATTCAGTATTTGTATCAAATAGATAGGCTACAGCCTTGATGAGCATAAGACACTTCTTTAAAAAACTTCACTGATGCCAAACTTTTGAACGGCGGTGTATTATACTGTAAACAATGTTTTCTCAGGTAACCTAGCCTATACATCATTTAGTTACATCAAGGGTCAAATCAAATATAAATAGCACATTAAAGTTCAAAGTTACACACTTTTTTGTGTGTGTGCTGTACAAGGTATAAAGAATGTTTTTGACCGAAATGTCCGCCCAATAGAGAAAAGTTTTGCTCAGCAAGAAAATAAATTAGAGGGAACATTGTTTCTTACCCCAAACTACACAGGCCTATAAAAGCCTGACCAGTGACATAAAAGTAATCAGAATGCAGCTACTTGTTCTTTTATTACTCATTTATGCGTGAACTTCCCCTTTAAATAACGCGACGCTCTGCCCTCTATATGACGCTGCTCCCTTTCCGGATCATGGAAACAGTATAAACAGTATAAACAGTTAACAGTATAAACAGTATAAGGATGCGTTAAATTTGACAAAGCGGAAAGTGGAAAACTGACGAGTCTCTGAGCGCATCACGCGAGTGTGTGAAGAGAAACCGAGACAGATTAAAATAAGTTCATTATTAGGCTGTTTCCTCCCGCCGGCTCTGTTCCTATGGGAACGGCGACCGTTCTTCCCGCTCTGTGATTGGCTGGAACAGCGGCGCGCGGCCTCAGCTGTCAGGCTGCTCAAAGCCCAGCGGTCGCGAGCGTCACGGGATACTTCTGCCCTCTTCCGGTCAGAGTAGACACGATTCTGACCCTCTGATTTTCATGGGTGTAAAAGTGAATGTACAGATGCTCAATTAAACTTTTACTCAATTAAAACTACAAGTATCAAGCAAAATGGGGCGGACTTAGTGATTCGGGGGCCCTAAGCAAATTCCAGATATGGGGCCCCAACACAATAACATGCCCTTTTACGCCTAAATCCTTATTTTGCTCTCTGTCTCTCTCATAGGTTCTAGTTTATTTACCCCTTCACAACTTAAGTAAATAATTAGTCAACCTGATGCTGTTCTAAAGCCATATTAGGCTACCTTATATTTCTTATAAAAACACAGCGTTTTGAGTGGGAAGTGAACATCTGACGCTCTCCACTGGAGCGTTTACCAAATATTTTTCGCCAATATCAGATGGGGCCCCCTGATTCCCCGGGGCCTTAAGCGCCCGCTTACCTCGCTTTTTGGTTAAGTCCGCCCCTGGCTTGAGTAAAAGTGAAAAAGCACAAGTTTAACCTGTAGGCTACTTGAGTTTTTAAAAAAGTACCTAACCAAAAAAAAAAAAAAAAATTCTTGATTCGTAATGTTGAGTCATCTTCTCAATGCAAAGTGAAATTGCTTAAGAATAAATTTAATAAAATGTTTTGTCAGACAGACAGGTTTGGTTAAATGTCGTCTTAAGCGAAATATGTAAGAAAAATACTAATATACTAATACTAAACTTGACCTTTGTGTTCGCTTTGTGTGGTTTTTAACGTGGTGCACTTAAAAATCTGGGACGGCATGAGTGTGAGTAAATTTTTGGGTGGACTCTGCCTTTAAAGAGCCAGATGTGATGCAGAGGCCAGAAAGGTCAGAACTCGTTTGGAATTAATGAGGAACATTAAATCAACATTAACTTTTTGAAAGGTCACATTTTGTGTTGTCTCTTCAACGCCCCTGTCTGCAACAATAATTAATCTTTGAATTGTTTTTGGGGGCATTTAGAGCAAATATTGATATATAATGATTTGCAACTGATTAGATTAATTATTTAACAAATGATGTAATTATTTAGACAAAAATAATGAATAAACTGGCAGATGCCAGAAATTTAGCTGCATGATTAAAGTTATAACTGAAGCTGTGTGATTGATGCATGAAAACAAAACGCATTGGTTTTTGCACGTCAAAAGCACTTTTGAGTTTCTGTTTACCATATTTAATGTGCATAAGATCAAATAAAAATGGGGGGAAAATGAGTTGAAATAAACTTGTAAGGAGTAAAAAGTACAGTAATCACAGTAATCTTTTACATCCCTGTATATGGTTTGACACACTTTGTGTTTTATTTACTTATTTATGAATTTGTTCAGTCTAAATCATTTAACGGTGACTCTCACAGAAACCATGATGTATGTCATGTGGGTTCTGTTTCAACCTATTAAATGAAGATCTTCATATGATACTGCAAACTGATCGTTGTCGTATTATTTTATGTATTATCATAATCATAATCACTGGTTTGTTGTGCAAATAATGTTTACTGCACTTTTTCATGGAAAATATCATATTTATGCGTTGCAAAATAAGGTGGATGTTATTTTTAAAGAATAACACATGACAATTATATATTATTCAAATAACAAAATCATTTTTAGATTTTTTTTAGATATTTGTTTACTTCATTTTCTTCATTCAAAGTATATGACTTTTCTTCATGAAAGTCACCAAACCATCAGTATTAATCTGTCAGAGTAGTTACTATTTTAAAACTGTATCATGATTAATCAAAATCTGCCTTGAATTTAAATAGATTTTTTTAATTCTGGTGACGGCCAAAGCGTAGATGTGTCCCAGAAAACTCAAGTCTAAATAATTTATTTTAAAATAAAAGATGTTACAGCAACAGAAACCCAGTAGGGATCTTATTTTTACACCGTGTGTGTGTGTGTGTTTACGTGTGTGTGGTCCGTCTGGTCAGGCAGCAAAGCAGCTTGGCCTGCAGAATGAGAACGAGAAGATCAGTTTAATTCAGAGCCGCAGACAGTCTGATTATCTGCAGCAGGTCAAATGAATGAATGCTTCTCTACAGGGATGAACACGGGACAGATCGACTGCTCGCACACGGACAGACCCACATCATCCTGCTGTAATACCCAAAAAGACATTTTGAAAGCCAATCAGATAATTCAGTCTAAACTCACACTTTTGTTTTTTGTTTTATTTGACCTGTATCTTCTTTTATAAAAAAATAAAAATAAAATCACTACAGTTATACAGTATAATGCAGATTACATTTGACATTTACATTTAGTCATTTAGCAGACGCTTTTATTCAAAGTGACTTATAAATGAGAACAATAGAAGCAATCAAATCCAACAAAAGAGCAGCAATATGCAAGTGCCGTGAAGGTCAGAGTCAGAGTTTTTTTTTTTTTTTTTTTTTTTTTTAAGTAAACAAGATAGAATAGAAAAAAGAAATCTAGTGATAGTTTATCAAGAAAGGCTAGCCGTTTGAGAATAAATATGCAATTGTTAGAGGGTCAAGTGTGTGTGGGGGTTTAATACAAAGAAGACAGATAAAATAGAATTAGAATAGAGAGTGCTAGAGTTAGAGGGTCAAATAAAGATGGAAGAGATGTGTTTTTAGCTGATTCTTGAAGATGGCTAAGGATTCAGCTGCTCGGGCAGGTCATTCCACCAGATGGGAACAGTTAATGAAAAAGTCTGTGAAAGTGATTTTGTGCCTCTTTGGGATGATACAATACAACAATGTTCACTTGCAGAACGTAGGTTTCTAGATAGGTCTGAAGAACTGAATTTAGGTAAACGGTGCAGGGCCAGAGGTAGTTTTAGGCAAACATTAATGCCTTGAATTTTATTGGAGCAGCTATTGGTAGCCAGTGCAAACTGATGAACAGATGTGTGATGTGCGTTCTATTCAGCTCATTAAAGATTAATCTTGCAGCTGCATTTTGGATTAATTGTAGAGGTTTGATGGAATTTGCTGGAAGAAAGCATTGCAATAGTCAAGTCTGGACAGAACAAGAGCTTGAACAAGGAGCTGTGAAGCAGAAATAAAGGGCCTGATCTTCCTAATGTTGTATAAAGCAAATCTGCAGGACCGGGCAGTTTTAGAAATGTGATCTGAGACTAACATTGATATCATTAGTATGTCCTACACATACAGAAAGAATCATTTCATTTATATCTTTGGCATTAGATATGAGCACTAGTACTACTGATGACTGAGTTAACAAACAGCACTAAATCTGTTCAGTAGTCACAGCAGTCCTGAAGGATCTGCCTCGCTGTGATCTGTTTGTTGTGTGTTTGTCTCTGATTAACAGATGCTGTAACAGGTGGCATTGAATGTCAAAGTGACCACAGCGCTCAGACAGTCCACATAATCCTTCAGGACACGACTGAGGTGTGTATGAACCTGAGAAAGACACGCTACACCTGCTGCTTAACAGATCTGAGCCAAGACATGACCTCTGGTGACCTTAGGACAACATCTCTGTTCTGAGACGCACATTTAAATTATAATTTATATATGATGTAACCTAACCCAGCAGGCAGTATAACGTCAGGTTGACGTCGGACAGATGTTGCATTTTGGTTGAGAAGGAAAATCGGGTTAATCAGTATTTGATGCCAATTTGACGTTGGATTTTGGTCACGCAACCTAAAAACAACATCAGTGTCAGCCGATGGACATCAAAATAACACTGACATTAGACGCTGAATTGACATTACATTTTGGTCACCCAACATTTAACCAAATATCAACGTCTTATGAAGTTGTGTGCCTGCTGGAAAATGTGAATGTAATTGTATTAAACACCTCATAGACTTACAGACTGATAGAGGAACCTGAGCCATGAAGACTCGAATATCACAGGGTGAAGGATAGTTCTCATGCCAGACAGGAAGTAAACAAATAACAACACTCTTAAAACTCAGAACACCTTAGAAACCGCTGAATAGTATCCTAGCAACCACACACTCTAGAATCTTTGGGCCAAGTTATGTATTTATTTATTTCAAAATAAAATGTTTACTTCTTTCCATTACATTCATTTAATCCATTTTAAATATAGTTTGGTTTTTTACTTATTTTTAATTTCATTATTAGATATATTAATTATTATTTTTAATGTTTTAATTATATTTATCTTATTATTTTCATCTATTTAAATTTAACCTTAATTCATTTGATTTCATCTCATTTGTTTATCATCCTTTACCTCATTTGCCTGCGTAAATTAGGCTGCATTAAATTTCCCCTGTGTATAAAATAATGTGCCATATTAATAAACCCACCTGCCAGATGAAATGTAAATGATTTTAAAAGGGATCCAACAGTCCTTGGGACATTTTCAGCTGCGTTTGCTGAATATCACACACCTAAAATACAAAGTCATTTAATAAAACCTGCTGGACGGTGAGTTTTCTCCTGTGGAGAGATGCACTTCTGTCTGATTAGCTCATTAAACCGTGACTCATTTCCCTTCATCTTCCTTCTGTAATGTACCATAGCAACTAAACTCCAGCCCATAAAATAATCATCAGGAGAAAATATTTATATTTTATTCACATTTTTGTATTTTGCAGTTGTGAGCTCTGTTTGCTTTCTGTGTCACTTGACTTGACCTCAAGTGAGTTATAAACAACTACAAGAGTAAATAGATTTACACTTCTGATGTCAGAGCTGTTTACCTACGTGCCTCTTTTCCCGTTTCTAATGAGCTTAAAGCATTAAGCACCTCGCGTCTACCTGACCTCAGGCATGGGTATCTATTTCTCATCCTATTGACGCAATCTGGTGTTTCCCGTTCAGGATCTGACGTGTCTTGAGAGTCAGTCGTGGCTCTTATAAAGAGGCCTGCTCAAGCGTCCATGCATTGATCACGACCGTCAGCTGCGCTCAAAGACTTCTCGTCTCTACCTGAGCAGACATGGAGCCCATCAGCCAAACGGTGAGCGTGAGCGTCTCGGACGCGGTTCACCCCCGCAGGCCGGTGCGTTTGACGCCGAGAGGAGCCTCCTCTCATTTCGTCGGGAGCACCATTGTGATTCTGTCCTCGTACGCTGTTGCAACTCTGGCCATGAACTGCGGCAAAAAGATCCAGGAGGAGAGATTGAAAACATCTGAACAGTGACGCCGAGTGCCTCATCAATTATCATCAAACACTGCTGTTATTTGATACAGACATGCACCTTGGAGAGACTTTCTGCATTGAAAAGTTCACCACGCTTTGGCAACGTACTTGTCCTCAAGGTCTCGGGTCAATACATCTATGCAAACTTTGAAGAGATATTTTTCACTGTGATCCTGCTGAGCAATGAACCCAAGAACAGAGAAATGGATGCATCAGCTGTTATATGAGTCCAGGAGAGGAGTATCGAGTATCGGTTCATCTCAAGACTCTAGAAAACAAACTGAAAAGAGGCCTATGGGAGCAGATTTTACAGGCCTTTTTACTGAAATTTGAATTTAAAGATAACTCCATTTTTTATTTAGCTAGCGTTTGGTTTAATCCAGTAGTGAAGCACTGGGATACACAGACAATTTTATAAAAATCAAATGTCGTTTGTTAATTGCAATGTACAGAATTCATTAAAATGTTTTAATACGTTGTGTAAAGAAGCTTGACTGACTTTGCTTTACTGGTCATGCACTTCAGAGAACATCTAATATAATTTCACACGAATGACAGACCTTCACAAAAGCAAACATTCTGTTGAGTTCAGAAGTAATTTAATAACTAATATTGTGATTCATTTGCATGCTACATGAGCAGACTGTTTTTTTTTCAGCAGTGCGGATACCTTCAGAATAAAAAGTCATTTAATAACTAGATTTTCCTTTTAAGTAAATCCAAGTGGTATTTACAAAAACTCACCTCCACAATAAGTACGATAACCAAAAAAGATAATGGACTAATTCTATGACAATAGAGAGGTCCACACCATAAATGCAGTGATAATGACACATTTTTAGGGAGTTCTGGGTGGTTCTAAGCACATATTTGCAGAAATATAAAAGAAAATGTGTGTCTGATCACTTAGTAAAGTAACAACAAGACACATGATGTCTTTGTTTTAATACTTTAATATTTAGTGCAAAAGGTTGGCCTTTTATTCCACATAGAGACACTTTTAATTCTGATCCCCTAGCTGTCATTCAACAGGTTAGGAGAGATAATCATGAATGCCCTTGAGCGACCTGAAATGCTGTGCTGCACTGCCTGTGCCCAACACTAGATGGAGAGCTGCTACATACACATCTATGGAGAGCTACAGATGAATGTCTGAGGTCTGCCAGCAGAGGGCGCGCTAATAATGAGGGAAAACAGGCATGTGTATTAACCTGATGAAGTGAAGAAACTCTATGCACAAACATCCGTTTTAGATGGTGGATGAGCATCAGAGCCATGAGACCCTCTCCAAAAAAATAAAACAAAATAAATCAGCATAATTCTACATTCAGCATTCTGAAGGAGAGGCTTCATACTAACCTGTGCTGAATAGCCTAATCTACTCTTGTACGGAAATTATTTGTTTATTGTGTGCTAATCTTCCACCTGTTTGCTATTAAATACAATTACAAAATTGCAGTCGATTTTATAAGGCAAAAGGCATTCTCATTCATTTCTGTGATATCCGCTGTGATTGACAGCCAAGGCACAAGTTGACCTTGAAGATTTCTCTAGCAGCATAACTCCAATAGGCTAATAATAATAATAAAACCACATTTGATTTGAGTTACATATCTTTATTATGTTTTATATTAGCACGGCCACACAGTTTTAAAAAAATTATTGAGCGGGATAGTAAGATTGTGATTCACGATTGAGGAACATGACACAAAACAAACAATATGGCATTTTTGAGATCCTGCATAGTTCATCATTTAAACGCACAATAATTACAATATCATTCAACTTAAAGTTATTTACAGACGAGTGTGATTAAGCAACCATGCATGATGAATGAGAAAATAAAGCGCCAGACTTATTAAGAGAAATAAACCGCGAAAAAAGGGCTGTTTTCGCGCCGACTGAAGCACAGCTGAAGAGCGCGCACAGAAAGCCTGTTACACACGCTTGAACGATCAAATACACATTAATTTATGTCTAAATGCTCATCTTGGTGAGTGTTCATGTAAACAATCAGTTAAGTCTAAAGTAAATGTAAATATTTGAGAGAAAATTGGATCAAAATATTGGATCCGCATTAGCTCTTAAAGTGACAGTAGCCTATATTCACCTGTGTCTGTCCAGCCCGATTTCAATTCGTGAAATTTTCTTTCTCATGTTGACAATTCGTAAATATTTTACGAGGTGACCTCACTCGTAAAAATTCATACGATTTTTGCTAAATCGTAGTACTTTAGGAGTTGCTAGTATGACCTTTAGGAGTTTGTATGACCTACACCTAACCCCGCCCCTAAACCTACCTGTCACTAGGGTTTAAACAAATAGAATTAGCCACCTTGTAAAATATGGTCGAATTGGTCGTGAGATAGTCTGTCTGTCCTTAACGAAAAACAAAAGGATAATAGATTACCTGCCTCTCTTGACTGTATGACTTTTGTAGCTTTAATAAAAATCATTATATATTTTTTATTCATATAGTGTTTTATTCTACAGTTTTTTTTTCAACTGCTTACACACATTTTCAAAACTTCGCCTCTTAAGTTTCAAAACTTTACACACAAATCCAAGAATTGCACGCACAAAATGCAAAATGCCTCACGTCTCTTGAAAAATGAAGCACTGCGTTCAAAATATCACAAACACATATCAAAAGCAAGCATTTGCCAACACCTTTGCCATAATATTAATTCCTGCTAGATTTTTGTGTGTTATAGAGAATTGTTTGTTGTGTTTTGCAATAAGTGTTTTATGCAATTGAAAACTGAGTATGGTGTATGAGTATTAGTGTACTTTTAGTTTTTGTGATTGACACATTATGGGCCATATGTATCTGAGGTATTTTCAGCAAGATACGGCGGTCTCAGTTAAAACCCCATCCAATGGGTCTGTCCGAGAGAAACCAGCTCTGAATGGTGGAACGAATGCGGTGCAATTAGCGGCGGTCCTGTCGTGGTAATGTGAGTGACCTCTCCAAACGAACACAACAGCTCATCCATGAATAGCTTTGACACAAAGGATTATTATTCCAGCTCAGATGACCAAAGGCTAATAGCTTCTGTCTGCTGTCCTCAGACCCAAAATAAAACACTCGAGTGGCCGGAGACCCGCGGCCCCTGCTTATGAAACCGTCTGTATCATCATGAATCGCTCTGACAGGCCTCGAATGCATAAAACAGCTGATGACATGAGCGAAAACATACATGACTTGCGCCAGTAACCCATTCAAATGGCATTCAGAGACGTCCTGCAGCTCTGTGTGTGTTTCATCCTCTCAGCTCTCTAACTAGGGCACAGTGTTTGGGGCCAAAAACGTCTTAAAGCAGCGCATGGAGGTGGGATTATTCCAGAAGGAAGATTAGAGACGGAATAACCAGCAAAACAAGCCTTCAGCGTCTGCTGAGAGAAAATACCATCTCTCACGATTAGTATCTGTTTACTGCAAATAGCTCTTTTTAGTATTATAAATATGTCATTTTCAGCCAAATATATCAGACAAACAGATTAACTGGCTTTGACCTTTTAGCGATTTTAGACACTTTTACATCCGCATTATGTTACCAGTGTGATTTTACCATGAGTGAGATACTATCATAGATTCTTTTTAATATTTAGAATGTTCAGAACTTCAGAATTTTGGTTTGAAAAGTTGCTGTTTATTTGTAATTGTTTGTGAAATTTACTAGCAATATCTAAGTGAAAATGATTTCTACACCTATATAAATATTTTAATTTTATTTTATTCCAAATTACAAAATTGTCATGGTTTTATTTTTAATGTTATAACCTTGCAATGTATAATTCATTATGTTGTTTTTATGAACTTTTCATAGTATTTCATGAAAGCAATATTCATTTCATTTCTCATTGTACATTTTATGCATTTTTGCAATTTATTCCAACAGTTTAGATAAACGAATGAGACTGTAAACCAGCTAGAATATGTTCATGTTGACATTCTTGTAACGGGACAAGAAGCTTACGCGTCCCAATTTACCCGCCGTCCCAGATTATCCTAATTCCCCCGAGATTCACCTCCAGTAACTGTCATCAACTGTACCGGGACATGTTTTTGGGAAGATAAAATGTCAGAAAACACAGACAGCAGGTGCAATGACTCAGTAGCACATAATGAGATGCATTTAGAAACGAGGTCAAATGAAATAAAGCCTCTGTAATTGCTATTATTAGAAAGCATTATCAAGGTGTCTATGTTTTGATTCTTTTTATATTAGGCTGTTATTGATTTTATTGTGGTTCTTTGATAAGTGCACTTACTAGATCAAACTGATGACAAATGTGTATGTGTGTGTATGTGTGTGTGTGTGTGAGAGAGAGAGAGAGAGAGAGAGGGAGAGGGAGAGGGAGGGGCGTTGTCATCGAGATGTCCTTCGTCTACAGCTCCGGGAAAAGAGTGTGTGGATCAGAGCAAGAGCATCCGACGTTCACAGCAGCCGCTTCACGCCTCCAGTATCAGGTATGAAGCAGTTTTATGGACATACAAACAGTCATTTTGTGCATTAGAAGAGCCAGTTTTTACATAAGGTGTTTGTTGTGTGTAGTAGAGTAAATCGATGTGACTGTCATCCTCTTAGGCAGGACTGTGTGACACAGTTAAGCACATTAATATGTGCAGCACAGGAAGACTGAAATTAGTCAGCTAGAAACTTCATTTTCATAATCATGATGCTGTCTATTAGGATTCATTCAACTTATCAAACTTTATGTGTTGAACTGAACCTGTTCATTACTGTAACTGTGATTAAAACTCAATTGAAAGTTTCTGTAGATCATGATGTGACGTCTTTTCTTGAGCAAACAAAACAGCAAGATTTAAACTGGACCTAAACTATTTCAGTTTATCCAGCAGAATTTAATTTAATTTTATATTTTCATGCTTATTATAATCCTAAAGAAAGAACCTACAAGACTCGTGTGAGAATGGGATAAGATCCTGGTGGATAAACGAATGAATTTTTTGTCTATATTTTCAGAAATTCTGTTTATCCAGCAGGATTTATGTGATTTGTGGAAGACTCCCATTTGATTCCATTAGAACTGATTCCAAATCATGACAGTATTATGATGGAGATTCAGCTCTAAAATTGCTTGAGGAGTTCAGATTTCATCAAATAACCTCATGTTTAACTCATCTGATCTGTTTACTTAAATTCAGTTTTATAGTCAGTTTCATGATTAAGTCATTATGAATATAAATGCAAATATGGATCAAATGGATCAGAATGTGAATGTACACGTTCTGAAGTGTTATACAGCATCATAACGTCTGTTGATGGAAGTTCAAGTGTTTCTGCTCCCGGATTATTTCTTGCAGCTGAAAGATAAACGCAGGTGAAAATGGGCGTGTTCAAAGTTCTGCTCAGCCTCGCACAACTCACGAGTCTATTGGCCGCCGCTGTGATGAGTCACGAGGGGGCGTGTCTGCAGGATGGGAGACACAAAGCCACACCCAGCCCAGAGCCTCACCTAAAGCAGTGCTCGCTCTACATGGAGAGTGTGTGCACACTTCACAGTCACCTCACATACACACAGTCAAGACCAGTTCATTTAGTGTCACATTTTAAAACAGCCCAGTAGATTTGGGCCTCCATGGATTGTAGTTTTGTCCCAGTTTGTGAATGCTTGTGTCTCTGTCCAGACTCGTGTTGTTCAGAGAAGGATGTCCAGGATCTGTCCGGCTCTGTGTCCGGCGTGGACAGCTCTCACTGGGATAAGTGTGGTGTCCTCAGCCCTCTGTAAGCATCTGCTGATTATAATTAAAAAGCATGATTCATTATTGTATACTGAGGTATAAATCCTAAACAAAGCAAGGAAATTTATTGATTTAATCAAATATGATTGATGAAAATAATACTGAGAAACTGAATGACTCTGACGGCCGGTTTAATCCATATTTGTCTTAAATAGAACAGTTTGTATTTATTAGTATAAAAAGTGATTTACAAGCTTTTTAAACAGCCCATGAAATAATTTGCAGACAGAATTTTCTTTCTCATGTTGACATATTTCCTATTAAAACAGTAAGTTTGTTTGTTTACATGAATCTTTATTTGTTATTTAGGTAGTTGTTTTAGTTATTTAGTCCATGTTTGTTATTTATTGATTGATTTTTATGTTTTATATTTAGTTATTGTTATGATAACATTATTTCTTTAATTTCATGTCTATTTATTTTTAATCCTTATTTATTTAAATGTATGTTCATTAATATATTTAGTTACTTGGTTTTGTTTAATCCATTTTTGTTTATTTGTTTTAATGTATGCATATTAATATATTTAATTAGTTGGTTATTTGGTTACTTTTTCCATGTTTGTTTATTTATTTATTTTTAATTCCTGTTTATTTATTTTGAATTCATATTTCTTTATTTGTTGATTGGTTGGCTTTTGCTTATGTTTGGATGTGGTATTTGCTTGTTAAGTTTTGTATAAATATTCATTATTGTTCTTCTCAAGGTGTTTGAATTGTATTGAAAAAGGCTGTAAATATTGAATATATATCAGCTAAAAAGCTAATTTTGTCAACTTTCAGAAGTCCACTGTATGACAGCATGAGCTGAACCCTTGTTTACCATTCTTGCTCTCTTTCTCTCTCTCTGTAGCTGTGAGTCCTTCTTGAAGCGCGTCGTCTGCTTTTACCGCTGTTCTCCTGATGCCGCTCGCTGGTCACACCCACATCGTGACTCCTCCCTGAAGGCGGTGCCTCTGTGTCACAGTTTCTGCAGAGATTGGTGAGGACACGCCCCCTCATTTTATGGTCATAATCTTATATGATAACCAGATCTGATTGACAGTAATGAGCTGAATGCATCAGAATGCTCTTCATCAATTATCAGTTTAGTTGGTAATGTAGACGACTGTAGGCGAGTTTCCATTACAGATTTGCGCAATACTCTGGAGATATTTTATAAATGTGGATAAAAAGGTATTGCGAAATGATGGCGATCCCATTAACCGATGTTATGCGACTAAAACGTAACCTTTTGCCTCTCGTGATAAGTCATGGCAACAGATTTTGGTGGTATGATCTTACGTGAAGAATGATCATATGACTTTTTACATACTCCATGTGACCTGTAAATGCGAAAAAAAAAAAACAACGTTTCCATTGCAGTTTTGCTAAATATTCCTTTTTCGAATTGCCAGAAAAACACCTCATGCGAGCGTAAAAACTTTTTTGTGATATATGGGAGTTTTTGCAAAATTGACGCGTTTCCATTGGGCGTATTTTCAATTTGCAGTTTTAATTTGCGCAATTTGAAGGGTAATGGAAATGTGCCTTGTGATGACGTGAGTCACTGTTGCAGGTACGAGGCCTGTAAAATGGACATGACATGTGCTCGGGACTGGACCACTGACCCGCGTGGACAGAACTGCAGTGGCGGCTGTGTGCAGTACCAACAGGTAACATGCCATACCAAACATCATATAATCACACATGCTACTGGAGCTTTACATGTCTGAAGAAAATGTGAGTGATATTCATCTGTGCAAAACAGATCTGTGGTCTTGCCAGGGTGTTGCTATGCAATTGCTAAGGTGTTATGAATATTAATATGTGGTTGCTAAGGTGTTCTGAGGATTATTTGCCACTTTGCAGTATTGTTAGGGTGTTGTGGGTGGTTACCAGGGTGTTGCCCTAGTAACTGCATAGCAACACCATTGCACCTGCAACACAGCAAAAGTGCCAAAAACTACAAAAATCAGCCACTTATCAACACACTCAAAACAATTCAAAACACCTTCACAACTGCATAGCAACACCTTGGCAACCACCCACAACACAAAGCAATGTTCTAAAAAACTACTCAGAACACCTTACGGTGTGTTTCCACTGCAGCCGCTCCTTGCTTCAGTCAAAATTACAGCGCTCCACTCCAGAACCAGCCGCTATAAAAAAAAAATCTGACTGTGGGCGCAGGCCAGATATTATTGCTGGTGGGCCAGTTTTGGCCTGCGGGGTGCCTGTTGCCGACAACTGGTTTAGAGTGTTGTGGGTGGTTGCCAAGGTGTTGCTAAATGGGTTATATAGTGTTTTGTTTGTTGATAAGAGGATTCTATGGTGTTGTAAGGAGTTTTTAACACATTGCAATGTATTGTAAGGTTGTTGTGTGTGTACGTGTACTGTTTTTTGTGATTTACGGGGACAAAATTTGTATAATGACATGGGTATGACAGAGGTATTACAATTTGAAGGTGGTTTATGAGGACACTGCCTATGTCCCTGTAAATCAAAAGGCTTAAAAAACATACTAAATGGTGTTTTTTTTTTTTAAATCTCAAAATGCAGACAGTCTCCTGTAAGGGGTAGGTTTAGGTGTAGGGTTGGTGAAGGGCAATAGCGCATACAGTTTATACAGTATAAAAACCATTACGCCTATGGAGAGTCCCTGTAAACCACTAAAACAAACATGTGTGTGTGTTTGTGTGTGTGTGTGTGAGTGGTTGTTAAGTTGTTGCTAAGGTGTTTTGAGTAGTTTTTGGCACTAGCTGTGTTGCAGGTGCAATGGTGTTGCTATGCATTTTTTAGGGTGTTGTGGCTGGTCACCAGCATGTTGCTATGCAGTTGCTTATTTATTTTGAAATGTTTTGAGTGTGTTGATAAGCTGTTTTGAGTAGTTTTTTGGCATTTTACTGTGATGCGTGTCGTGGGTGGTTACTAGGGGGTTGCTATGCAGTTGTTAAAGCATTTTGAATTGAGTGAGAGTGAGATAGTGTGTTGATAAGTGGTTGATAATGAGTATTTTTGTCTGAGTATTGTTCGGCACACTGTGTTCTTAAGGTTTTGTGGATAGTTGCTAGAGTGTTACTATGCAGTAAAGTGTTTTGAATAGTTTTTTTACTGTGCTGCTAATGTGTTCTGATGAATTTTTGCCACATTTCTGTATTACTAGAGTGTTGGTCATGTTTGCCAGGATGTTGCTAGCCAGTTGCTAAGGTGTTCTGGAGAGTTTAGGTGCATTCCCATGTGTTGCTAGGGTGTTATGGGTGGTTGCCAGGGTGTTGCTATGCAGTTTGTAAGGAATTATTTATGTCCGGAGCACAGATGCTGCAGGACAATGGACAGAAGTTTAACAATGTAGTCCATTACTGATTACAGATTACATGATGAAAACTGTCATTAGTAACATAATCTAGGTTACTCATTTTAAGTAATGTAATCTGGCTACTTTTTAGGTTACTTTTAAATTACTTTATGAAAAACCTGTTTTAAACTTACTTAAACTTAAAATATTTTCAATTTTATTTTTTATATCAACATCATAAACTGCATTACACCAGGGTTTCCAAATTGGGCTTAATATAAGAAATGCAGTGGGCTTGATTAAAAGCTGATAATTAATTAAATCATAAAAATGTAAAATAAATATAATTTAAATGCTTGAACACTTCTCAGTGTGACCATTAACCAGCCTCAGAGAACTGTAAACATGTGAATGTGTAATAATGCAACTTGCATAATCATTTTCATACAAGGTCTTAAGATGTGCTATGTTCCCTCAAATTCAAATGGTTTGCAAATTTATTTATTTACACAAAATTTGTAAATATATTCAAAGCTAAATGTTATGACACACAGTGGAATTTTAAAAAAGGAAAATTTGAAATAGAAAAATGAAGAATTAGGGAGAATCAATAAATTATGAATTATTTACTATTACGTGTATAATATGTAATCATGTGATCCATAAAAATAAACATTTTAAGTAAGTATTTTAAAATGTAAAATATCCTAATTACAAGAACTTAATTTTTGGAATCTGATTATGTAATTCAATTGACATGTAATCAGTTACTACGCAGCACTGGATGAGCACTAGTATTAGCGATGAAAACATCACTTCGGAGAAGAGCACTCAGGAGAGAGTGTGTGAAGAGACACTGTGTCTCCAGGCCTGGACACAGCTGGAACCACACACACACACACACACACACACACACACACACACACACACACACACGGAGTGAAGGTGTCAGTTCATGTCATTCTTTCTCACCGCTGATATGCTGAACATGTGAAAAGAGAGAGAGTGTGAATCAGTGTGACCGTCCTCTCATACAGACAGTTTCAACACTCAGATGTGCTTGACATAATGTTCTTTGTTGTTTCAACGTTGAAAAAACATTGCAGCAGTGTTTAATGCAATATTAATGGTTGTAAAAAGTTAAACTAATTACTTATAAATCAATGTATAAAACTAAAAATGACAATGCAGCCTTCCAGCTGGACTGTTTTAATCTGTGAATGATGTTGTAAAATAATACCAAGAAAAGGCAAGAGGAATTTGGCTGGTCATGTGATCCCAACATGATTTTTAACTTTACTCAGACTTTTCTGCCATTCACTTAAAATGATGAATGAGGAGGTGAAGTTATGATTTTGATGAAAGATCATGAAGTCAAACATTTTGTTTCTTCAGAAAAACATCACAAAAGAATGATTCAGTATGCATCATGAATTAAGAAAGTAAATAAATATTTAAGATCACTGTCTCTATGGAAACACTGCTGACAGTGATAATTAATAATCAACATAATCATCACATGTGCACAAGCGTGAGTGACAGAAACACACACACACACACACACACACACACACACACACACACACACACACACACACACACACACACACACACACACACACACACACACACATTTCACATGTTCTGAGGGGTGAAAATCGCAGCTAATAATGAGAGAAAGTGTGTGTGTTTCTGCATTCAGGAATCATTAATATGCATGAATCGCTGATGTGTGAATATAATGACTGACAATATTAGTAGAAGATCTGATGTTTAATCATCATTAAACAATATTTTCGATGCTACACGGACATAAGATGCTTCATAACTGCATCTATTCATATTACTTCATATGACTCATAAGACTTTAATTTCTTGTTTACTTTATCTCCTAGTTTATGGCTGAACACTGATTAATGTTAATGATGATAATGTTTACTGTAATTTTATTTTACCACTGTCTGCAGTAGTGAATAATTAATTTTCTGTTTTTCAATACAGTAGACAATAGTGAAATATAGAGAACAACAGTATTACATATATACTGTTATGGTATTTATAAACTATAGAATTGCCTTTTATTTTTATATTTTCAGTTTCCTTTTTTTTTAATTTTAAGTGATTTTGTTGTGTTTTTGTAATATATATGCGTGCATGTATATATATATATATATATATATATATATATATATATATATATATATATATTTTTTTTTTTTTTTTATTTTATAGTATTTTTAGTTTAGTATAGTAATTTTAGTATTTCAACTTAAACTCAATTCATTTAGTTTAGTACATTTAATTTTTAAGTTATCTAATTATATTTTGTTGTATTTCTGCTTTATTTCAATTAATGAAAAGGTTTTAATTTTTAGTAGGCCTAACTAAAGGTGAACACTGCCTGATATAATCATACTTTAGATTTAAGCTAGATAAATGGACATCAGTCTTCAGCAGTCTGAAGAACTATGCAAGTTGACTTTGTTTTTTTTGTCTTATTCTTTTCTTTTTCATTTTATGTCATCAGAATGCTTAATAGAAATCAGTTACGCTCTGCATTCTCAGCATTGCCACAAGAGACCACTGTAGCAGCATTAGCATGAACTGTCATCTTCTACTGTCAGGTTGGATCCACAGTTTGAGAAGAACTGCTCTCACATGCATCTGTGTTTTGTTGGACAGATGTACCAGCACGGCCGAGACCTCTGCGAGAGTCTTTGGGGAGATGCTTTCATGACAGTTGAAGACGACCCCGGGGAGGAAGACGGTGTTGAAGGCCATAGCTGCGGCTGTCTGACCCTCAGCCCATCTGATCGAGAGGTGATCGCTGCTCTGAGGGTTCAGGAAGGAGACCCTGAAGAACTGGACACCACCAAGAGCGGCCTGCCACAGTACAGAGCTCCCTGCCCTCCCGCAGGGCGTCAGACGCGCAGCGCCACAGCCCCACCACAGGCCCGGAGGAGCAGCGCCAACGCCGTACTGCGCAAGCGCTCCGTACTCACCAGCGACATGGAGGGCAGCGGAAGTGGCTTCTAGGGGAGTTCTGTTCTAGATCAGAATGTTTGTTAATCAGTGTTTTATCTTATCAGTTGAGTTTACAGTAAACTAATGCAGTGAGGTTTCTACAATATTATCTATTTAACAGAGTCAACAAAACAATCCTGTGTACACTAAAGCTACGTCTGTAACATCAAATTCTGCTTATTTTAACCATTAAAAGTTGAATTTAGGTCTGAATAACACTTTACAATAAGATTTCCATTGCTAACATTTGTTAACTACACTAATAAACATGAACGAACGACAAACAATACTTCTACAGCATTTGTTAATTTAAATTAATGTTAATTTAAACAGTTTTGAAATCAAAAGTATGTTAACATTATTGCACTGTGAACTGGCAAGAATATTAACATTAACAAACAATAACAAAGATTAATAAATGCTGTAATAAAAATATTGTGTGTTAGTTCATGCTAAAAAAAAAAAAAGTGTGGTAACGTACTGCACTGGGGGGGGGGGGGGGGGGAAGGTGTAGAAACAAAGAAACGGTTAGTAACAATTAGGCTACAAAGAAATTAACAAGATAAATTAAACGTGAAATTTTATCACGTTATTTCAATAGGAATTCACAAGATCAGGAAAGTCAAGTGAGGGTGAAAGATTTGTCCCACACAAATTTCGCACAGAGTTCAATTTGTTCCCGCGCTGACTAGCTCTACCAAGTCCGCGGTTTTCCCGCTTATTTTTTTTGTTGTTTTTTCCCCCCACTGTTCTCGTGGGTTGTGTTTTAGACCCATTTTGGTACCAGATTTCGCCCCGAACGCGACTGGTCTAGTTTTGGCCGTGATTGGAGTTTGAGAAGAAATTGGGCTGATTTTGTTATGCAGACTTGGCAACCCTGGCAAGACTAATAGAAAGATTCTCGTTTTGAAAATGACTTTTTGCGCTTCATAGCTACACTACAACACTGGTAATGGATAATGTTTTTTTTTTGTGTGTAACAATATTTAATGTTCACACACCTTAATGTATTAAATAATGCCAACAAGGAGCTCATTGTAAAGTGTTAAATATTCTGTTTCACTTGGAATTGCGTGCTGATGTGCTTTCAATAAAACGGTTTATTCAGCGGTTTATTCAGTGTAGTTGCTCACTACATGAAAGCACATCATAACATTATTATGGGATTTTTTTTCTTTTTTCTTTTTTTTGGCTCGCTTTAAACTTAAATGTTGCTGTTGTAAATTGTTTCTAGGCCTATAACTGTGATATTTCACGATAATTTGCTCTACTATCTCATAATGTGTAATATCACAATCATCTGTTACACGGTCGTGTGTGTGTGTGTGTGTGTGTGTGTGTGTGTGTGTGTGTGTGTGTGTGTGTGATTATGTCGGTACGTTGTGTTAATGTTTTGCGTAATGACTTTGTTAGTGAAAACATATGATCCAGTATTTACACTGAAAAAAATAATGCTGTAAAGAAGAAGAAAAAAAAACCGAGAGAATACTGTAAAATGTGTTTGACTAATGAGTGTAGGCCTGTAGTTGATTGTTTTGGCGGGTAGCGCGAGGACATGTTTTGTTTGTATGTAAATGACGGTGCGTCACGTGCGCGATCTGATGTTCTGCTATTCTGTGGCTGCAGTAAGTAAACAAATGTGTTTCTATTCTGATCTTACATGTCTCTAATTCACAAATAAATACAATTGGAATTTGTTCTTTTAATTGTTTGCTCTTTTTAAAACAGTGTAATGAAGTCTTGTTATCATCTGCTGTTTACCGCCAAATTTACAATAAATTATTGAACTTAAATTAGGTTATACAGGCTATCTAATTAGCATGACATTAAAACTGTACTCATATATTTAATACATAAATGTAAGCCTATTTGTAAAACAGTATTTACTACTTACTGTGTCACGTTGTCTCCTATCACAGTGTATTGAGAAGCAGAATCACGAGTTATTCTCCTGTAAACATCATTAGCCTTACTTCTTCAAGGGCACTGTCTCGTACCACTAGATAGCGCTATGAATCCATTTTAAAGTGAATCACAGTTTTTTGAGTGTTTTATTCTGAAGTCATGATGAGTTAATCCAGGTTTAACACTTAACATATTTTACACTTAGCCTATATAACCACAAAAACTCAAATGGCCCACATGAGATATAAATGAGATGTTTTTATGGCTACCATTGTTATTTTAGTATTATTTATAAACTATTGGTATTAATATTTAAAAAGAGCTTTCATTTTTAGATTTTTATTTCAAGTTAATTTTGTTATGTGATGTTGTCATTTTGTTTTTTTTTGTAATAACATTTCTTAGCCGTAATAGCCTTATACGTTTATTTCAGTTTAGTTTTAGTAAGTTTCATTACTTGTTTTATTTCAGTTACACTCTTAAAAATGAAGGTGCTTCACGATGCCATAGAAGAACCTTTTTGTCTAAATGGTTCCATATAGAACCTTTAACATCTGAAGAACCTTTCTGTTTCGCAAACGGTTATTTTTGGCGAAAGAAGGTTCTTCAGATTATAAAAAGGTAAGGAAGAGGTGGTTCTTTAAAAAAACCTTTGACTGAATGGTTCTTTGTGGAACCAAAAATGGTTCTGTGGCATCGCTTGAAGAACGTATTGAAGCACCTTTATTTTTAATTTAGTTGGTAACCTTTTTTTACATTTATGTTTTTTTTTTTTTTCAGTTACAGAATTGATTTCTAATCATTTTAGCTTTGGTTAACATTAACAACACTGATGTCAACTCATTAATCAAGATGGAAAATCAGGTCAGGTGCAATGAAAATAAAAATAAACAATATGCACATTTTGACTAATTAATAGATAATAATGTGTACTGAATATAAACAGCTGTGATTGAACCATAGTATTGATATTTTATTTAAAGTCATAGCTACTGTTATATAGGCCTAATAAAGTAGAATCAGGCTTTAACAAGCAATATTATCTCTCTTGAAACACTGATTGTCTGATTGCTGGACCATATTTAACTCTTGTATGATTAATTTAATATTCATTTTCATGAAATGCTTCTATCTGACCCCTGATTTGACCCACAGGTTAGTTAAACAAACTGATCTGAGGCATCGATGAGAGTCTGAGCAGATACTGGAGAGCATGATGTAACAGCCGTGCTGATCTGAAGCAGCCGTGTCGGTGGGTGTTTGACGGAAAGTGCCACGATTTGAGCCTTAGCATTCATCTTTCGGTTCTGGAAGGGACAAGAAGGAATATTCATGAGATCACAGGAGAGATTTACAGTGTGTGAGTGGGAGAAAGAGAGAGATGAAATGTGCAAAACTGTGTGCGATGGAGGAGATGAGCCCACAGTTTGTCGTCATCACTCACTGATGTTTCTCCCGTGTGTGTGTGTGTGTGTGTGTGTGTGTGTGTGTGTGTGTGTGTGTGTGTGTGTGTGTGTGTGTGTGTGTGTGTGTGTGTGTGTGTGCACATAAGATGCCCCTGACAGTCTGTCAGGTGTTAAAAAGCTTCTCTTGTCCACTACATATAGAATAGAGGAAGTAAAAAGAATAAATGTTCCATCGGGCTCTGAAACTCTTTCAGGCTCATCACAAAGGCAGGATAAAAATAAAACACAGGTTCTGTTGTGAAACTTTGCTGAATGAGCTTTGACTCATTCATGAGCGCTGCACTTTTACAGGCCTGTGAGCCTTTCTCATGTCAATTAAACTGAAAAATGGAAACGAGAGAGAAACATAAAACCAGAATAACTAAACTCGCCTTCAATAAAGAAAAAAAGAAACAGTTTCAGGTTAACTCATACAAAAATGAATAGTTAAAAATAGACAGCCATAAGAGAATCTTTTAAAGGTCTTTAGAAACTCGTATGAAGCCAAAGCACAGAACTGAAGAAGCTATTCATTTATTTAATTTAAATAATTCACATATTCAAAAACTCTATAGCCAAAAAGTGTGCCTATTATCCTTATTTTTAAGATAAGAGCAGATTAACCATGGTTTTACTCGCAAAAATAATAATAATAATTAAAAATAAATAAACAATAAATACATGGTTACTAGTTAAACTATAACCACAAACTAACACTCCATTATAGCCTATTGCAAATTGGTAATTGATATATTATTTTATTATCGTGAACACTCTGGTTTGTAATAGTTATACCGTTTACTGCCCTTTGTTATTCTAATAGCTGTTTACTACCTGCAGCTTCCTAAAGTCTCGCACATTTGGCGAAAATAACTTATTCCGTTTGCAATAAGTGGATAAACAGGGTTATTTGCTGAACCTCGCGTACACGTCAGCAAACATTAGAATGGAACAAGTCCATTTAGATGCGAGGAGGTGGCAATGTTCCGTAAGAAACACTTACGAAACTAAACGAGCTGTTGATGTGTCAGATGAAACGATTAACGGTGAGGCGCACCTTTAAAATCTCCAAAACATGCCGAGCGCGTGTGCGCGTCCGCGCGTCTGCCTGCTTTGAAGTGGCTTCCTTTGATTTCCACCTCGAGAGCGAGCAGAAAAACACGCAGGTGGGTCACTGACGTCAGTGACAGGTGGACCAGAGTGGGCTTTTCTCACCGTGTAAAAAAACCCCGCTCCCATTTTCCAGCGAGCTGCACAAAAACAAACGTCCCACACATTTCAGAGCCTGCTTTGGGTTTTGGCGTATAGGACCCGTTGATGCAAGTAGACCTATTTTATGATCATAAAGTATCTAAAACTATAACAGTACGCCCTAAAACATATTATTTTAGAGTTGTTTACTAAATGTATCGGTTATTGAGGTAATCAATTCAGAAATTCAGCTCAGGGGTCGCATATTTCCATACTAATGCTATTCATTCAAGCGCCAGACTTGTTCTCTTTATAGATCTCATGCGCGTCCACCGCCCCTGCCGTGCGCGCCTCCGGTCCAGTCATTCCAGAGGTCACAGTCACTTCCCAAAAGATTCATTCATCTACGGTAGACACCTAAAGCACCAAACCACAGTAATATCATGAATTAGGAACATATTATTCTGCTTATAGCCTACTGCAAATGAGTCAGTCTACCTTTATACTAAACTCCAAGTAACACACACACACACACACACACACACACACACACACACACACACACACACACACACACAGATATATATATATATACACATACATATATATATATATATATATATATATATATATATATATATATATATATATATAATTAACCAGCCAATAATGATTTGCTATAATGATATTGTCTTTTATTTGTTGTCTATTCAAACCAATTTAGGCTGTTTTTCAATAGTCATATTATCTTCGTATCTACAGATGCATTGAGATTCAGGCTTATACCAAATCTGATCTCTTTACATATCATTTAAATAAAAATAAACCTCATATCTGATGTTGAAGGTGTATTTTTGTCCCTGTCCATTCTTTGACTTGCTATATCTCAGCATATAGTTCATCAGTGTTTTTGTGCATGGTTAGACACGATTTGAACTGGTAAATAATAATAATAAATAGTCAGATATAATATATATATATATATATATATATATCAGTACTTTAAATTATAGGCCTACAGACAATTTATCATATATCGTACTATTTATCGTGTGTGTGTGTGTGTGAAGGCCTAATATATATTGTGTATATATACAGTCAAACCAAAATTTATTCAGACACCTTCAACATTTCTCATATTATAAGTTTATTTGTTATAGTTTAGAAAACTGTAATAAAATATGACAAGAACTCAGAGTTAAACTGGTGTCAGAACAAATTCATGTTGATAATGTCAGATAACTTTGATAGAAAGGCATGTAATGAATTCGGTCGAATAGCTGTCAGCTGTTAAATTTAAGGACACAATTAGATAATACCAATTTAGGTCAACCAATTAACAAGCAATGCTTCATTTTGTTCAGGCTGTGGTGTAAAAAGGTCACATTAGCAATTAAAATTAATTAATTTTGTTCAGTCTGTGGTGTAAAAAGTTTGCATTAAAGAAAAGCACTTAAGCAAAACATGGTCAGGTCAAAGTGTCTGAATAAGTTTTGGTCCCAAATTTTTATCTCTTCATACTGGTAGTCCACTGTATGAAGAGTTTGTGGGTGTAATATGTCACAGTTCACTTTATTTTGCTATCCTAATTTACATAAAATAAATTAACTATAGTGTCATGCACCCACTTATAAAAAGATATCAAAAATTATATCTCGTGTCTGAATATTTTTTGGTTTGACTGTATGTGTGTGTTTGTGTGTGTGTGTGTGTGTATATATATATATATGTAATATATATAATAAAATATGACAAGAACACAGTTAAACTGTGTCAGAACAAATTCTTGATAATGTCAGATTAACTTAGATATAAAGCTATGTAATGGATTACAATCAACCAACAATTATTCAGTTGTTAATTTTAAGTACACAATTAGATAATACCAATTTGGGTCAACCAATTACAAATCAATGCTTCGTTTTGTTCAGTCTGTGGTGTAAAAAGGTCACATTAAAAATTAAAGAAAAGAAAAAAAACACTTAAGCAAAACATGGTCAGGTCAAAGTGTCTAAATAATTTTTGGTCGCATATTTGTATCAGTTTTACTGAAAGTCCACTGAAGAATTTTTGGGTATAATATGTCACAGTTCACCTTATTTTGCTCTCCTCACATACATAAATGAACCATAGTGTCCTGCACCCACTAGTAAAAATATATAAAAAATTTATTATTTATAGAATATTTATTTTGTATATGTGTGTGTGTGTGTGTGTATATATATATATATATACACACTGTAAAAAGTGATAAGTTGACTTAACTTTTTAAGGTAAAAAGTTTTAAGGTAAGGGGTTTCCTCAATTTTTGATCATTTAAAAAATATTTAAGTGAATTGTCAAGATCACAACTTTTTATTATTATTATTATTATTATTTATTATTATTATTATTTCCTCAGTTTTTTAAAGTCAACATCACTTTTTACAGTTTATATATATATATATATATATATATATATATATATATATATATATATTCTATTATATCAAATGTTTCTGGATATATTCTGAAAGATAAGTTTCGATTATTAGCAACAGCCTCATTGTAACCGTTCAGCCCACTAAGCTCTGTGGAAACACACACACACATCCCATCCCACGTGCTCTGACAGTGGTCTTGTCCAATTTCGGAAAGCCCCTCTCCAGCCGCGCTGATCCTGGAGCGGTGAAACTACTCCACCGGGGCCTGTGGGCGGGGAGTGACGTACGAGGCCCAAAAACGACCAAATATGGACGTGCTGCTTGACGTCAGCAGGCCAGGCCACGAGTCCCTTGTGTGAACGCGCAAACGCAGGAAGCGCTAATCAACACACAACCCCCAGAAAACAGCTGATTACTCTACAAGCAGTGCACATTAACATCATTATAACAATGAATTAAACCCCGTGTCTTTTTAGCACGTTTTCAGAACGTTTTGTGAGTGAACTGCTTCGAGGAACGGGCAGCATTCAAGAGTTACATAACTGTGTGAAACCGAGATATAAACAGCACAAATGAACAGCCATACACTCAGAAGTTATATTTCAAAATCTTTACTTAAATAAACATCGCACACACATAAAAAGACATTGTAAACATGTGACATCGTTAACATATAGTGTCAGGATCAACCTGACTAGTACAATAACTTATGAGTTCAGGAACTGCACGACAATATCAGATGCGTTCACATGATCAAATACACAGTTGATCATGAGAGGGAAAAAAACACACATTATTGATACTGAGGCGGCGACTGGCCTTCCCACTTCGCTCTTGGCTCCCTTCTGTCTCTGCGGGCTCAGAGTCCGTTCTCTCCCGCTCCGCTCGCGGGTTCGCTCGTTTTATTCGGAACCCAGAACGTGTCCAAAACGCCTCGTCTGAGGGCTTTTGAGTTCCGTTCAGTCGTAGACCATAAACGATTTCCAGTGTTATTTATGCGTAAAAGTCCAACCGCGTTTAAAACGCTTCCATCTTGCTGGTCAACATCAG
Source organism: Acrossocheilus fasciatus (assembly GCA_036784905.1). Taxonomy (NCBI): domain Eukaryota; kingdom Metazoa; phylum Chordata; class Actinopteri; order Cypriniformes; family Cyprinidae; genus Acrossocheilus; species Acrossocheilus fasciatus. The sequence goes on along the minus strand of CM071940.1, from coordinate 7,132,167 downwards.
CTGACAGCCGCTGTTCATGTGCCTCAGGACCTTCTGTTTGAGTTGGGCCACCTGGTCCCGCAGGACGGAGGCTGTGTTGGACAGCCCCGCGTTGTCGGATTTGAGCACCTTCACTTTCTCCTCCAGCCGCGCGATGCGTTCCAGCTTGCGCCGGCGGCATTTAGTGGCCGCCAGTCGGTTCCGGAGCTTCTTGCGCTCTGCCTTGATGAGTTCCTGGCTCTCCATGTCGATGGGAGACATGGGTGGCGAGCCGTCGCTGCTGTGCATGTCGGGAACGGTCTGGGGCTCCTCTTTCAAAGGCACGAAGCGCTGCGGGAAGACGCCGGAGTGCTGGAACCCGTGCGTGTTTTCCGGGTTGTGGCTCTGCTGTACGTGCGGCGGCAGGTAGCTGATGGTGGTGGACGGGTGGCTTGGCGCTGGGCAGTACGCGTTCAGCGTCGTGTAAATGGGAGGCTCAGACTGCAGGGAGGAGCCAAACACGGACGCGGTAGTCGAGCACGTCGTCACGCCGCCGGCTCCAATCGACACGTTGGGCGGGGGCATCTGGTTCAGCTTGTGAAGATCGTCCAGAGCCTTGACGAAGCCCTCCGCGAAGCCCTCCTGCTCGTCGGTGATCCCCCGACTGTAGAGATACTGGCCCGGGGTGGGCGTCGTCAGCACCCCGTTGCTGTTCTGGATGATGAGCCTCTCCAGCTCCGGCGAGGCGAGTTTGAGCGAGCCCATATCGGCGCTGCTGGTCTGATACAGATCCGATTTGAGGTTCCGATAGGGCTCGGACAGATTCAAGTTCATGCTCTGTTTCTGGAGTTTATAGTCGTGCAGTGCCGCGTCGTTGTGACCGTAACCCAACAGAAACGAGTCGTCGTGATAAAACGGCTGCTCCATTTTTGTACTCATAGAGTTCTTCTGGGAAGAAAAGCAAACGATAGGCTTCTCACCTAATGTGGCTGACAGCTCAACGTCCACTTTATTTCAAGTGTAAAAGCGTTCAAAAACAGCGCTGACAGTCAATAAAACGGCGTTCCGTCCCGTTCCACTCTGTATGGACGCTCCTCTTGAATGAACCGGAGTCCCAAAGATGTAAAGAACAACGCGACAGAAACGTTCCGGAGCTGAAAATAATTCAAAGAGCCCGTCTGTTGAAAGTGAACGCTCTTTGGGAACGATGTTCGTTTGATATGCTCTGTTGCGCTTGTTCGTGGGGATCGGTATCCCGATTCGTTTTTATAAGCGACTCCCGCACTGACAGCTGGCCACGCCCCCAACGGCGTCTGCGTCACGCGCGTCAGCGCGTCATTGTCGGGAACTGCTGGGACAGTAAACAAGCCCGAGGGCGAAGCGCGCTCCAGCGCAGAGCGAAAACCATTAAATAAACGGGTTAGGAATACACTCTAATATATAGTCTGATATCCTTTCTGCTAAAAGAAAGGGCCTCTAACGTTGGATTTATCAGGTAGGCTTATAGCTAGACTTCTGTTGGTGTATTTTTAAGTTCTTTATAGTTGTTTTAGGGGTTCGTGTGATTTTGATGCGCGGACGAGTTTACATAGAGGCCATATGTAACAGATAAAATTACATTATTATGAAATTGAGTTTTTTTTTCCATCGCGAAAATAGTTTTCTATCAAAGCAAATTTAGTTTATTTTAGGATGTCTATTACTGTATTCGTTTTCTGATGTATAGAAAACGTCAGGTTACGTAACAGATTTGAAGATCAAAATCTAGCTGTTAACTCTCAACTTGCTGAATGTGCGAGTTATTAAAAGAGACAGACCGCAAACATTCACTGCCGCTGTAAATCTCTGCTCGTCGGGGACCCTCAGACACCCGCTTCCTGTAGGAAGTTTACAGTCCAAATATGGGCATCGTGACGTGGCGTTCCTCTCAGAGGGAGCGTGAGTTGCCCCGCCCACTTTATCTGGACTGCAGCGCAGAGGCGCGTCCTCGACACTCGCGAGAAACACCTGCTAAACAAGCGAACAGGACAGCAATCCACACACAATGACAAAATAACACCTACTGAATCCCAAATAGAAATAAACATATAGAAAATGCTTTTTTAATGGTATTATAATAGTCAATAATTAGTTTAAAGGCCGGTCTCCTAAACCAGGTCAATAGGTTATTCATCGTTTGGATATTTAGACTCAAAATGCAGGTTCTGCAGTCAAATTAGAGGCTTTGTTTCACAAACCACTGCGGCTCTAAGGCTTTACAGATGTAGAATAGTGAGGCTGTATGTAATGATAATGTAGCTATATAATGATGCTCCATAATTAGGCCTATACGTTTAACATGAGCTATTAATGATTCTTAAGTATGTAAATAATGTATTTAAGGTAAGTCAGTAATTTTAGCAGCATATTTGTACTCTGTATAGTCACTTCCCTGCTAAAAAACAAAAACAAAAAAACAATAGAAGCCCAATAGAAACCATCACAGAAATTCAGATGGTTCCCATTAAAATACCATTATGAACCATTAGCTTTTTCCAGTAAAACTATTACAAAATTACTTTTCGTAGTGTGTTTTGGGCATTTTTCCAATAAGATTTAACATCCCACCAATAGAATCCATCACAAACCAGTAGACACCATTATAGTTTCCATTAAAACAATACAATTCCCATTAAAACCATTAAAACCATTACATTTTCTACAGTGTTTTGGGCAGGGCTCTATTGTTTATTTCAGCAGGGTTTGAGGGAATATCATGTTTTCACAGACAGAAATGGAGTCCAAGTCAGTCGCTTTAAGGCCTTTTGAGTTTGTTTGATGTAGGAAAGTCATATTAAACAGCAAGGGCAGTACATTGACATGAATCAGAGTGATATTTGATCGTTTTGGTCTTCTCAGGTAGTTCAGAGGCGTTCTGCTGGCGTCCCGCTCCGCACCTGTGCTGCTGTGTGTTGTTCGGTATGCCAGGCTTCGTTTCCACCCACCTGAAAGCAGCTCGGGAGTTAGTGTAACCTGTCCCATCTGTCCTAGAGCTCCATGAGATCAGGTTAAACTGATAGCCCACAGATGCTTTATTAAAGCAATTGTGATGCAGAGAGAGTGACTGTTTTACTTTGGAGACAACAGCTGACCTTGAAGTGGTCACACAGGTTTATCAGAAGGGAATTCTGCATTTATTTATTTATTTATTTATTATTTTAATAAATGATTAAATTTAGCATTACATTTTATAGTGTATTTATATATAATAATGTATTGATTTTAATATAAATAAATATTTCTTACGAAAAATAAAAAATATTATAAAGGTTTGTTAAATATAAAATAGCATTTTATACAATGCATTTATATGTTTATAAAAATGTATTAATAGTGTTTATGAATGTTAATAAGGATCACACACAGGATTATCAGCAGGGAATTTATTTATTATCTTGTAATAAATTATTAAATATAACATTATATTTTATAAGGAGTATTTATGTAAAACACTGATAATATATATTAATATAAATAAATATTTATTATTAAGACAATATTATTAATGAAAGTTTTTGTTACTTTTTTATTATATATATATATATATATATATATATATATATATCATTATATATAACTATGTATTATTAATATTTATTATTATTAATATAAATGAATAAACATTTAGTATTAATAATTATAGTCATATAATATTTTAAATTATTTAAAAATCATTTATTAATAACAAATATTATTATTATTAAATATTATTAATGAATGTTTCTTTTAAATATGAAATAACATTTTGTAAAATGTATATATTGCACATATTTATTAGATTTAAAACGTGATTTAAAAATTATTTATACATTTTATAAAATATTTGTTTAGTACTTTATTATTTTACATTTTATATAAATTTCTATTGTAATGTGCAGTGTTTTTGCTCAGTGTGGTGCAGTTGAACCACACGGCGTTTTGAAAATCCCTCTTTCAAGCAGGCAGATTTCTTTATAAAGAGCTGTTCACTGCGTTCAGAGACTGATTTCTGCGTTCAGTGATGCTGCGTTTAATTTTAGTGTGTTTCTGGAGAAGTGCTTGACTTTGTCAGACTGTTGTGACATTGAGTTGAATTGTGGTACTTTTGCAGGGGCGGTTGCATGTTTACAGTAATACTGACGGAGCGGGCAGCATGTGTGTGTGTGTGTGTGTGTGTGTGTGTGTGTGTGTGTGTGTGTGTGTGTGTGTGTGTGTAGGTGTGTGTGTGGCACTGTGCCATGAGGACACTGGCACAGCAGTGGCAGAAGCATCATGAAAAATCCCACACAGATGGATGAACCTGTGTGTGTGTGTGTTATGAGGCCAAGGTCAGTGTGCTGTTGTTGTTTACCTGGATCGCGGGTGGTTGGTACATGCAGTTCTCTGGCTGAATGTTTGTTTTATTCAGATGAAGGGCAGCAGGTCTCGTTCTGCCCAAAACGCCTGCTTTGGCCCTGATTTCCATCATTTTTACACAAAACATATGTTGCTTTATACTTTAGAAATGTATTTTATTACTGTTGACTATAGTCAGTAATAACCACTATCAATCGTATGTGTGTGTTTATGTGTGTGTGTTTAGGTTGACATGGATATGAGCCAGTAAAAATAATGTAAGCTGATCCTCCGTGTGAGAGAGATCTGCCTGAGGCCAGATCACATTTACGGTAAGAGTAAGAGACAGAGAGACTGTATAAAGTGTGTGTGTGTGTGTGTGTGTGTGTGTGTGTGTGTGTGTGTGTGTGTGTGTGTGTGTGTGTGTGTGTTGTGAGCCAATGCAAAATTATGTTCAAAACACGCTGAGAAAACTCTCATCACTAAATACCATTTCCTAAATATCCAAATATTTATGCAGCACTACTTTTCATTTGCTAAATGTAACTATTGAAACTCACAAAGCCTGTCAAAGTAACAGATGACCCCAAAATCCAGTTGGGATCAGTACTTTTTTTAATGCTTTAATGAAAAGAGTCAATTCTGCTCACCAAAGTTGCATTCATTTGATTAAAAATACAATAAAATAGTTAATAAAATAATAAAATAGTAACTGTGAATATATTGTAAAATGAAATTTATAAATTTATCAGAATAAAAGTATTCATTTCTTTCAAAAAAAGTTTAAAAAAAAAGCAACTTTTGAACATTAGTGTATTTTCTCTCTAAAGAAAGCTGTAAATATCATATTCCTCAAGGTGCCAGTGACTTCATCTTTAAACAACCGCTGTATTGTGTCTGTGTTCATCAGGAGAACGCATTGGCCATGTGATGATGGTGACTCACGTTCACCTCTGGTGTCAGGGCCAATCAGGGGTCAGCGAGCGCAGACAATCACAGGTCTCCCCTCAGACTCGACTGTGTCTCTGCGTCAGCAGGAAAACACAAGATGTTTGCTGGAGAGGCGCTGAAGAGCGCTGGACACCGAACCAGCAGTCAGCAGAAAAACAAGGGCCGGCGGCCAACCAGACAGACGGAGGGTTAGAGAGGTCCAAAGAGCCAACGCTTCACTGAAACTCACACACAGAAGAGCGTTTGTAAGATTGTAAAGACAGAAATACACTGACCTGCAGTGACCACACAAATGGAGCAATTAACAGCCTGTTAATGATGAGTAATGTCCATCTCACCAGCTATTTCTGTGCAAAATAGTCCACTTTTAACCTCACCAATCTATTTTTAATCAATAAAATGTAATTATAATTAATCTTTTCACTTGTCCATGGGTGTCTTAGCTCCAGAGGAGCTTACAAACCTTATTTTATTGGAGATTTGAAGCATATTTGAAAAACACAAGGTTTTTCAAAAGATTAACTTCTTTTAAATTAAAGTGTTACTCCACCCCAAAATGAAAATTTTGTCATTAATCACTTACCTCCATGTCGTTCCAAACCCGAGAATACTTTTTGTACGCAAAGAAAATAAAAATAAATGACATTTATTCAACAATTCGTCTCCTCTCTATCTCTCTGTGTCAGATTGAACCATTGATGGCAGATGGACAATTTTGGCGATGTTTTTTATACTTTTCTGTGCCTTGACCGAGCAATTTACTTGGCAGTCAATGGGACAGTCACAAGCCTCACGGTTTTCATACAAAATATCTTAAATTGTGTTCCGAGGACGAACGAAGCTTTTGCTGGGTTTGGAACGACATGGAGGTAAGTGATTAATGACAAAATTTTCATTTTGGGGTGGAGTATCCCTTTAAGGCATATGTAGGCATGTGCCAGATGCTGAAAAAGGCATGCACAAACGTTTTTTGTGTTCCACTGCACTGCTTTCCCACTTACACTCGCTAGATGGATGCTATTATTGAAGCCTGTTTTTGCCACAGGGTTAAAAAATAATAATAAAAAAGTATTTTAAAAAAGCTTTTTCTCACAATTCTTCTCGCGCAATCCTGACTTTTTATCTTGGAATCGAGAGAAAAAAATATAATTGTGAAATTAACTCATATTTGTGAGACGAAAAGTGCAGAATTGAGAGAAAAAAAGTGAGATAAAAAGTCACGATTCATTTTTGGCTTTCATACGTCTTTGAGCGTTGAACTCGCATCTCAGGCCTCATTTATAAAAACTTGTGCAGAAACCATCCTAAATTTAATCTTACAATCATCTCTCAAATATGGGTACATGTGAGTGTGATTCATAGAATGAACGTATGTACAGAAAACGCATGTAGGCCTATGCTTCTCTTTCAGATGTGAAATCTGTGAATCGCAAATGATCTTGAACTTGTGTGCAACTAAATGGTTTCGGCTTTCTACCTTGTAAACGACTCCTAATTAATGTCATTAACATAAAAAAGATCACCAGTCATCATCAAAATCCTTTAATTTATAGAACAGCAAGTTGCAAGAGCAGCTCACATTTTCAAAACCCGCAGTACTCCGACAAGAAAAAGTGCGTATGCCTGCTCAGACCCTGATGTGACGCTAAACACTTTTCCACGTCAAAGGCAATTTTCATAAATATGAGCATTGGCATGGATTTAAGTGCACACACACTCTAAGATCAAATCTGTGCATAAATGTGGCCCCTCACGTCTTTTCCAGTGCCTCGGCATTGCGAACTAAAAACACGTGCTCAAATTAAAAAAAAAAAAAAAAAAGTCAACTTTTAAAAAACACATGTCTTGCATGTCTTGCATTTTTCCATTCTACTATAGCAGAACTATATATATATATATATATATATATATATATATATGTATATATATATATGTGTATATATATATGTATATGTATATAGTAAATACAAAAATGTTCACAAAGAACTAGGTTTGAGTTCAAAAGCGCTGCTTTTCCATACTTTTTTGTCTATGTAACCACGTGCTATCATGTCTTTTGCCGCGCCTTATGCGTTCTAAAAACTAAGCACTCAAGTTAAAAAAAAGAAACACTGTTCTAGACTTTGGACATTTTTTGTTCCACTCTCGCATTTTTGTATTCCACTGCGCTGTTGTTCCATTTTTTTGTCTCGGGTGTGTCTCACACGTCCTGAAAAGTGAAGCTGCGGGCTCTTTGATCGACCCCTGGTGGCTGGCTGCAGTACAGGTCATAAATCCGGCCCTCTCCATGTAAACAAATGGGACATCAGTCAAAATAAAAAAAAATTACACTTCCAATACAATTTTCCGAAATATGGTTTTGGTCATTTAAGGTAGCTGTTATCACGCTGATGTATGTTCAATTGTTCGTTTTTGTAATAAGTTTAATTTTAGCTAGTAATTTGATGCTATAAAAATGGGGCGTGTCGTTATGGTTGATTGGGTCTGCGGGAGTTTGGACGGGAGTTTGATTCTGCGGCTCCACCTCACGACACTACTGCGCAGACTCTGGCTCCTAATGAATCTCTACTGCGCAGACTCTGGCTCCTAATGAATCTCTACTGCGCAGACTCTGGCTCCTAATGAATCTCTACTGCGCAGACTCTGGCTCCAAATGAATCTCTACTGCGCAGACTCTGGCTCCAAATGAATCTCTACTGCGCAGACTCTGACTCCTAACGAATCTCTACTTCGCAGACTCTGGCTCCAAACGAATCTCTACTGCGCAGACTCTGGCTCCTAACGAATCTCTACTGCGCAGATTCTGGCTCCTAACGAATCTCTACTGCACAGACTCTGGCTCCTAACGAATCTCCTAACGAATCTCTACTGCGCAGATTCTGGCTCCTAACGAATCTCCAAACGAATCTCTACTGCGCAGACTCTGGCTCCTAACGAATCTCCTAACGAATCTGTACTGCGCAGACTCTGGCTCCTAACGAATCTCTACTGCACAGACTCTGGCTCCTAACGAATCTCCTAATGAATCTGTACTGCGCAGACTCTGGCTCCTAACGAATCTCCAAACGAATCTCTACTGCGCAGACTCTGGCTCCTAACGAATCTCCTAACGAATCTGTACTGCACAGACTCTGGCTCCTAACGAATCTCCTAACGAATCTCTACTGCGCAGATTCTGGCTCCTAACGAATCTCCAAACGAATCTCTACTGCGCAGACTCTGGCTCCTAACGAATCTGTACTGCGCAGACTCTGGCTCCTAACGAATCTCTACTGCGCAGACTCTGGCTCCTAACGAATCTCTACTTCGCAGACTCTGGCTCCTAACGAATCTCTACTGCTCAGACTCTGGCTACAAACTAATCTCTACTGCGCAGACTCTGGCTCCTAATGAATCTCTACTGCGCAGACTCTGGCTCCAAACGAATCTCTACTGTGCAGAGTCTGGCTCCAAACAAATCTCTACTGCATATATTCTGGCTCCAAACGAATCTCTACTGCGTAGACTCTGGCTCCTAATGAATCTCTACTGCGCAGACTCTGGCTCCTAATGAATATCTACTGCGCAGACTCTGGCTCCTAATGAATCTCTACTGTGCAGACTCGGGCTCCAAACGAATCTTTACTGCGCAGACTCTGGCTCCAAACGAGACTCCAAACAAATCTCTACTGCATAGATTCTGGCTCCAAACGAATCTCTACTGCATAGATTCTGGCTCCAAACGAATCTCTACTGCGTAGACTCTGGCTCCTAATGAATCTCTACTGCGCAGACTCTGGCTCCAAACGAATCTCTACTGCATAGATTCTGGCTCCTAATGAATCTCTACTGCGCAGACTCTGGCTCCTAATGAATCTCTACTGCGCAGACTCTGGCTCCTAATGAATATCTACTGCGCAGACTCTGGCTCCTAATGAATCTCTACTGCCCAGACTCTGGCTCCTAATGAATATCTACTGCGCAGACTCTGGCTCCTAATGAATCTCTACTGTGCAGACTCGGGCTCCTAATGAATCTCTACTGCTCAGACTCTGGCTCCTAATGAATATCTACTGCGCAGACTCTGGCTCCTAATGAATCTCTACTGTGCAGACTCGGGCTCCAAACGAATCTTTACTGCGCAGACTCTGGCTCCAAACGAGACTCCAAACAAATGTCTACTGCATAGATTCTGGCTCCAAACGAATCTCTACTGCGTAGACTCTGGCTCCAAATGACGTCATTTTCTCAAGATGGCAGCAGCCATTCTGAGCTGCATTCGCTTCACTTTTCTATAGTGGAAGGAAGTGGAGACGCGTCGTCCATCTTTTTATATAATCTATGGTTTGTCTATGTAAACTTGCTCTAGACTGACATCTTTGACGATTGATCACACGTCTTTTGTAGTCTCGCTCATGACACGGAACTCTAAAAATGCGGCAGTCAAGTTAACATATGTTCTCGCGTTCCAAGAAAGAGCCTTTGCTCCCATTTATCCACACATCTCCCGAGGGTTTGGAACAATCTGTTTGTCTGAGTGCAGACAAGATTAATTGATCGAGATCTGTTTTTGACAGGTGATCATTCCAGTCTGAGGAGTCATCCGTTCATTCCAGTAAGTGTCGTCAGAAGGTGTCTGAACTAGATTTATGAACATTAAAAAGCATCAGTCTAAAGTTTAATGTCATAAACTGCAGCAAAAGTGAATTTAACAAGACAGGCCAAATGACGTGTGAATAATAGGGTGTAGTAATCTGAGGATTGCATTAGTTATTATAGTGCTAAAGGCAAGAGCTTCTTATTATGAAACACATTGTGTGATACTGAATTTGTGTAGCTCAACACATTTTTTGTGCTGCTTTGTCAGTTCAGGGAATCCCAGTGTGTCTGCAGGAATGAGGGGTCACGACCTTCACACGGAGGCTGACGTCATAATTCATCTAGAGGGCAAGATATGAGCGATGATGAAGAACAGATAACGAGAGAGAGATATAAATATGACGATGAAGCTCCTCAAAACCAGATGGTAAACACACTCACATAAACATCCTGCTGCTGATCAGCATAAAGCGCGTGTTTTTATCAGTCTGCTGGCATGGAAGAATACTTTTTTTCTAGTTCTTTGGAAATCATCTGATCTGGTGCTGATTTGAAGAACCAAGGACATTGTTCATTTCCAAACATCCATATCAGAGCAAAAAATTGTTCTTGATCTGAAGAAGTTTCTGCCAAACCTAATGAACAATAGACATAGCATTATTGTAGGAGTGTGTGTGTGTTTTCCATACTGTGCTTAACAGACCAAGGAATGAAGGCATTTCATAACATGTTTAGACACAGATCGGCTCTCCGTGAAGCAGTTTACATGAGCAACACCTCTGCCCAGAGCAACACGCACACAATAATGTCCTGCTTTATTTCAAAGTCATCCACTGAGCATACATAACTCCTTACAAGAGGCTTAAAATGAAACTGCAGTCGACCTATAACGGTCATATCTGTAACACTGTATCAGCAGGTACTTTTCTCCACATGTTTTGGGAATGTCCAATTGTTGTCAATCTATGGACTCATGTGAATTCTGTTTTATCCTTTTTACTACAAATTGAAACTGAAATTGTTGATGGTGTGTCTGCTCCCCCCTCCCTGTTGTTTGTTTGAGTGGATGTTGTTTTGTGGATTTGGAGAAAATAAAAAAGTTGATCACAAAAAAAAAAAAAATAAATAAATAATAATAATGTCCTGCTTTTGTCTGTCTGTGTCTGTTCGGATAGTTTGTGGTGTCAGTTTAATATTTAGGGTTGCTATAAATCATTCACTGATTGTTTAAGTTGTGAAAAATGAAACGCTGTGACATTGTTGCAGTGTGGACAATGAAAAGTAGCTAAAACCTGCTTGAAAAGTCGCTAGATGATGTCATGCTCTAATTAGCATATTCATGACGCCATCATGTCGAATCATCCCTTTGCTTTCATAATCCTTTTATACAGCCTATTCTTACAGCTAAAGTACCAATAAAACTGTTCTCGTTTACATATTTTTATATTTCTGTAGTCAGAAAACATGATCCGTTAAGTGTTAAGACTTTCAGTGTTATACTATGATTGTTGATAGTACAGATTTTTAGTCCTCCTGGTACAACTTCAGTTATTTACAGTAAATTTCCAAACATTTTTCAGAATTTAAGTTTGAGATCATTATTTTGAATGGAACAGGAGCATTGTTGACATGGTGGTCCAGAACTGCATCACCAGCCACAAAGAAAGAGGCCTGGGGGGATGTTGAAACAGGAGCTTTTCAAGCATGGATTCAACCTTCTTACATTTTTTCTCCTATGATGCAAGTGTAATATGTAGTGTAGATAAAATGCAATGAAATTCTCTTCAGATGTAAATGAAAGGCAAGATCAATAATTCAGGATAATTGATGTATGCAGCAAACACGCACGTGTGGTGTGTGTATGTTTGTACATGTATGTTTACACATACAACGAATTTGTTATAGTGACAGAAGCTCTACAGAAAGACAGCAACAGGACAGGACACATATAAAAAATAATAATATACAAATATACAAATAGGCGATGTACAAAATAGCAAAAAAACAAAAAAACAAAAAAAAAACACAATAAATAATATAGACAATATATATTGTGTACTTATAGTGTATATACTGAAGTCAACATTTGATGTGGATCAAAACCTTTCATCAAAGTTGTCCTAAAACCAAAACAATAACCATCCTTGTCTTAGGACAACTATAGATAGATAGATAGACAGATAGACAGACAGACAGACAGATAGATAGATAAACTGTAACTGTTGTGCTTCTTTATGAAAAGGTTTTGAACTTTTGTTGAGTTCAATCTGAGTTTAACGAGGTTTAAGAAAGCTTAAAGTCTTAAATCTAGCATGATTATGAGCAGATAATCTTGGGTAATGTTTAATAATTATGCAGTAAGTGGATCACTTGTTACACAAGGATCATTCGTTCTACCTGTAATATCTGTCTGTAGATGTGCTCTACTTACTGGAAGAGTTGATTTATATAGAAAAAACACTTTAAATATAGTGCAGAGGCAATGTAATACATTTAAAAAAAAAACATTCATGAATGTTCTACTAAACATATTCTTTTGTTTTCCACAGAAAAAAAAAAAATATATGGGTTTGGAACAACATGAGGTCATTAAATGATTGATAATTTAATTTTGAATTGTCTCTTTAAGATACCCGCGTCAAAACCGCCCACTCTACTTCTCATGGGTGACCCATAATCCCAGTTCAGTTCCTAGTGGTTCTTCTGTCTTAGAAGCGACCATGAGGGTTCGAGGAAAGTGATTCGCTTCTCTCTGAGCGAAGCTGTCTGAATGTGTGCCAGCTCTTTGAGACAGCAGGAGAACAGAAATAGTCGATCGATGCATTTCACATCTATGCTGACCCGCACTCAGACTTTGAAGATTTGTTTTTGGTGGGGAGGAGGTCATCAGGTGAAGGAAACTCACAGATAAACACACACACACGCACACAGCTCTTTTTATTTATTTATTTATTTATTTTTATCTCTGTCCAACGTGATTTCATTTGTTTTCATAAGTATTATAGCATAAAGTGTAGTTCAAGCACACAAAGATGATTTTATGCTTGGATATACTCTGATACATTCAATAAATGAATAATTTATACATCCTTTTATATATTTCAGAGTGTATACAGACAGAAAACACATACGGGTAAGATCACATTGCTCTGATTACGATTACAGGGAACTCAAACTGCTTATTTCAGTTGCTTTTGATCTAATCTGACACATACACACTCACACACACACAGTGTTCTGCGAGTTTGTACAGTCATTTATGTAAGCTGCTTTCATTAATGACTGAATCTCTTTTCAAAACCACCAAGTGATCAGGCTTTTTCACCTGGACACTTGTGTGTATAGCAACCATCCAGAAAAACCACTTGGACACCTTAGCAACTGCCTAGCGGGCACCCAGACTGCCCTAGCTACAGTTAAACAACATAGTGACTACTCAGAACACTCTAGTAACTGCACAGTAGCATGTTAAAACCACCCCAACACCTTGCCAACCACATAGCACCTGCATAGCAACACCTTAGCAACCATTTAGCGACCAAATGAAATGTCTTAGCAACTGTATAGCAACAACACTTTAACACCTCAGCAACCATCCAAAACATCCAAGCAACTGCATAACAACATGTTAAAACCACTTCAGCGCCTTAGCAACCACACTAAATACCCAAGCAACTGCATGGCAATATGTTAAAACCACTTCAGCGCCTTAGCAACCACCTAGCAACTGCCCAATATGTAGAATAAACTGCATAACAACATGCTAAACCACTCTGGACATGTCAGAAACCACCTAGCAACCACCCAACAACTGCATAGCAACATTCTAAAAAACGCACTGACACCTGAGAAACCGCCTAGCAACCACCCGAAATGTCCAAGAAACTGCATTGCAATGAGAAAAAACAAAAACAACAACAAAAAAAAACAATGAAACAACTTAGTAACCCCCTAGCAACCACCTGCATAGCAACATGCTAAAACCACTTCAACACCTCAGCAACTACTTAGCAACCACCAAAGCAACTGCATAACAACAAGCTAAAAACACTGAACCACCTTAATAACCACCTAGCGACTGCATAGCAACATGCTACACCACTTCAACACCTCAGCAACTGCTTGGCTACCACTCAGCCATGCTAGTAATCACATAAAACATCCAAGGAACTGAATAGCAACAAGCTAAAAATAACTTCAACACCTTAGCAACCGCTTAGCAACTATCCAGAACATCCTAGCAACTGTAGAGCAGCGTAAATATTCTAAAAAGGAGGAACATTTTTTAACAAATTACCATTCATAATATGGTTCTGCATATAGACAACACAAGAGGCTCTGTAATGAGAAATCTATTAAAATTTTAAAAGTTTGTGAGTTTACAATTAATTATTTTTTATATTTTATTCCCAATAATATTCTTATGCTGACTTTTATATTGTTAATAATACACTCTTCATGCATTTATTTTTGCACTTGTTTGTCTCTGTTTGATGTTCTTTTTGTTCTGTTTTATTTTTGTATGCATGATTGCATAATGTTCAATATCTGAATTTGAATGTTAATGTGTATTAAAAAAAAAATCTGTGCTCAGACGCTCTTTGCATCTAACATGCATATTTATTCATTTCACACACACTTTTCCCCAAAACGGTGTCCAAATGAGCACATGTTCTTGAGAAGCGCGTCCACATCAGTTTGCATTCAGCCATTGACTCTCTCGGCAGGCAGTCGTCCAGTTCCCAAGCGCTGACTCTGAATCTGCCATCCAACCGCACCCTTAATCCAGAGACCTACAAAGACGGCCGCCCACTGATGCCTGCTGGGCCGTAATGGACACCCACAATGCACCAGTCTCTCTGGAATGCTTTTGTAATTGAAGAATAAGGTCATTTTTCTGGTTGAATAAAAGAACTGGTTGGGCTGTAGAAAATCCCAAAGCATTCTTCATAATTGTACTTGATAGCAGGTCAGAATGTAGACGACACTCAAACACACCACAGAATGAGCCAGTCCTGAACATCAAAACATGCATAAACTTTGTCTTTTTAAACAATTTTGCAAGCAGTGTTGGACAGTAACAAAGCATTTTTTACTTGTATCTGTATCTGTACTTTATCAGAGTATTTTTTTTTTTAGAAACTTTTACTTCACTACATTCCAAAGCAAAATATCATACTTTGTACTCCACTATGTTTTTGAACGGGAGAATTTGTAAGCTACTCCAAGATGCAATAACGGCATCCGATGCGTGAACGAGCTGATTTTCTTCAGTGAAAAGTGCATTGAGGATGCATCTGACGGTAAAGTGCCCTTGCTCCGGTGCCCCCAGTCTGCGATTTCTGCCGAGAGTAGGGGTGTTCGATATGACGATTTTTGATGGTGGACTATAAAAATGTCTCCACGATCTGCTTTTTTGAAGAAATCTCGTAGTATCGTACTTCAGCGCACATTGAAAATCAAATGCCTTTGTACTTTTATTTGCGTAAAATTGAAAAGGAGTAGTTAATACTTTTACTGGAGTAATATTTTATTAGGATATCTGTCTACAGGTAATTTTCAAAGTTGTTCTTTCTTTGTGTTCTTTCTGCAGCTCATGACTAATATGAGAAGTGACGACTCATTTCGGTCTGAGGTTGACGCTCCCTCTCTGATCTTCTGGATGAAGGTGTGACTGTTGGTTAGTATCAGCCATCGAGGAGCTGTGGGACATGAACGTTTTTAAGCAACGCCCTGAGAAACAGCGCTACCGGAGCTCAGGTCTGAACAGAACAAACGGTTAAATTCAGCCTTCACCACCCATCACCTCCGTTTGCTTAAGTGTGTTAGTGGGTTATCTGGCCAAAGACTACTCATCTTTAACATCTCAAACATGCCGAGTCACCTCCCTTCAACTCTAGTGAAGACTGACTGATGGTTTTGGGAAAGTACACTGTGTAAAAGCACCACAAACAAACGTCCCGGTTTCAGTCTAAAAGGTTCGACGGTCTGCTGTCATAGAGGATCTCTGGAAGGTTTGAATTCTTGATAAGAAGGTTCTGTTATTTTTAAGAATGTTGATGATTTGTGAATTCAGAGTAGCGTATTAGAACACACACTGCGCTGTACGCTGTATCCCATAATGCAAAGTGCTCATCTTTTGGCTCGGATTGGCTGAATTTTTACCCAAGATTGGACCGAAAATGCAAAATAGCCGAATTGGTGACTGAATTTTGAATGATATAAAATGAGGTCATCAGGGCTGTGCAGCATTCAGAATTGATTTCTGTATTTGGATTGAATTTGAATTGAGATAGCAAACAGGATGAAGAATTGCAATTGGATTTCAGTGTTTGTTTGTTTTTGTTTTTTTTAAGTTTATTATGTCTTTCAATTCAAAAACACATTTAATACCAGAATTTAAAAATAGAATTTTTCCTTTGAAAACATAATATTTTTTACCAATAGTTATTTCTCATTTTTCCTTCTACTTTCTCTTCCGGTCACTTTTTTTTTTTTTTTTAATAATACTTTTAAACCTCAATTGATAATAATAGTAAATAATTAAATAAAATAGTAAATGAATAAATTAAGAGAGAGGGAGGCTTATGTAAAAGGGTAAGTAATATATTTTGTTTTATAGTACATGCTTTGATTTTAGAGGTGCCCATATCTTTTCAAAATGTGTACTTTTACTTTTTACATTTCAGCGTTTGAGGCATCATAAAAATACTTCAACACTTTATCGAGCCCCCAAAATGTCCAAGAAACTGCATAGCAACATGCTAAAACCGCTTCAGCACCTTAGCAACTGCCTATAGCACACTAAATATTTGTGAAACAGCATGGAAGACTTCCCAGGATGCACTGCAGCTGTGTTAAAATATTTTGTTATGGAGCATTAAAGTCAAATCAGAAAGATCGTATTTACAAGTTTGCGCATGAATTCCACCAAAAAGTCATGATTTGAGTGCAGCATCTGTAATGACTAGATTTGTTCAAATTAATTTTAAAAAGTTTTTTTGTTAATATACAAAACAAGTTGCTAAGTTGCATGTACAAAATAGAGGAATTTTACAAAATAAAGGAGTTTGCAGTAGACTAGTATTTCATTCTGAACACAGTTTTTACAAGCTCGGCTCATTAAAGAGCAGCAGAACTGTGGGAACTATAAAGAGCAACTAACTAACCATAACACAACTGCAATGAGTCTTAACAAGCACCGGTAATTAGTCAGCTCACCTTGTTCGCTTTTCCCCTACATCTATCTCTTCCTCTGATCTTTTGAATGTTAAATTCATCACTTCTTCAGGGATGTTGGAGGTTCAGACCTGATGACTTTAACATTTTAAAGAAATAGTTCACCCAAAAATGTACCGTCAGGCCATTCAAGATGTAGATGAGTTTGTTTCTTCATCAGATTTGGAGAAATGTAGCACTGCGTCATTTGCTCAGCAATGGATGCTCTGCAGTGAATGGGTGCCGTCAGAATGAGCGTCCAAACACCTGATAAAAACATCACAATAACGACAAGTAATCCACACCACTCCAGTCCATCAGTTAACAACTTATAAAGACAAAAGATGCATGTTTGTAAGAAAAAAAACATTTCAGCTAAAATGCAAGTCCTGTGGAAACATCGTCTTATCTGAATCAGGAGATAAATCTGCACAGTTAACAAGCCAAAACAGTTCTAAACAAATATGTGGGTGGATTTGGTGTGAGAGATAACAAATGGACTTTTTACTGGATTGGTATTTTGGCCAGAAGCAAAATTAGAAACATCTTAATGATGGATTTGTTTCTTATGAACAGCTTTGGCTTCATAAGACATTAACTGATGGACTTGAGTGGTGTGGATTACTTGTGGATTATTGTGATGTTTTTATCAGCTGTTTGGACTCTCATTCTGACGGCACCCATTCACTGCAGAGGGTCTGTTGCTGAGCACCTGATGTAATGCTACATTTCTCCAAATCTGATGAAGAAACAAACTCATCTACATCTTGGATGGCCTGAGGGTGAGTGAATTTAAATGATTCACGCCTTACTAATCACAAAAAGACGACTGAAATATCAACGGGAACAAGATGTGATGTGATGTTAACTGGTAATTAGCATTGGTCTTGACGCCCGTCCCTCAGGAATCCTGGGAAATGAAAACTTTGTGTACAAATGAGTCAGACTCGATCCCCTCAGTCGGCGTTAGCCTCTCAGTCGATGCACTGATAATACAGACACGGCTTCCTGACATACAGGGCTTTCAGCAGGATGTTGTGGTCGCGGTGGAAGTGAGATTGGTCGATACGCAGCCTACGGTCTGTCTCCGGAAGACGTTTGAACTCTTCAATGAATCTCAAAGGCGTGTGTTTGTGAGACTTCATGGTTAAACTGATAGACCCAATGTGTGTCGCTTTTGACGTCTTGTCAAAATTCTGGTCTCCGTCAAAGCGGTTTGCACGCATACATGCCATCGTAGCGGCAGTGCTCACGATTGACATATGAGCTCATTGAGACTTAGTCAGAAAACTGTCATTGCTATAAGTGAAGAAAACAACACCCATCTTGGATTTAACACGGTAACCTATAGACGTGCTTTGATCTCACCACAACTCAGAGGGACAAACCTGATTCGCCTCCGTGATGGAACACAAAAGTACCCAGAGCAGACGAACTCGAGAAACTGCCAAATGTGGCCTGTCTGCTTGACCTTTGCCTGCACAGGAAGCTGATGGTGAGGGCAGGAGAGTTTCTGCTGGAGCTTTTTACCTGGGCAGCTCGGATGTTTCATTTATGTTGGCAGATCTTTAGTTTCAGTGATGCAACCACAAAATAGTCCCGTTTTTGTTGTGTAACTGATTTAACAGACTTTCCATGCACATACTCAGGGTCCAACATGAACACACATTGGCACACTAGATAAAGCCGGTTGAATTGAAACTTTGTTTTGCACTTTTGTTCCTATGACAATGGAATTATTCTGTTGTTTTTTTCGTCTTGTTGTGACCGACAACTCATTATGTCACTCCTGACGTATGAGATGAGTTTATCTTGTTTGGGTTGACATGTATAAGATGAGGCTGTCTCTGTGTCCCGGTGAAACGACATCTCAAAAATACTCATTTCAGTTTCTCATAATTTTGTTTGGTGGTTTAATGAGAGGATTATTTAATGTGTCACCACCAGTGGAGTTAACTGAAACTTCAAACTATTCAAATATATGCATATTTTTGGTTAACTAAAATCAAGCTGAAATAAAAGAAATAATATTAGATCAAAAAACTAAACATTTTGAAAATAAGTTGAAGTACTAAAATTGTTAGAACTAAATTTGAAGTATAGATATAAATGGAAATATTATTTATAAAACTAATAAAAAATACAAAAATGCAACAATATTACTAGGGGAAAAAAACACTTAAAAATTCAATTGAAAATTGAAAATATAAAAAATAAAAGATAATAAAAAAGTGAATAAATACAATATAAATAATACTAAAATTAGCATTTTTCAGTGTCTTTGTGAAGCTACATCTCACAGAAACTCATTTCAGTTCCTCACAATTCTGAGAAATATCTATGTGTCGCCACCGGTGTTGTTATTGTTACCAAAAATCAAACTACCCCCTGATGCATCGTGGTCACTACAGTGGACAGCTATTTGGAAGCCGTTTTGAACCATTTAAGATGTAGCATCATGTCCCAATCACCACCTGGCGAACCCACAAAGTGTTGTCTACGATTCCATTTAATTGTTGTCTTTTTATCTATTTTTTTGGTTTTGAGATATTGCATAATATATTCAAAATGACGGCGCGAAAAAGCGATGCACCGTGTGCCTCGGCAATAAGTGTTAAATAATTTTATTCTCAGAAAACCACAAAAAATATTTTTTCAGTTAAATAGGATGTCAGAAATAGTTTCATCCAGATTTTAACAATATTTTTCTTGGACATTTTTTTTCTGTGACAAAATATACCTGTCCACTACAGTAAATGTCCTGCACCAAAGAGTATAATTCTGCCTATGGGCCTATATAGAGGTTGTGCCTTATTTACATGTTTTATTAAAATTATTATATAATTTAAACTTGAACAGAAATATTAAATAGTCTTCAGATTTTATCATTTATTTCAATGCTTACAGTCTATATTTATTTATTAGGTCATACATATACTGTATGAGTGCAGATATATGTGTGCATGATTGTGTTCGAGTGTGTGTGTTTGTATTTGTGCTCACATGTGTATGAATAGCCCACCGCACACTGCCCCACACACCCATGGCCCATAGACACACACTCTTTTTGTTTGTTACACTTCACATTTCTGTGTCGTCATGACATAGCTTGTTGTTATTGAATGTTCTTATGTGTATTCATACCATTTTCACGTAATAAATATTTTAAAGATGTGTTTTTTAAAACTACCCATTAAGTTCTATTGATTTACTTTTTATATACGTTTGATTCATGTATGTAAGTCCCTCAAAATAATATATTGACAAAAAAAAAAAAAAAAAGGCATGATTTATCACTTGTTTAAAAGTAAAAAGAAACATGTAAAAAAATATATATTACTTTGTGATTTAATAATTCATGCATCAGAGGGTTAAAAGTTTTCGGTAATTGAAATTAAGTTTAAATAAAACAAAATTTTAGATAAAAAATTATACAAAATATAATAAAGATGACAAAAGGACAACATCATATATAATATTCAATTGAAAAGTGAAAATAAGCAAAATCACAATAAAATAAATACTATATAAATAACAGTAAAACAACACTGATGGTCAGTTCTAGAGAAAAATGTCCTTGAAACACATGATTTAAAGTAAAAAAGAAACGTAAATCGGGTCATGTTTATCTGTATAGTGCTATTTGCAATACATGTTTGTTTCGATATCAGTGGATTTCCAGTAAGTCATCATGACAAATGTATTTTTAGTAGCTGGTTTGTACGTTTTTGAGTTGAATCTCTCACTTACTGTAACTCGCATCAGGTAAGGCTAGATTATTCTCACTAATGGATGTAAGCCGAGTGTGTTAATGTTTACATCCAGCTGTTTTATTTACTCACCAGTGTTTAATCGCATTTGGCACTTGTTCATTTTAGACTCTGCTTGCATGTTTATTTAATTTCATTCAAATTCATTTCTACCTTTTCTTACGCACTGTTCTTCTTCTTCTTTTTTTGGCATCCTGTGAGCCAGAAACACAACATGCGTGTGTTTAATGTCCATCTGAAGCAGGCGGAGGAAACGTCAGTGGGCCCGCGGCACTCCACTCCTCCGTGTGCGTGTGTAACATCACTTACTCAAGCTGTGTGTGTGTTCTTGTTTTAATGGTCCACCTGGACCCAGTGGGTCGGTACAAGCCGCCTGCTCTCTCGCTCACTCGCTCGCTCGCTCAGTCCACCTGCAGTTACTGTTGGGCACGATACACACTCACACACTCATGTCATTTGATGTGGTTTCTCAAGAATCAGCTTACATATTTTGTTTGCTTTGAAGACTGAACTCCCAACCACACACACACACACACTCCACTTTCTCTCCCACTTCATCGCTCTTTTATCCTCCGCTCTGTTTGAAGGTAGTTGGAATGTGATCTGATAGCGTTTATATCACTGCTCACATCTCACAGGAATGAGATTTTGATCTGCTGTGCTGCTGAGAAAATCTGAACCTAGTGGCCACACCCCTCCGTTATGATTGACACTTGTAGCCATTGGTCACCCCCTACTCTATTGATTGACACCTGAACCAGCGGCCACACTTTTCCGTTATGATTGACATCTGAGGCTATAGTGGCCACACCCTTGTGTTTTGATTGACACCTGACACTGTGTCTACACCACACACGGCGCGACACAACACGACAAAATACTACAGAACCCATTATGATCAGTGATGCTGTCTACACTGGACGCAGCACAACACGACACAACAAATCCCAGACAGTAAACTGCTGTCTTGTTCTGACACAATGGCGTACTGACACAAAATTCAAATGATTTATAGTGGTTGCTTTGTCGCATCCAGTGTAGACACCGCACCGCAACAACTGTCGCGTCTGGTGTAGACACGGTGTGAGGCTAGTGGCCATGCCTTTCTGTAACGATTGACACCTGAGGCTAGTGGCCACACCTCTCTTATGATTGACACCTGAGGCTAGTGGCCACACCTCTCTTATGATTGACACCTGAGGCTAGTGGCCACACCTCTCTCATGATTGACACCAAGAGGTTAGTGGCCACACCTCTCTTATTATTGACACCAAGAGGTTAGTGGCCACACCTCTCTTATGATTGACACCAAGAGGTAAGTGGCCACACCTCTCTTATGATTGACACTTGAGGTTAGTGGCCACACCTCTCTTATGATTGACACCAAGAGGTTAGTGGCCACACCTCTCTTATGATTGACACTTGAGGTCAGTGGCCGTGCCTTTCTGTAATGATTGACACCTGAGTCTAGTGGCCACACCCTTCCCTTATGATTGACAAGTTGCCAAGCTCCTCCATTACAACTGGCACACATATACATAGCGGCAAAGATTTCTAATGAATGAAACTTTGTTAATAGCCAGTATTGATGTAGCATTTTGGTAACCTAAAAACACATTTATTTATTTATTTTTTTTAATTTAATTAATTAAAAAAACAACACATATAAATACAGATTTTTTGAAGGCATTTGATTGATTGCTGTTTTATAGCCCAGGAGTGTATTTTAGTATTATCTTTAGCTTTCATGAGTAAGAGTTTAGAGCTATAAATTAAAATGAATGTTGAGAGCACCTCTGATCATTGGATGAGAAATGTTTGAGTTCATATTGAGATCGCTGGCTTTTGTGTCTAGAGAAAAAACTGAGATATTAAAGAGATCTTCTCTGTGATTTTTCTTTCCTATGGCTCTCTCTCTCTCTCCCCATCAGTGTGTCTACATTAGCAGCTCGGTCTCCTGGAAAGACAGACCAGACGGACAAACAGGAAGCAGCTGTTGCCAGGGAAACAGGCTGCGGAGCGTGGGAGAGATTGTGAGGTAAGAAAGGAGAACAAATGAAGGAAAAAATAGATCGAGGGAATGAAGCCGAGCTGGAGAGATCTAATTAAATTCTGACAGCGAGGGAAAAAGGCCATGTGTGTGTGTGTGTGTGTGTGTGTATACCTGCGTCTGTAGCTGGGAATAGATAGAATGACGCAAGGTGTGACAACATAATCCAAACCCTGGCAACTAGACCTTTATAGATCTATCTATCCATCTATCTATCTATCTATCTGTCTATCTATCTATCTATCTATCTATCTATCTATCTATCTATCTATCTATCTATCGTTCTCTCTCTTTCTGTCTATCTATCTGTCTGTCTATCCATCTGTCGTTTTGTCTGTCTATCTATGATTCTACCTGTCTATCTGTCTGTCTGTTATTTATTCGTGACATTTGCAGAAACAATGAGTTATTCATAGTGGACTGGAGCAACGGAACATTTCTGACAGACAACATGGAAAAAATTCAGTGGTAAAAGTGGAATTAGGAACTAACACCCCTCCACAAGACTACACTACACACACGTTCACACACACATGCATACACCCAACCAGACACGTACACACACACTCAAGGTTTTGAGAAACAGCAGTCACACAGTTCAAATCGTACGTCAATGAGGCTCGATGTTGCTTAATCCTCCTCTCAAACCACAGGAAATTACATCATAGCTTCTCTGGGCCTCCCAATTGGCCAATTATCATCAGAGGAAACATCTTAAAGATTCATATGGAGGAGAAGATGGAAAAAAATATCACATACAGACACACACTGAAGTTTCCACACAGGAGGCAGTTAAGGGAAGTAGATGTCGTATTGTGTGTTTACTCATGTTGAGCTGGCCAAAGGATTTGACAGCACCATCTTTCCATCTCAAATGGACGGAACGGATGTAAATTAATACGTTTTGACACAGTTATAGCTCATGTATTTCTAATAAGTTATAATCATGTTTTAAGGCGATTTGGCATTTTTCACTTTTTAATTACTTTGCGTTTAAAAACAGAGTTCAGAGACTTCTATAATTTAATACCAACAAAACACTTTAATATCACAAACAAACAATATTTTGATTAGCATGTTGAAACACAAACATGTTGTGAAACATTATTATAATTTAAAATAACTATTTTCTATGTGGATATAATTTATAAAAATATGCAAAGCTGAATTTTCAGCAGCCATTCCTCCATTTTTCAGTGTCACATAATCCTTCAGAAATCGTTCTAATATGCTGATTTGCTAATTTATTTAATGCAATAGAACAACATCTTTTTGTTACAGGCCTATTCGATTATGTGTATTTGGAATTTCTGAATAGCGAATTTCACAAAACTAGTGATAGAGGATAAGATCCTGGAACAAACTATGTGTATTTGTGTAGGAAATTCTCATGTGTAGGTCTATGTGTGTGTCTATTCAATACTGTGGGGGGTTTCCTTTGCTTCTTACTCACCACTATGGTAAAAATTTAAAACACACACATTGTCCTACTGGACCACCGTGAAAGCAGGTCAGACCTCTTTGATGGCGAGACCACATAGAATCTCTTTGTGTCAAACACAAACACAGTTAACCGAGTGCATACCACAGATTTCTAGTGTTTTATGTAAGATGAATTATGATGACATGTTTTCCAATATTAAAGTTGCCTTTGCACATAGCCTAAAGAACGGAAAGTAAAGCTGTCTGTTGTGGTGGAGGAGGAATTGTGGGATAGCCTACATTATCATGTTCATTTTAATGCTTTAAGTGTTATTTAACCAGTATGTGTTTGATCGTGTGTCCGGAAAACTGGTAATAAATCAGGAATGTGAATGAGGATCAGATTAGGACTCTTCCTTTCATGATAGACAGAGATAGGGGTGTTAAGTGTTTGTAATTTTCGCGGGCTATGAACTGAATTCCTTTCCTCTTACGCGCGCCTGGACCTCCTTCCCGCGTAAACGCTCCCGTCAGTCAAAGCGGAGATAAAT
Organism: Acrossocheilus fasciatus; assembly: GCA_036784905.1. Lineage (NCBI taxonomy): Eukaryota > Metazoa > Chordata > Actinopteri > Cypriniformes > Cyprinidae > Acrossocheilus > Acrossocheilus fasciatus. The sequence goes on along the minus strand of CM071940.1, from coordinate 7,107,316 downwards.
GGCGCTCCGGTTTTTGCGCCGGTTTGATGTCGTTCTGTTTCAAGCGGAGCGTGTGAGTGTGTGCGGGTGTTTCGGCATGTGTCTCCATCTGTCAAACGCGGTGTTTATCCGAGGCTTCTGTGTCTTTGTGAGTCGACCGCAGCACGTGTGATTCAGATCCGTGAGTCATGTAAGAGCATCGCTGCTGCGGTCACTTCAGCAATCTGTCCTCCGGAGAAAGAAAGAGAGAGACTTTTGCTCCACAAACAACCACAGACGGTGTGTTTGGGGTTCTGAGAGGGGCGGAGGGGGTTACTGCAAACTGAATTTTCTCTTATTTCAGATTTCAGTCAGTCTACAAAAAAAAAATCTACAACTCTCCTGTTATAATCAGCGAGGCACGTTTTGCACTCCAAGTGAGCGACATAACAATTCTGATTTACAGTGCAAGTCCCATTACATTTGTGAGGTAAAATTTTATCAATATTTTATTTCTAGGCATATATAAATAGACCTTTGACTGAGGTATATTGTTGTAATGAGCAGTGTCTGAGGTATAATATGTCGCTAATGTGCACTGTTGATAGCGAGTAGTTAAACTGAATAAAGTCGAATCACTTTCTACATGGTACTAAAAAAATCATATGGAACCATGTTTAACATGATCATAGGTTAAAGGGAACATTATCAGAGCTTTGGCTGACATTCTGGCAAAGCTCTCCTCAAGTTACGAACAAAATAGGCCACGTTCACACAGCAGCAAAATACGGTTGTCAGTCCTGTATTTGAGTCCTTAATACGGTTACGTTTACACACAGTTTGGTTATTTACGAGTGTGACAACCACATTCTGTAACCGAACCCAGTAACTTTACAGTGACGGAGAAATGAGCTGTGTGTCATCTGAAAGCTTCAGATCCAGTCGGTTTTCCAGAGATGGTTTTGTAAGTTGCTGTGTGAACGGGACATTTCGAGACTCACACCTGTAAAGAAAATGCAGTTGTCAATCCCAAAAACTGACGGTGTGAACGTAGCCATAGTAACGTTAATGGAATATTCGCATTCACATTGAAGTGTGGACTGTGAAAACAGAGGCTTTTCAAAAACTATGACGCGTGTTTAGTCATGTGACACATATTTTACCAATAGATAACTACGTTTATACCGGTATTTTGCCTGTTATGTGCTATTCACTTTCACACTATTGCTACAGATGTGTTACTTTGTACACTATTCATATCACAGTCCTGCAAAGATGACAGAAAATTTACTCGCGATTGCTGTTTGCAGCAGAACATGAGGACACTTGCGTTTAAGATCAGACATAAAATTGTGCGTGAGTGTGACCTGCACTGTAAAAAGTGATCAGTTGACTTAACTTAAAAAATTTGAGGAAACCCGTTGCCTTAAAATTGCCTTAGAACTTGACAATTCACTTAACTTATTTTTTTAATAATCATTACTTAAAAATTTTAAGGCCACAGGTTTTCTCCATTTTTTTTAAGTTAAGTCAACGTATCACTTTTTAAATGGACGCATCAGTGAATGTGAGATATTTTCTTTAAAAAATTATCCTGCCAGAATAATTGCATGAAAACGTATCATGTTGTCAGTCCTCTGTTGTGTGTGTCATGTGTTCCTGCCTTGTTAAGTGTGATTATTAGTTAATTATTGTCCAGCTGTGTTTTAGTAATTATCTTTGATTATCCTGTGTATTTATAGTCCTGTCTGTTCAGGTAGTGTTGGTCTGGTTTACTTGTTATTCCCCAGTTTTTCTGTCTGTGTTAACCTTGCCTTGTCCTGCCCTGCCTTGCCTTGTTTGGATTCATTAAAGACTGTTATTTGAGTTATCCTCGTCTCCTCATTCCTCCCTGCTGTGTGCGCACCGTGACACATGTATGTTCCATGACCATCTGTATTGTCTCAGTGAGCTTTTTTGAGGTTTTAAGCAAATGTTTCTGTAATGTTCGCAAATGGAACATTTCCTTAACATTTCCATTACCAAGAGAATATGTATCTTTTAACGTCACATTTAAAAAGAACTGGATGTTTTGAGCATTCTGAGAAATAGCATTTTTATAACTTAATGGGAACGTTGGCAAAACGTCCTTAGAACAAATTTTGGTAGCTAGGATTTACCCAAATCCGAAATCAACAGTCCCATCAACCAATCAGCTTTCAGAGGTACATTTAGAACTGTGATTGATGTCTTTCTCAGGCAAACAATTTTGTGACCCTGAACAATCTTCTGAAGTAAAAACAAAAGAGAAAGTAGAGAAAAGAGTCATAATGGAAAAGTGAAAACAGATGGATGAACGGTGGTTTTCAGACAGCTGAGATTCAGCGGTGCTGGAGCATTCTGGGAAATGGACAAGTGTGTGTGTGTGTGTGTGTGTGTGTGTGTTTTCTTCTCCCCCATGTGGATCAATAGAAATCTGAATTCAATTACACACACAAATATTCCATTTGAGCAGATCTCTGATTGTATTGTATAGAGCAGCTGCAGTGCGTCTGTAATGAAGAACATCTCGCTCAGGGAGTGGAAATGTAAGGCACACTCGTCCATGACTCACTTAGGCACACTGTAGGAAAACCTCACCACACCAGAGGATGTTGTGTGTGTATTTTTGTGCGTTTGAGTGTGTGTGTGTCGGTTGCAGCTGTGCATTTAGTTTTTCAATAAATAACTGTGGCACTGTTCCTCCTGCAGTTAACGGAACAGATTACTGTAATGTGTGCTGCGCTTTTGGCTGCTTTTGAATTTATTTTACTGGAATGGCTATAAAGCTGCCTGGTTTCCGTCATTAGCTCAGGATGTGTTGTGGTTTGAATTCAGAGATGGTGTTTAGATGATTACGGGCACAACAGAGGAATAAACGCTCGCGTCTGTCTGACAGCCAATAGCTGGACGGGGCTTGTGTTGATGCCTCTCATTTGCAACATGAATTGATAAGTGATAAAAGTTGGTGTTTTTGTCCCATCGAGCTGTGACTGTGCTGATCAACAGCATGATGTCTTCCCTTCTGCCTGTCTATCTATCTATCGTTCTGTCCATCCATCTATCTATATATCATTTTGTCCATCCATCTATCCATTTGTCCATCTGTTCACCATTTATCCATCCATTAATCCGTCTATCCACCGGTCATCTAATCATCATCCATTCATCCATCCATCCATTCATTCATTCATTCATTTTGTCCATCTGTCCATCAGCCATCCATCCGTCCATCTTTCATTATCCGTTCATCCATCCATCCATCTATCTGTCTACCCATCCATCCATCCATCCATCCATGTGTCCATCTATTCATCCATTATTCATCTGTGCATCCATTTGTCCATCTGTCCATCCATTATTCATCCATCAATCTGTCCACCATCTATCCATCCATCTATCCGTCTATCCACCTGTCATCTAACCATCATCCATCCATCCATCCATCCATTCATCCATCCATCCATGTGTCCATCTATTCATCCATTATTCATCTGTGCATCCATTTGTCCATCTGTCCATCCATTATTCATCCATCAATCCATTATATGTGTATCCACCCAGCTATCCATCTGTCCCCTTTATCCATCCATCCATCTATCCGTCTATCCACCTGTCATCTAACCATCATCCATCCATCCATCCATCCATCCATTTTGTCCATCTGTCATCCATTCATCCATTTGTCTATCTGTCCATCATCCATCCATCTGTCCATCTATTCATCCATCATTCATCTGTGTATCCATTTGTCCATCTAACCATCAAACACCCATCCATCCATTTTGTCCATCTTCCATCCATTCATCCATTTGTCTCAGTCCATTATCCATCCATCCATCCATCCATCTGTCCATCTATTCATCCATCATTCATCTGTGTATCCATTTGTCCATCTAACCATCATCCACCCATCCATCCATCCATCCATCCATCCATTTGTCCATCTGTCCATCCACCCATCCATCCATCCATCCATCCATCCATCCATCCATCCATCCATCCATCCATCCATCCATTCATTATCTGTGTATCCATCTATCTATCCATCTATTCATCATCCATCTGTCTACCCATCCATCCATCCATCCATTCATTATCTGTGTATCCATCTATCTATCCATCTATTCATCATCCATCTGTCTACCCATCCATCCATCCATATGTCCATCAGTTCATCCATCACTCATCTGTGCGTCCATTTGTCCATCCCTCTGTCCATCCATCCATCTGTCCAGTTCAATTTCATGCAGTATGTTTCTGTTCTGCTGCAGTTCGGTTTGATCTGATGGTTCACAAATCACTTAGCTCAGCTCTTTGAGCACCAGCGTTTAGCACATGATCAGGATGAATCACGCGGTGATGTTTGCGCGTGTCCAGTGTGTCCGTCACCCGCGGTGACCCGAGCACAACGCGGCTTCAGTCTGAGTGCTGGGTGGGTCACATGTGGGCTCTGACCTCATAAAGCACACGTGATAAGCGGCTCTCTAATTGGCGCTTGTGGATTGTGCGGTTTGCACGCTGACCGAATTTGTTACACAACAACAACACCAGCCGCAAATATGCCATAAAAGAGAGAAATAATGAGGCTTTGATGGTTTCAGCAGACGTGAGCTACAGAAATAGGACCAGCTCCAGAGAGAAAGCGGCTCCCGTTCTCGGCCATGTGGCTTTTAGTTTTCGGTAAATGCCTTTTTAAGAGGGTCTGTTCCCACAGCCATCTGGGAGGACACAGAGAAAAAAACAACAGCAATAAAGATAAGATGTGTAGAGTGCCTACGCATGAAGAAAATCACTGATGGAGCGTTTGAAGGACAGGAGTGTGTAACGTTCAGTGTGAGCGTGTGGAAAGAAATGTGTCAGATTGAAATCAAGAAGAAATACAGCAAATTCAGTTTCTTGAAACACAACTACACCTGTATGTTTGTGAATCTCATTGGTCAACAGATGCCTATTAGAGCACAGGGCTGAAATTTACATTTTTATCAACTTGGCAGAGCGTCTTCCAATATCCCTACTGAAACTGATGAATTTGCACTATTTTCTAAGTAAATTCTAGATTTTAGTTTCTGGTTTAAAACAAATGTTAGCAGCCTTTTTGGTGTGTCAGGTTAAATGGTTATAGTTTTTTTTTTTTTTAAATGTATTTATTTATTTACATTTTTAAGAGCTAATGTAGCTCAATAGTATATACCTTGAACTCAGCCTAAGTTATAATGAAAAAAAAAAAACACGCCAAATGCATAAATGTAAAACATAAGTATGTTGCAAAATGTACATTTTATTTATTTTAATACTTTTTATTCAAAATTATTTATTTATTAAAATCTTAATTATTTTAATTACATATCACATAGAAAGCTAAGTTAATTTTTTTTTATAAAAAAAAAACATTTATTTAATTTTATTTATTTTCTGTAAATTTAATCATAGAAATTCAATAAATGTAATTTATTCATATATTAAGTTTAAGTTTATTATTTTATATTTTTAAGTTTATAAATCAAATTTGATTTATATATTTTAATCACATTTAGTTAGGAAGGTAGTTTCATCTCATTTTTATTATTTATTTTTTTAATCAAGCTTTACTTTAAATCAAATTTACTTTTAAATCAGTTTTTTTTTTATTCATGTTATATTAATTCATCTTTCTGTCAAATTTCATTTAATTTTTAACCAAATTGAATTAGCCAGCATAAGGAGAAGTACGCTGCGAAACACAATGCATTACGACCTGCATTAAAACGTTTTGACAGGAAGAAGATATGTAAATTGTTCTTCTTTTTTTCATTAAGTTCTGCCCTTCAGAAGCTACATAGGATGTTTATGTTTTGCAGAGAACTGAAACATGTTTTATACAACATGTATAATACAACAATGTACAATAATATACAACATGTAAGGTGTATGTAAACGTATGTCCTAATCTGTATGTACGGTCAGCACTCACGTCCATGTTAATGTACTGTACTTGTTTAGAGTTTCTCTCTGTCCTGACATGCTCATATTCCATCAGATACAGCCCAGATTATGAAACGTCTAAATATAGAAGCACTTACAGTGCTAACAAATGTGTGTGTGAGTGTGTGGAGTGCTTTACTACAGTAACTAGACAAGAGCAGGTCCGGACCTACAATCACACACAAACACACACATTAAAAACAACACGTGTGTTTGAAAGTCACTGAACCGCTGAGAAAGTGTTTTGGCCTCGATTGTGAACATGACAGGGCAGAGCAAGAGAGAGACGGGCTTTGAAACAGAAAAACTGATGACTCACCAAGCTTCCCAAAACCCCCCTCCTCCCTTCCCGCCTTACGGGAAACGGGATGTTTTCCTTTTTTTCCCTCTTGCTCCTTCACAGGGAGAAAAGCTCTTTTGACAGGCGCCGGGGTCACGCTCTGGCCGAGTGTTTGTGTGCGGGACCTTTGTCTCTCTGCCGCTGCAGGGGTCCGGGGCCGTTAACTGTGAAGAATAGTGGTGTGTGTGTGTGTGTGTGTGTGTGTGTGTGTGTGCATTGCTCACTTCAGGGGGTTTCAATCTTTTAGATGCCACGGACCCACAAAAATGATCATCCTCATCCTAAAATTTACAAGGCAGCTATATATTTTCATATATAAAGACAAAAAATTTTAAAAGTTAATTACTTTGTAATAATTTATACTGTGAAAAAATAATATTATGTGTAATATATGTGACCCTGGAGCACAAAACCAGTCTTAAGTCGCTGGGGTATATTTGTAGCAATAGCCAACAATACCTTGTATGGGTCAAAATTATCTTTTTTTTTCTTATGCCAAAAATCTTTAGGATATTAAGTAAAGATCATGTTCCATGAAGATATTTTGATAATTTCCTACCATAAATATATCAAAACTTAATTTGTTTTTATGGTAACACTTTATTTTGATAGTCAACTTTAGGCATTCTACTAACAGTAAGTAACTTTGTAACTACATGTCAACTAGCAGTCATTAGAGTATTAGTAGACTGTCTGCTTAATATCTTCTAACACTTTATTTTGATGTGTCCACAACATACAACATACTGACTATAAGAAACTTTGCAAGTATGTCAATTTATTCTACTAACCCTAAACCTACCCTACTGAGAGTTAGTAGACATGCAGTTGACATGTAGTTACAAAATTACTTATAGTTAGTAGAATGTCTAAAGTGGACTATCGAAATAAAGTGTAACCGTTTTTATTAGTAACATGCATTGCTAAGAACTTCATTTGGACAACTTTAAAGGCGATTTTCTCAATATTTTGATTTTTTTGCACCCTCAGATTCCAGATTTTCAAATAGTTGTATCTCAGCCAAATATTGTCCGATTCTAACAAACCATACATCAATGGAAAAAAAAATTACCTTTATGACTGGTTTGAAAACAAATCTGAAAAAATCCAAATATTGAAAAAATTGCCTTTAAAGTTGTCCAAAGGAAGTTCTTAGCCATGCATATTACTAATCAGAAATTAAGTTTTGATATATTTACAGTAGAACATTTACAAAATATCTTAATGGAACATGATTTTTACTTAATATCCTTATGATTTTTGGCATAATAGAAACATCTATAATTTTGACCCATAAAATGTATCGTTGGCTATTGCTACAAATATACTCGTGCTACTAATGACTGGTTCTGCGCTCCAGGGTCATATATAACAAATGAAAAAAATATTTTCGAATTACATGAAAAATGTTGGATTTCATTTTGAGACCTTTCTGAAACACCACAGAAGATTACAAACTCTTTTTTTCTGGAAAGAAAACAAACAAACAAAAAAACATCAGGAGACCTACACTAATGTCTCCATGTAATCTCATATCTGTCTAGGAGATGTGTTTATATTGCCAGTGAACACAGCTGCTTGTTGAATAAAGTCCCGTTTAGTGACTGGGGTCGCAAGTATTCCAGCAGATCTAATTAGCGTTGCTCTTCAGAGGCGGGACGGTGGCTCTGTCATAAATAACCTACACTGACACTTGGACTTTCCGTTTGAAGTCGGTTTGTTTGGCAGCCTGTTGTTTAACTGGGTTTAATTGAATCCTTTTGACTCCTGAGAGAGCTCGTCCAGCAGGAGGGAAACTTAGGGGATTTCACCCGCATTTCTGAGCCATGATGCAGGACAGCAGCCAATGAGATCTGACGACTCATGTAAACACTGAGATAACTGATCCCAGAACAGACACACGGCTGCTAGTCTGAACTCAGATAATGTAGTAAAATACAGAACAAACATGAGACGGTACAGGACAGCCCAGCTCAAGCACAGCAGCTCATGTTCACCTGGAGCGTCTGTGACTGATATCAGCTGGGGTTAGTCATCAGGTCAGCAGGTTAACCTGCCGTTTGTACTAGTCTGTGCCTGTTTGAGAAGATGTTTGAAGGTAACTGAGGCTGACAGAATGCTGTGTGTTATGTCATGTGTAGCTTTATTTTCTAATCACAATAAGATGCATAATAACACAATACAATACACAATATAACAAGTGTTCTGTATCATTCAGAATTTGAATGCATTTTAAATTTCAATAAGTTCCAAATCATCTCCTGAATTTAAGTTGAATTTGAACTGATGAAACAAAAAAGATGTGCAATTCAATTTTAAGTGTAAAATAGACTGAAATATATCATATATGGTGATAATAATAATAATAATAATGATAGATAGATAGATAGATAGATAGATAGATAGATAGATAGATAGATAGATAGACAGATAGATAGATAGATAGATAGATAGATAGATAGATAGATAGATAGATAGAAACAGACAGATAGATGGATAGACAGAGATATATAGATAGATAGATAGATAGATAGATAGATAGATAGATAGATAGATAGATAGATAGATAGATAGATAGATAGATAGATAGATAGAAACAGACAGATGGATAGACAGAGACATAGATAGATAGATAGATAGATAGATAGATAGATAGATAGATAGATAGATAGATAGATAGATAGATAGATAGATAGATAGATAGATAGATAGATAGATAGATAGAAACAGACAGATAGATGGATAGACAGAGACATAGATAGATAGATAGATAGATAGATAGATAGATAGATAGATAGATAGATAGATAGATAGATAGATAGATAGATAGATAGATAGATAGATAGAAACAGACAGATAGATGGATAGACAGAGATATAGATAGATAGATAGATAGATAGAAAGATAGATAGATAGAAACAGACAGATAGATGGATAGACAGAGACATAGATAGATAGATAGATAGATAGATAGATAGATAGATAGATAGATAGATAGATAGATAGATAGATAGATAGATAGATAGATAGATAGATAGATAGATAGATAGAAACAGACAGATAGATGGATAGACAGAGATATAGATAGATAGATAGATAGATAGATAGATAGATAGATAGATAGATAGATAGATAGATAGATAGATAGATAGAAACAGACAGATAGATGGATAGACAGAGACATAGATAGATAGATAGATAGATAGATAGATAGATAGATAGATAGAAACAGACAGATAGATGGATAGACAGAGATATAGATAGATAGATAGATAGATAGATAGAAACAGACAGATAGATGGATAGACAGAGACATAGATAGATAGATAGATAGATAGATAGATAGATAGATAGATAGATAGATAGATAGAAACAGACAGATAGATGGATAGACAGAGATATAGATAGATAGATAGATAGATAGATAGATAGATAGATAGAAACAGACAGATAGATGGATAGACAGAGATATAGATAGATAGATAGATAGATAGATAGATAGATAGATAGATAGATAGATAGATAGATAGATAGATAGATAGAAACAGACAGATAGATGGATAGACAGAGATATAGATAGATAGATAGATAGATAGATAGATAGATAGATAGATAGATAGATAGATAGATAGATAGATAGATAGATAGATAGAGACAGAAAGAAAGAGACACAGATTAACCTCTGTTTGAACCTTTACTCAGAAGTCAGAGGTCACAGCAGTACTGATAAGTCACAGGTGTGTGTGTGTGTGTGTGTGTGTGTCACCTGGTCTGGACTGCAGTCTGTAATTACACACACAGGTGTGCGATGCCTCCAGACTGTCACAAAACACTGTACTGTTTTTACCATAGTGACTGTTGCTAGGGTGAGTTTCTCAAAGTCCTGTCCAGGAAATTACATAAAACATTAAAAATTCAGCTGAAATCTCTCATTCTGTGTAGGAACTGACAGTTTTAACCTTAAAACCTCGGTTTAGCCTTTATATATTAAGTTGAAGACATGACAAACGGAAGCACCACAAAATGCTAAATACATGCAGGGACTCAACTGAACTGGGACCATGGCCGTAGCCAGGCTTTGAAAATTAGTGAGGTCCGGATGGGGGGATGGTTGGGGGGGAGACTGGATGCTATAATAACCTCTTATTACAGAATTGTGCTATAATAACCCCTATATATACAACTCATTATACACTATTAACACTTTAAAATAGACACATTTTTGTAAAAGAAAGATATTTTCTCTGTTTTGGAGGGATTTTAATTTTTAAATCATACCCTATTTATTGCATCAAAATTTGTTAATACTTTTCTATAGTTATGGGGTGGATAATTTTATCAGTTTATTATTCATGCAACAATACTGTTATGGTTTTTATTTATAACCATTGCTGTGTAGCTGATAACTTTGTGTAGTGCTCTTATGAATGTTTATAGCATGATTTGTGAAAATTTAACTACTATGAATGACTCGGCATATACTTCTTCATAGTGTTTGCATATTTCATTTCATTCTGTAACCTACTTTTTCTACAGATCTCTGCACTAGTGTTAAATGCTACTGTTTTTGACAGCGTTTCTGACAGATATGATTTTTTTTTCTTTTTTTTTTTTTGCATTTCCCTTATCGAATGTCGTAGGGTAGGGCTTATGTCAGAAATGGGCTTTTTTGATTACTGGTGATTACGGCGATGCAGTGTTGCCAGATATTGCTATTAAGATGAGCAAAAGCCCATCAGTAAATAAAAATAAACCGAATATATTACAAATCTTTTGCAAATAAGATAAGATAAAGATATCGCTGACCCTAAACCGCAACGTCCTACATTATTAACTTTCTAAAGTGTCAATTTAAGTGGAAAAGACAAGTGAAAAACGCGCAATAGCTGGATCTGGCAACACTGCGCTCGTGTCCTCACTCGCAACTCTCTCAAGCCTCGTTCACTCCGCCAGCGTCTCGCAGCGATCATTTTCATACCACGGACGCTAAACATTCTTGCAAACTGTCTAAACTGAATTATACATACAGACATATGAGGAGTTTAATAGCAAATTGGTCATTCAGAGAACAAATTTTATTTTTGAACATTAAAAATTTACCGAGGTTCGGACCTCGGTGACCTCATAGCTGGCTACGGGCCTGACTGGGACTCAAGTGAATCATTTGTTTTTCTGAATGAACCGATTCCCTTAAAAGAATCAGACTTGCCAGTGCTGTTTAGAGTAGCGTGTTTGATTATAGCCTCAGCTCACACGACTGCAGTTACAGTCCTTTCAGGAGCTGGTCGCGTGTGAATGTTGTGAATAATGTGCTGTGATGTTTAGCTCTCGGCTGAGCTGCAGATGTGCGGCTCTCAGCAGCTTTTCTCGTGTCTTTGTCTCTTTCTGATGCTTCTGTGTCCAAGTAGGTCAGAGTTCTGCTGCGGCTTTTCCTGACCAAGCACTTCTGTGTCCAAACTCACAAACACAGCTGGATAACAGCAGTGCAGGCGGGCGATAACGGTGACAGCACGAGTCGACAGTACAGTGAGTGCCTTTTTTAATGTGCATATATTAAGTTGATGTTTATATAAGAGTACTGAATGCATAATGAATCCTGCAGATTTTCACTAGTGATTCCAGGCCAAAATCAAGATCTAGTCTGATTTACTTGGATTTTTCAGGAGCATGAAACCGTGGGAACATCATAAGACATGGTCGGTTCTGATAGACGTGATATCTAACTTGCTGAGTCACATTTCTACATGAGTGGGAGAAGCACAGAAAGTGCAGTGTCAGATCATCTGGGCCACTTGGGCTGAAACTCTGGCCACGCTTATGAATTCCTTATAGTTTCTAGGCCGAGGTTCTTCTGCGTGGAAACAGAACCTGATTTTCCAAAGCCGTCATTAGAAAATTTCCCACTGAGCTGCCTTCGGTTTCCGACGGGACGCTCCAAAGTCTGTGAGCAGGATGGCAGCACAAACTCATGCATCTGTACTCATGTCAGAGTGACCAAATGAAGTCACTTTGTGCATGCAGACAATACTCAGACATGCTCCCTGTCCTCTCTCTCAAATGTAGCATTGGAAAGTCTGATTCGTTTAAGTGAATCAGTTCGTTCAGATGGTGTATTTAAGTTAATCAATTTTAAAAACAAGATTTGAGTCACCGCACTGCATTTTTATAGTGAAATACACTCTAGGTTTTAGAGGAATAGTTCACTAAAAAAATTATAATTTCCTGAAAATGTACTCACCCTCAGGCTGTCTGAGATGTAGATGAGTTTGCTTCTTCATCAGATTTGGAGAAATGTAGCATTGCATCACTTGTTCAGCAATGAATCCTCTGCAGTGAATGGGTGCCGTCAGAATCAGAGTCCAAACAGCTGATAAAAACATCACAATAACGACAAGTAATCCACACCACTCCAGTCCATCAGTTAATATCTCATGAAGTGAAAAGTTGCGTTTGTGAGAAACAAATCCATCATTAAGATGTTTTTAACTTCAAACCTTTGATTCTGGCCAAAATATGAGTCCATAATTCAAATTAATGCTCCCTCCAGTGAAAAAGTCCATCTCCTGTTGTTCTCTCACATCAAAATCCACCTACATACTTGTTTAGAGCTGTTTTGGACTGTTTTCTCTTGTAAATCTGTGCATATTTCTCTCCTAATTCAGATTAGACAACTTTTTCACTGGAGGCAGTTTTATTATGGATTATAGACTATAGATTATAGCTGGAAGCAAGAGTTTGATGTTAAAATGTCTTTGTGATGGATTTGTTTCTTACAAACATGCAGCTTTTCACTTCTCAATACATTAACTGATGGACTTGAGTTACAGTGGATTACTGTGATGTTTTTATCAGCTGTTTGGACTCTCATTCTGACGGCACCCATTCACTGCAAAGGATCCATTGCTGAAAAAGTGATGTAATGCTACATTTCTCCAAATCTGATGTAGAAACAAACTCATCTTCATCATGGATGGCCTGAGGGTGAGAAAAGTTTCAGCAAATTTTAATTTCTGGGTGAACTGTTCTTCTAAATAGTAAATGAGTATAAATGTTCCTGTTTAAGTTTGATGCTGTCACCCTAATTTAATACATTTTCTGTGCTTGAAAATACATTTGATTAAAAGAGAAATATTGATATTTAAATAGTTTCAATGCATTTAGTTACTTAGTATTAGTAGCTTGTACTGTAGCTAATTGCTTTACAGAAAAAGAACAAAAAAGGTTTGTTTGTTAAGCTAATTGTAATTTCCAGAAGCGTCAGTAACACTGGCACCAACTCAATCCACTGTTGTGGCTCTTAAAGCACATTATAATTATGAGATTAGAGCAGCATATGTTGTTTGGAGGCTAATTTGTGTTAATAGGCCTTTATTTAAAGTGTGTTTGTGTGTTAGTTTGGGTGTGGAAGCATCAACACGGGTGTATGCGAGCAATTAAAAGCTTTGCTAGATTTGGTTTGCAGGCTTAATTTATAATCCAATCTAACTGACCTTAAAGGGTCAAGAGTGCATGCAGTGATTTAAGGAGGTGAGTTTTTCAGGTACTGGCGTGATCCTGTCTGGACTCACCTATTTATTAAATAATGAATTTATTTATGTCTGTGTTTTATGTTGTGGCTTTTATTTTGCTTAATTTCAGCACAGCAGGTTGTAATGTTGACTTTTATTTAATAAAAGAGAATAGAAAGCAATGCATTTACTCAGAAAATATGCGTTCAATTGATCAAAAGTGACAGTAAAGACATTTATACTGTTACAATAGATTTTCATTTGAAATAAATGCTGCCCTTTTGAACTTTCTATTCATCTGTGGATCCTGAAAAATAAAATGCATCACTGTTTCTACAAAAATACAAACCCGATTCCAAAAAAGACACTGTACAAATTGTGAATGAAAACAGAATGCAATGATGTGGAAGTTTCAAATTTCAATATTGTATTCAGAATACAACATAGATGACATATCAAATGTTTAAACTGAGAAAATGTATCATTTTAAGGGAAAAATAAGTTGATTTTAAATTTCATGGCATCTCAAAAAATTTGGGACAAGGCCATGTTTACCACTGTGTGGCATCCCCTCTTCTTTTTATAACGTCTGCAAACGTCTGGGGACTGAGGAGACAAGTTGCTCAAGTTTAGGAATAGGAATGTTGTCCCATTCTTGTCTAATACAGGCTTCCAGTTGCTCAACTGTCTTAGGTCTTCTTTGTCGCATCTTCCTCTTTATGATGCACCAAATGTTTTCTATGGGTGAAAGATCTGGACTGCAGGCTGGCCATTTCAGTACCCGGATCCTTCTTCTACGCAGCCATGATGTTGTAATTGATGCAGTATGTGGTCTGGCATTGTCATGTTGGAAAATGCAAGGTCTTCCCTGAAAGAGACGACGTCTGGATGGGAGCATATGTTGTTCTAGAACTTGGATATACCTTTCAGCATTGATGGTGCCTTTCCAGATGTGTAAGCTGCCCATGCCACACGCACTCATGCAACCCCATACCATCAGAGATGCAGGCTTCTGAACTGAGCGCTGATAACAACTTGGTTTGTCCTTGTTCTCTTTAGTCCGGATGACAAGGCGTCCCAGTTTTCCAAAAAGAACTTCAAATTTTGATTCGTCTGACCACAGAACAGTTTTCCACTTTGCCACAGTACATTTTAAATGAGCCTTGGCCCAGAGAAAACTCTTGCGCTTCTGGATCATGTTTAGATATGGCTTCTTTTTTGACCTATAGAGTTTTAGCTGGCAACGGCGAATGGCACGGTGGATTGTGTTCACCAACAATGTGTTCTGGAAGTATTCCTGAGCCCATGTTGTGATTTCCATTACAGTAGCATTCCTGTATGTGATGCAGTGCCGTCTAAGGCCCAAAGATCACGGGTATCCAGTATGGTTTTCCGGCCTTGTCCCTTACACACAGAGATAGTTCCAGATTCTCTGAATCTTTGGATGATATTATGCACTGTAGATGATGATAACTTCAAACTCTTTGCAATTTTTCTCTGAGAAACTCCTTTCTGATATAGCTCCACTATTTTTTGCCGCAGCATTGGGGGAATTGGTGATCCTCTTCCCATCTTGACTTCTGAGAGACACTGCCACTCTGAGAGGCTCTTTTTATACCCAATCATGTTGCCAATCGACCTAATAAGTTGCAAATTGGTCCTCCAGCTGTTCCTTATATGTACATTTAAATTTTCCGGCCTTATTGCTAACTGTCCCAACTTTTTTGGAATGTGTAGCTCTCATGAAATCCAAAATGAGCCAATATTTGACATGACATTTCAAAATGTCTCTCTTTCAACATTTGATATGTTATCTATATTCTATTGTGAATAAAATATAAGTTTATGAGATTTGTAAATTATTGCAATCCTTTTTTATTCAATTTGTACAATGTCCCAGTTTTTTTGGAATCGGGTTTGTATGAAGCAGCACAACTGTTTTCAACACTGCTAATAATCAGAAATGTTTCTTGGGCAGCAAATCAGCATATTACAATGATTTCTGAAGGATCATGTGACACTGAAGACTGGAGTAATGATGCTGATAATTCACATGCTTTGATCACAACAATAAATTACATTTTACAATATATTCACATAGAAAACAGCTATTTTAAATTGTAATAATATTTCACAGTTTTTACTGTCTTCTTGGTCAAATAAATTCAGCCTTGCTGCACTAAATGACTAAAATAATCACTGAAAGAACTGATCAGGAGACTATACATGTGCACCCACAATCCCGTGCTGCTCACGACACAGAGTGTGGCTGTCATCCGCACATGCTACATATGTGAAGCGAGTCACCAGATGCTTGAATCTTGTTTATTGTGTGTGTGTTTTCATATGTGAACAATAGCAGCAGTGTCGTGTCGCCGCGGCCTACAGTCCCATCTGAGCATCGCAGGCTTTGTCCATAATGACAGAGACACGTGTTGGGAGACTCCCAGAAAACACGCACACACACGCACACACTCATCCACCCATGCAGTGGCAGCACATGGCTGGTGCAAGCTGACTCACCACAGGCCTTGTGTAAGCGTGTGTTTAGATGTGCGGCTGGCACAGATGCCACCGCAGGAGTCGATATGAGCGAAGAGCAATAAATAATGTTTGAGGAATGAAGCTCACCTGGTCCGTCTGACACACCTGTCTCATCTCCTCTTGCCAGTAAACTCTGCACATGAGCTCGCCATCTATCGCACTGTGACTCACGATGAATCATATTTTTGAATTATTTCATCTTAGGGCTCTTCTGTGCCTGATAAGATCCAAAACAAACAACAAGCCGCAATCTCTGAGGCTGTGAATCTCACACAGATGAGCTGTGTTAAATATATGGGTTTATTTTGTGTTATTTTGGTAGCAGCATCATCATCGCTTCCATCACAAATTTTTTATTATATAGTTACAAATGAATCCAAATTAAGTAATTTTAAAGCTTTTAATTTTATCCTCTACTTGCTAAGGTTTTGCAGGTGGTTGCAACATACATTTGCAAAGTATGTACCATGGTTTTCAACATGTTACTGTGTATTTTCTAGGGAGTTGGGTGGTTTTTAGGGTGTTGCTATGCTGTTGCTAAAATATTGTTGCTAGGGTGTTTTGGGCGGTTGTGTTATACAATTGCAAGGCATTTAACATGGTTTTCAGTGTTACTATGTGGTTGATTTTGAGTTTCAGGTGGTTTCCAGGGTGTTGCTATACAGTTGTTAAGATATTCTACATTGCTAAGGTGTTTCATGCAGTTGCCAGGGTGATACTGTACAATTGGAAAGTATTTAACATGTTACTATGGGGTTACTAAGGAATTTGGGTAGCTTCCAGGTTGTTGCTATGCAGTTGCTAAGATATTCTATAAGGTGTTTTGGGTGGTTGCCAGGGTGACGTTGTACAATTGGACAGTATTTAATGTTACTATGGGGTTGCTAGGGATTTTGGGTGGTTTCCAGGGTGTTGCTATACAGTTGCTAAGATATTCTACATTGCTAAGGTGTTTCATTCAGTTGCCAGGGTGATGCTGTACAATAGACTCTGCGCACAAGCGTAGCGACGAACTTCCGCTGTCTCCAGAAGTCGGGATATCAGTTTCCGGTTTTCATTCGCGTCGCCCAAAATGTCAGTATTTACTAGATGTCTCCGAGATCTGCCAAGCAGAATCAGCGATGTCCATCGCATCATTAATGCCTGGTCCCCTGCTCCAGTACACAAACGAAACGAGGGATTCAAACGCAATATATCGAGTTATATGCACAAATAGTTTAATCTAATGTGTTTTTTTTTTGTTTTTGTTTTTTGGTGATAATTGTGTTATCAATTGTATCTCCCCCTCTCAGTTTCTAATAAAGATCAGGGCACAGGTGAAGCATTGTCTGGTCATTGTGCTACAGGTCCATGATGAGGAATGCTGAGAAAACTCACAGTTCGAGTGTATGGTGAAGCTAGGATTGATAAACCCACAATTATAAGCTTGTTAACGTTACTTTAATAACCCGCCGTTTCTAATGTCCCAGGGATTTTGCCAAGGTAATTCATGTTTAATTTAACTCTTAAAGTAGTATGTAATGAAAACAGTGCCTAAAATTGGCAAGTGAGTTTACCTTGCTGGTCCCCATTCAGGATACTGCATGCATTCTTATTCATGCTATAATCATATTACTTATTATAACTCGGTGTTCCTGATGTTCCTAGAGATTCAGCTAAGGTCATTCATGTTTAATGTTACTCATCTAATGAAAACATTTACAGTAGGCTGGTAAGTGGTGGCGAATTAAGCGTTTTTAGCTGGAATGGCTTTTATTGTTGAATATCAAAATGTTTTTGAAAAAAAGTGGGCAATACTAGAGGTTTTATTTTATTTATCATTGTTATTGTGTATATAACATCGAATATTTAATTGTGCATTACCTTAATTTTGCATTTAGATTACCTTCATCTCAACACTCATTTAAAGATAGTCTTCAAAAACACTAATAATTTGAGTTAAATCATTTTTTTTTTCTTTTTTTTTTAGAAAATTTCAGAATATATATTATAATATTATGATGTTAAATTCACTTACAGATAATATTAATAATTTTAATAACAGGCCACCTGAGTGTACTTAAAAGGGAGCCCAATTTCATGACTATGATTCTTAACAAACAAGAACAATTTTTAAAAGTACACTTTATAATAATGTCAAATTAAAGTTTCTGGAATAATTGTGAAATTACATATAAAGATAAAGATAAAGATAGATTAAGTGGTTCAACAAAAGTACACATTTTCATTTAATTGCAATTAACGTGCAGTTAAGTGTCCAAAAGCATCACATGTTGTTACAGTTAAGTATATTATTTTAAATTATTTCCATAATAAGTACTTTAATAAAAAGTATGCTAAAGTGTTCTTAAATGGACCTGTAGCACAATGACCAGACAATGCTTCACCTGTGCCATGATCTTTATTAGAAACTGAGAGGGGGAGTTGTTTAATACAATTGATAATACAATTATCACCAAAAAAAAAATAAAATAAACAAATAAAGTCTGCATTTTAAAATTGAGAAATAAAAGCTTCTAAAATGAACATGTCGCTAACTAGCTTAGCCGCTAGATGCTGAAATAACACATTAAACCATTTGTGCATATAACTCAATATATTGCATTTGAATCCCTTGTTTCATTTGCGTATTGGAGCAGGGGACCAGGCATTAATGATACGATGGACATCGCTGATTCTACTTGGCAGATCTCTGAGACATATAGTAAATACTGATATTTTGGGCGACACGAATGAAAACCGGAAACTGATATCCCGATAGCGGAAGTTGGTCGCTATGCTTGTGCACAGAGCCTATTGGAAAGTATTTAACATGATACTATAGGGTTGCTAGGGAGTTTGGGTGGTTTCCAGGGTGTTGCTATGCAGTTGCTAAGATATTTTACATTGCTGAGGTGTTTTGGGTGGTTGCCAGGGTGATGTTGTACAATTGGACAAAATTGAACATGCTACTATGTAGTTGCTAGGGAGTTTTGTTGGTTTCCAGGGTGTTGCTATGCAGTTGTTAAGATATTCTACATTGCTAAGGTGTTTCGGGTAGTTGGCAGGGTGACACTGTACAACTGGAAAGTATTTAACATGTTACTATGTGGTTGCTAGGGAGTTTGGGTGGTTTCCAGGGTGTTGTTACGCAGTTGCTAAGATATTTTACATTACTGGTGTTTTGGGTGGTTGCCAGGGTGATGTTGTACAACTGGACAAAATTTAACATGCTACTATGTAGTTGCTAAGGCGTTTTGGTGGTTTCCAGGGTGTTGCTATGCAGTTGTTAAGATATTCCACATTGCTGAGGTGTTTTGGGTGGTTTCCAGGGCGACGTTGTACAATTGGACACAATTTAACATGCTACTATGTAGTTGCTAGGGGGTTTCAGGTGGCTCCCAGGGTGTTGCTATTGCTAGCATGCTGTACAGTTGCAAGACATTTGACATGGTGTTTCATGTGATTTTGTTTCAGGTTGTTTCCAGGGTGTTGCTATACAGTTGCAGTGGCAGGCTGTGCATTTCACACCTAGGCCTTCAGTGGCGTCCTACATGAATTAATCCACCTCTTAATACCATCGTAATGATGCCACGGCTATAGAAACCATAAATATTACACAGAAATGCAGTATAACAGGGCACTGCATCATGTCAGACAGGTATCTTATGTAGCGAGAATGAATGCTATTACTAAAGCTAGAATTAACACAATTCAACAAGTTGCCGCAGCTGCTCTATGCACATCATCTCTAGCTGAAGCATTAACCTAACAAAATGACACAAATATAGTCCACCTGATGTTCTTACAGACATTAATTAACTCAAACATATTTATACCTTACAGATAACATTATTATAAAATAAATAATAATGAGCAAAAAAAGTGAGCAAGTAACATCAAAATAATTCATACAAGACGATGAAGAAAAGTGTATACATGTTTTTTAACATACCCCTGACTCTCATCTTCACGCCGAGTCTCTCCGCGGGTCTGCCTCTGCCAGCAGCGCTGCGGCTGGAGGAAAAGACCAGTTAATGTTAATACAGCTCAACTCGGGAAACTGACATATTCTTACGGAAACTTAAACCTGGCTTTATATCTTGCAAATAACATCAGAAAACAACGCATTGTGGGTGTTTGTGCAATTAAATGAGTGGAGACGACATGCGAGCTGAATGCTGAAGCCGTGAACTGGCTAACTTTATTTACACGAACAACCCACTAGACAAACGGTCCATCATATGGAAGTTTCAATGGCCCCCTGTGCGCGTCATGTCGAACGAACACAAATTCTGCAGACAACTGGGAATCCAAGTCTTGTGAAGGCTGTGCTGAGAGGTGGGCACTGGGATGAAAGCGGAGACATGGCTGCGCAGGGTGGGACAGATAGGTGGGCCAGACCACGGATTGTCGGTATCAGGCACAAAGTGTCTGGCCATAAACCAGTTCCACTGAACAAGCAAGTTGGGACTTCGTAGGTGCCGTACGAAGTCCCAACAACACCCATGGGAGCCGGTCATACCAGTTGTCATCCTTCAAGGCAGCTCTCAGTGTAGACTTCATGGGTCGGTGAAAACATTCACACAGACCATTCGCTTGATTAGCTCTAGTGTGATGATTCTTAATACCCAGACTATGCACGACTGCAGCCCAAAGCTCACATGTGAACTGGGAACCACAGTCTGAGGAGATGTCCAATGGGGTGCCAAATCTGGCGATCCAGGTGCCAATAAAAGCTTGAGCAATGTCTGCACTTGACGTTGACACCAAGGGCACCACTTCTGGCCACCTAGTAGCCCGATCCACTATCGTGAGCAGGTGAGTGTTCCCCCGAGACAACGGAAGAGGACCAACAAAGTCAGTGTTCACATGATCGAAACTACACAAACTGAGGATGATGTCAAAAACGTGCCGTCTCCAGTTCTTGGGTGCAACGGGACAAGGACATCCCAATGAAACATCACAAAGAAGCAAAATGCCAGCCTTGTCAAACATGAAAACAGCCAATTTAAGACTTGTGACACCTGTCTTCAAGGACTGGACTTCCGGATTGGAACACTGGTCCGCGGCCATACCGGAGTAATTCACCCCCAATTGTACCGCATTAGGCAGTCTGCTACCAAATTGGACTTCCCTGCAACGTGTTGAAGATCCGTAGTAAATTTTGAAGTGTAAGCCAGGTGCCTTTGCTGGCGTGCAGACCATGGCTCTGAAACCTTTGACATAGCGAATGTCAATGGCTTGTGATCGACAAAAGCAGTGAAGTGCCGGCCTTCGAGTGAAAAACGAAAATGTCGAATGGTGAGGTAAAGGCCAAGCAACTCCTGATCGAACGTACTGTATTTTTATTCATTAGGACGAAGTTGGTGACTAAAGAATGCAAGTGGCTGCCAATGGCCATGCACCAACTGCTCCAAGATAGCCCCAACGGCGAAATCAGATGCATCTGTAGTAATAGCCAGGGTGTGATTTGTAGGGGGGGGGGGGGGGGGGGGGGAATTTCCCCCCCTCTGGTCTATGCATCCCTGCCTCTGCTGAATTATTTTTATTCACGATGGGGATAAAATGATTTGTGAAATGCACTATGAAGTCCTGTTCTGAATCAAATTATTCGCGAAACGTGCTTTGAGTTTGAAGTCCCGTTCTGAATCAATGATTTGCGATCCGATTGGAGCGCTTCGAAACATTCGAATCATTTTGCTACACAATGGTTTAACTGACTCAAGAGTTTCAAAAAGCACCTTTCTCTATATAATTTATTTGTTGCTTGAATCACCAGGAAAATGAAATCATTACAATTAATACTAAATTAATATTAAATTGTGATCACGTTAATTTCCGTCATATTAAAAACATTTCATGATGTGACACCCATTTACTTGCCTAAAAAGACGGATTTATGATGTCCGTTGTTAACAGATTACACTAACATTAGGTTAGGCTATAACCTTACCCTGGAGAGAAAAAAGTTTTCAAAAGCACCCCCTTCTGCTTTTTTCACAAATCGCACCCTGGTAATAGCGATTGGACTGTCCGGAAGTGGATGCGCCAACATGGCAGCCTCTGCTAAAGCCTGTTTAGTGCTGTCAAAATCTCCAATCATTTCATCGGACCACTTGAGTACGTGGCGAGGGGTACTGCTTTGGGAATAAATCTGTGATAGAAACTAACCATTCCCAGGAATGCTGGGAGAGCTTTAATCGTAGGTGACAATGGAAAACCTTTAACCGCAGCCATCCGTGAAGACAACGGGAACGCGCTGGCGCTCGTAATTCTGTGTCCCCAAAAAATCGATAGATGAAAGGCTGAATTGACACTTGGCAGGGTTAATGATAAGGCCGTGAGCACTAAAGCGGTCAAAAAGCGAACGGAGATGCGACAAATGTTCTTCCTTGGATGTGCTTGCAACCAAAATGTCATCCAGGTAGACAAAAAGAAAGTCCAGACCTTGTACCACAGAATCTATGAGCCTTTGAAAAGTCTGAGCGGTATTTTTCAGGCCGAATGGCATGCGCAAAAACTCAAATAACCTAAAAGGGGTGATAATGGCAATTTTCAGAATGTCGTCTGGGTGAACTGGTACTTGGTGGTACCCTCGCACAAGGTCTACCTTGGAAAAAGCTAGCTGCGTCGAAAAATCTTGAATATGCGGATCAGGGTAGCCATCGGGAATTGTAACATCATTGAGTCTGCGATAATCACCACACAGACGGTAACTACCATCTGACTTAGGCACCATGTGCAAAGGAGAAGCCCAAGGACTGATATGGAACTACTCTCA
Organism: Acrossocheilus fasciatus; assembly: GCA_036784905.1. Classification (NCBI taxonomy): domain Eukaryota; kingdom Metazoa; phylum Chordata; class Actinopteri; order Cypriniformes; family Cyprinidae; genus Acrossocheilus; species Acrossocheilus fasciatus. The sequence continues at coordinate 7,084,221 of CM071940.1, read as the reverse complement.
TTCCGGCGTAATAATCAAGGAACTTTGCTGCCGTAACATGGCCGCAGCAGGCGTAGTGATATTACGCAGCGCCTGAAAGTACTTTCAGGCACTGCGTAATATCACTGCGCCTGCTTATATTCAAGTTTTAATTAGGACAAATATCGAAACTCTTTGATCGTTTTTAAACGCGATGCTACTGGTCTAATAGGATTCAATGATCTATGCTAAGCTATGCTAAAAGTGCTCTCGCCAGACCCGGAGATCGGCTGAATGGATTCAAAAACGGTAAAACTCAACTTATTAACTCTGGGGGAGTTGGAGAATGAGCCTATTTCCAGAAAAAGTGGAGTGTTCCTTTAAAGGGGAAAACACACTGCCGCATACTAACATTCTTAAAGGGGAAAACCTTACAAGCACCGTATGTGAATTCTGTCACATCTTTAAACATAAGTCGCCACGGCATGAAGCAGTAAAAAAAGTCAAAAATGAAATTTAACCTACCATACTTCAGTGGTTTTTCATCTTCACGATGAGTCTTTCACAGAGCCAGTGCAGAGGAGGTGTGTGGTTGTTTTTCGTGGTCATTTAGTACTTCAGTATTTAGATTTACAGAAGGCGAATATTTTTCAGAATGCATTGAAAATCTACAGTAATGCACTGTACACAGCATATACAGTAAGAAACCTGAGAAACAGTAATAATACTGTGAAAACAAAACTCCTTTACAGTGATGCTGTTTGCTAGCTTTGACTAATACGCTCTCTGACCATCCAATCAAAGGACGAGAAAATGGTGACGTTATGGTAAGCCTGCTAGATGGCCCTGGTGCTGCCAACTCAAAATCTGATTGGTTAAAGCAACGGTTTTGTTGCCATTGATTTTAAGGTACAGATGCCTGCACTGTTGATTCTGAAGGCCTTAGGCAGATTTCTTTGTCCCTGGCAACACGATTGCTGAAATATGATTGGATAAAAGCTCTAATATAAACATACACTACTGGAAGCAGCGCAACCGAGAGGAAAGCTATGAAATGAAGAGAATAGACTATAATAAATGATTTAATACACATTCATGGCAAAATATATTAAGACTAAGTCAGTGATTCTGATAGTGTTTAGGCCAGCAGAGAAGGCTTTGCGGGCCTTGACGGCCCACCACTGCAATTTCAAAATATTTAGTATATTTTTAAACATAGTTTTAACATTTCTAGAGTATTTTGGGTTGTTGCCAGCCTGTTGCTATGCAGTTGTTAAGTTCCTATGGTGTTGCACAATTGGAAGAAATTTTACATGGTTTTAAGCATGGTTTTTAATGTTACTAAGTGGTTGCTAGGGAGTTTCAGGTGGTTTGCAGGGTGATGCTATGCAGTTGCCAAGTTTTTTTGTGTGGTTGCCAGTACGATGTTGTACAACTGCAAGGCATTTAACATTTTGTGGACACTAGAGTATTTTAGGTGGTTGCCAGGGTGTTACTATGCAGTTCCCAAGATATTCTTTGAAGTTGCATTTGGGGTGGTTGCCAGGGCGACATTGTACAATTGTAAGGTCATGTTTTTAACATGGTTTTTAATGTTATTACATGGTGCTAGTGAGTTGTTATTCAGTTGCTGAGATTTTATCAGGTGAAATCTTATAAATGGAAAAGCTGTGTGTAGACGTTTAATCCAGAAGTTCAGGGGTTTGCTAAAAAAGACTAATAATTCAAGCTCATTTGGCTTATAGCTGCTTGAGTTTTATGTTGCTATGCGTGTCTGTAGCAGCCACTCGTTTCTCCTGGAGTTTCCTTTGATGAAAGACACGGGGGAATATTTACGATGTTTATTTTCTTCTCAGGTCGTCCAGCAGCACCTGCACACAGTTGAGTCAACACAGTGCCTCATTACAGCCTCGTTTAATGGTCTTCTGGACACATCTGCTGGCTTTTTGCTCTCTCATATCAGATCCGCCCTCGACGAGGCTGTAAATCTTCATCTGGTGAGTGAATCTGGGGTGAAAACACACCTGTAGTGTCGCCCTGCCCTCATGAGCTCACGTCTAGAGACGTGGGTTCGTAAATCCACCTGCCCTGCCCGCTGTTTTCCTCACATTCAGCAAATCCTGGCTTGTTTTTCCTGTGTTTCCTGCACCTGGCGCTCTGCTGCGATGTGCCAACACTCTCGCCCGTCTGTCAGTCAGAGCTGGCACTGGCCGCACATAACCCACATTCCTGCCTTAAAGACGCAGGACACCCACAGAACCATCATGCATTCAATCTGCCTCAGAAGTATGGAATGCAGACGGGGCCAAAACCCATTAAATGGAACACGTGAAATTTCACTGTGTGAACATGCACTGTTTGTCTGCGTTCCTTTAGTATGTGTAGACACGCACATTCTGGCCATGTTAAGGTGGCAGGTTTTGCCATGTTTTTTTGGTATGAGCAAAGATGCACAGTTTTAGTGTTCAGATGAAAAATCATTCTGGATGTGTTCAAATACTTTTTAGAGTAGATCTACATCTAGATTTACGTACATATTAATCATTTTTTAGTTCATTGCAGCATTGCTTTACTGATATCTACTGTACTGGAATAAATAAATGAATGTTACAATGTAAATTAAGACTTTTTTTTCTGAGAAAGAACTAAAAAGGACATGAGAAATCAAGACATAAGAGTGACATTATACACAGCATACCGTTGTGTTATCCCTTATGAACAAATACAACGTCTGATGTCCAGTGTATTCATGATGATATCCATAAATAAACATGATATCTGATGTTTATGTACATACAAAATCGCATCACATGTGCAAATATAGTCTCAAATACAGCAATTTCATTGGCTGCTGTGTGTGTTGTGTTAACACGGACAAAAAGTGTGTGCTGACATGGTGAATTTCAACCGTTCCTTTTAACGGGCTTTTGGCCCTGTCTGCCTTCCATATTCTGCCTGCATCAGAAGCTGTGTTTAAAGCAGAGTCTGTTTAGTCTGTTCTGACGTCAGATGTGGGTGTGTAACCCTAAATTAGAGCCTAAAAAACGTCACTTTACCAGCATCCAGAATCTGCAGTGAGCTCTTCTGAATGAAGTATCATTTAATTTGATTGTTTGTCATACTTTTGTGCTCCAGACATGAATGATTCCTCAAATCATGTGTATTGTTGAGGATTTAAAGTTAAAAGATTTAACAGATGCACTATTTACAAAGAAACATACACACATTATTACACTCTAAAAAATGCTGGGTTAAATACAACTCAGCGCTGGGTAAAGTATGGACAAACCCAGCAGTTGGGTTACTGCCCAGATGTTTGGGTTAAACGATCGCTGGATTTGTCCATATTTTACCCAGCGCTGGGCTAAGTGTACATTTTTATATATTTTAAAATAACTACATTTGAATTATATTAAGAAATATGATTAGACATTTATTACTGATATTAATTTATTGTAAAATGTATTACTATTAAATATTTAAACATATTTGAAGAGAATGTTCATAAATGTTTTTACATTTTTAAATTAAATTTAGCTATTAATGTATATTTTAAATACCATTACTGACAGTTCATTGTCTCCTCTGTTACTGTGTTTGTTTGTGTACTGATGAATACAGCATGTAAAATGTACATTGAGAAGAGAGCAAGAGAGAGAATGTGTCACAGTTACTTAAATATTTTAAAATAATTATATTTTAATTATATTAAGAATAATTATTAGACAAAAATAATATTTTATTATTTATTATAGAAAATATAAAAAAAAATCTAATTTCAACAAGATTAAGAATTTACATTTGGATTAACATTTTATAATAATAATTGACAAAAATATTATTTTATTATTTATCGTACTGTTTAATATAGAAAATATTAAACATATCATATTATAAAATTATTTTTTAAAGTATATTTCAACAACATTAATAAATATTGGATAAAGAATAATTATATTTATTATATTATTTATTATAACATTTATTATGATAAAAAATGTTATTTAAATCATTAAAATAAAATGTTCATTAATGTCTTAATGAAAGTTTAGTATATTTCATTTTCTAGTTTGTCTATTTTTATTAAATATTTTGTTATTCATATTTTCATTATCATTACTTCCACTTAATAATTTCCTTTCTTCTTTGTATGTCTGTGTGTTGATGCTTTTTTGATTTTTAATTATATTAAGAATAATTATTAGACAAAAAATATTTTATTATTTATTGTACTATTTATTATAGAAAATATTAAACTTATCAAAATATCCAATTATTTAAAATAATTATATTTCAACAATATTAAGAATTTACATTTTATAATAATAATAGACAAAAAAAAATTATTATTTATTTTTTTATTGTATTATTATAGAAACTATTATCAAATTATTTCTAAAAGCATATTTCAACACTATTAAGAATAAATATTGGAGAAAGAATAATTATATTTATTATATTATTTATTTATTATAACATTTATTATGATAAAATATGATTTAAATTAAAAGAAAATGTCCAATAATGTCATAATGCAAGTTCAGTGTATTTAATGTTATAATCTGTCTATTTTTAATTAAATATTTTGGTATTCATATTTTCATTATCATTACTTCCACTTAATTATTTCCCCTTTCTTCTTTGTATGTCTCTGTGTTGATGCTTTAACAACATAACAACAATGTTAAAAGCACATTGAGAAGAGAGCAAGGGAAAGAAAAATAATGTGTCACAGTTATTTAACGGAAGTAGTTTTAGGAAGCTGGACAGACGGCTCGAGCGCAAAGAAGAGGAAGGTTCCTGGATGAAAATAGCCCTCCGTAGACTCTTGTGAAAACCCCCTTCCTGTCTTTTGCCAGCTGGTTAGTCATGATGCCCTGGAGGATGACTAACCATAACCAGAGAGCAGCATGTAAACCAATGACCCTGCAGCTATCTCCGCCGCGTCCCAGAGCACTTCCGGTGCGGATCAGGTCACAGCCGAGCTCCAGACCTGTCAAAATAAAAGGAGACTTTTTTCTTTATGCGGTATTTATTTACCTATAGATGAGTTACACAATGAACTTACAGTAACTGCACTAAGAGGTGTTGGGTAACCGCAGGTGATTGACGGGCCGGAAGGGAGGAGCAGGAAGTGACGTAAACGCGTGTGAACGTGTCAAACACGGCGAGCGGGCCAGCGATGTGAAGACTAACCCTGCGTCCCAGTGTGCGTACTATCCACCCTATCTGCCCTAAATAGTATTGGAAATGACTAATATCACAGAATTTAGGATGGATAGTATGCACATTGGGACACAGGCTAATTCTCATGCTTTTTAAGAGGTTTTTCTTTTCCGATTTCCTGTCACTCAGTGGATCTTTGTAAAACATTTGTTGGAAAACAGTGCCTTTCATCATCTAAATAAAAAAAACAAGAAAATTAGAGTTTTGTTTCAGATGGAGTGGATTTCTGTGCCTTATGTGATCTCTTGGGATGGTTTAGTAATTCCCTGATATTGAAGAAAGTTTTGGGCATTACCTCACAAATATTTAATTAATCACTAAAAAAAAGAGAGGAATAGCTTCATAGAATTTCCCCGGATAAGTGCTCTCTTAAAAGACTGAAGAAGGATGTTAATACCAACTGTTGTTTCTGTTTAGAAAACCCTGAAACTTCTTTACGTTTATTCTGGAATTGCTCTTATACTGACGTTCTTGATGTTATGTGAAGCCTAATTTTGAGTTTACTTTTAGAAATGTCATTTTGGCTTTCATGAGTGTGAAAAAAAAGGTGATACTTATCTCATAAACCTTATTTTCCTGTTAGCTAAATATCATATTCATAAATGTAAATTTTCTAAATGCAAACCTCTATTTTTAGATTCAAACGTGAAATGAAAATGTATTTTGAATCTACTGAGTTCTCTACGAATTTAAAAGCAATAAGAACAATGGCTTTGCTGAAGGACTTGGCACTTCCTCTGGGCTGAAAGACTGAATGACCTTGGACTGCTGTTGTATTGTTATGATTCCACAATGATGACAATTATTATTTGTTTTTGTTTTTCAAGCATTCAATTAAAAAAAAAAAACAAATAAAAAAAGGATAAAAAAAAGACTAATAAACACAGGTTTACCTGTGAAGAGTCATGTGTGAATTTAGGGAGCTTCAGCACTTAGTATTCATGAAAAAATAAATAAAAATGTACTTATTTCTCCAGTAATTTTGTCAAGTGTTGTTTTTACAAATTGATATAGGATCGATCTGTGAAGAAAATATTCTAGAAATATATTAAAATGTTCTCAAAACACTTGCAGTCTAGACGCCTTGAGATTTCCACCATTATGATTTGTGTGTGTGTGTGTGTGTGTGTGTGTGTGTGTGTGTGTGTGTGTGTGTGTGTGTGTGTGTGTGCTTTAGCACTGACTGTAATAGCCTACTAAAGATGTGATTTTAATTCATTTGAATTGTCTTCCAGATTTCTTTCGCTTTATGACGACAAAGAATGCATAATAACTTAAGAAACCTTAAATAACACTTTAAAAGGAGTTTATTGTCCGTCTGTTTTGTAATTGTGAATACACAAGGATTTTCTGAGTGGATATGAAATATTTAGAGGGAAACCAAATATTATATTCAAGTTAAATAATTTTGATTTATGTATGTATTATTCCAATGAAAGTAATAGTAATAATGTTACTTTACCTGCTGACAACTTTTTATTATATATTTTGGGGAAAAAAAATCACATGCATAAGAAGAAATAGGATCCAAACCAAATTTCATTCATTTTCTTCAAGAGACTAATACACCAGAACATTGTTAATAAAAAATCAAAGAATCTTTAATGACATGTAAGTCTCAATTTTTTCTTTTCAGTTTGTAATGTATTAAACACCCCCTTTTTCTTCTTTATTTTGTTTTTATTTTATTTTGTTTCGTTATTATTGTCTATGATTTTATGTTGATGGTTGTATTATTTTTCTGTATACTGTTTTTGATTTTTGAGCATTATTTAAAAAAAAAAAGAAAAAAGCAAACAAAACTTGTAATATTCTTTCATGAATAAACTATTTTTTGATTAATGAATCAATCGTTTGTACACTCTGGTATGTTTTATGTACATTTTTGTACAATGTTTTATATTCGTTCCGGTCAATAATAATAATGAAAAAAAAAAAAAAAAAACTTTAACACTTGACTTTGGCTGTTGTCTTCTGCCATCTAGTGGTCACACAACAGATCTGCGTCACACTGGTTTTATTATTATTATTTTATTATTATTATTATTATTATTATTATTAAATATGTCTGGAAAACAAGCTTTTTTTTTCTTTCTTTTTTTTTTTTTTTTTACAATTTTGTAATTTTAACCAATTCTCTACATTTACGAACCGCTGTATACAGATCTTATTAACTTAATTACAAAAAAATGTAATATGATGGAAATGTAGCGTGATACATTTACATTTAGTCATTATGCAGACGCTTTTATCCAAAGCGACTTACAATTGGGGAATACATACAGCGATTCATCTTGAAGAGGCAATCCGACAGACGAAGTGCTTGTAACACCAAGTCTCAGGCATTGTTTAAATAAGTACAAGCTAGCAAGGGAAGGAACAAATAAAGAGAAAGATTATTTATTTATTTATTTTATTATTTTATTATTTATTTTTTAAGTTTAGGATGAAGTTAAGTAGTGTCGAAAGAGATGAGTTTTCAGCTGTTGCTTGAAGATTGACAGGGATCCAGCACTCCGGAGAGGGGTGGGAAGATTTTGAGCCTCACTAGCAGATCTCAGACTTCTGGAGGGGATGTAGATTAGTAATAGTGAGTGCAAGTAGGCGGGTGCTGAGCCTGTGGTTGTTCTATAAGCAAGCATCAGTGTCTTGAACTTGATGCGAGCTGCAGTTTTGTAGTTTTCTATCAGATTAGTGTTTAATGTAGGTTTTTTGAGCAGTTGGGTTACCTGAGCCTGCTTGAACACAGTGGAGAAGATGCCTGTGAGGAGGGATCAAACAGTTTCTGGTCCTCTTTGATTTCCATATTATGGATTAAAAATACTATGTATGTCAATGGCTACTGGCAGCTGGTTACGAACTATCCTCTTTTGTGTTCAACAGAAGAAAGACATTGATACAGGTTTGAAACTTGAGGGTGAGTAAATGACGGAATTTTAACTTTTGGGTAAACTAATATTTTTTTTAAGTTAAAGATTTAAATAAGTTGATTGTTTACGTGTATTTAATTTAATATGCAGCGCGAGCGTCGCTGTGTTGCTATGGCTACTAGCGTTCTCGCGGCGCAAATCTGTGCGTCGGTGACGCGTCAGTTCGTGCGAGCGCATTTAGCAGCGCTGCTAGTGTGTGTAGCAGCGCAAACCGGCACCATGAGCCTCAATAAACACCAACTGAGTGACTCTTTATTCATCTGGGTAAGATATAAACCCGTTCCCTTCACTTCAACTGATATTTAAAGAGTGTCCGTCTGTATTGACTGAGAAGGAAGTAACGTTAGTTGTTTGTTTGTGTTTAGCGCGCTAGCCTGTTAGCAGCAGGTGGATTCATTTCACCGAGTTTATGACTTTTAATGAATGAATCGCCGTTTTCTGTTTATTATTCGCTAGTATGCCTTTTAGGCGATTTTATTAGTGCTTTATACAGCCCTGCATGTGTGTGTTTGGTGTGTTAAACTCATTATGTAACTGACCAAAGGTCCTGAAATGAGTTTAAAGACTGATTATAAGAGTTCAAAACAACATAACCTCCGATGAAATCAATATATACTCCTCAAATAAAATAACTAAAATGTCCCTCACAGTTGAGGAACAAACCATTATTTGATTTACCTAAAAAAACGTATTGTTTTTTTTATCTCACTTTTGAGACATAGTGCTGTAACTTATATGTAACGTTACTAAAAATAATAAATAACTTATGATTTTACTTTGACAGTCTTTTAGTATGTTGTTCTGTAACAATTACTCAGTATGCAGATATTACTTCTAATATATCAAAGTAGGTATAAACGTTTTTTTTAATTTGTTTATTATCTTTTATAACGTGAAAAAAATGATGCATAAATATTTGTAAAGGTTTATTTGAAAAATATTTATTTTGTGTTGATTTTTTTTGTAATTTTTATTTATATTTTATTATATTTATTAGAAAAAATCTGTTCACTATAGTACAAATGCATTTTTGTTAACTTTAATTTTACTTTAATCCATTTGTATTGTGTGTGTTAATTTTATTTTAATATATTTGTCTAATTTATTTTAATCTTGTTTTAATTTTTTTTTTTTCTATAAGGTGTCTTAGACCCTAAACAATGCAAGTTTTAAACTGTGTCCTGTTTTTGTATACATTCTTCATGTGTGTATTTGTCTAATTTTCTGTCGCTTTCTGTGTTTCAGCTGCAGACGTTTCAGGTGCCGTCGTGTGCGAGCAAACATGAGCTGACCAGCGGCGTGGCCATCGCACATGTGCTCAACAAAATGTGAGTGTGACTTTCTGCAAATGTTTATGAAGGAACGTCAACTATTCATGTGAAAGCTGATCTGACAGATGCACATGTCAAAAATGACAGCTGATAGTGAGTAGTTCTCATTCACTGGCTCTGTGGTTTAAGAGCGTTTCTGTTCTGTTTCTGTCAGAGATTCGTCCTGGTTTAATGAGACGTGGCTCAGCAGGATAAAAGAGGATGGTGGCACAAACTGGAGGCTGAAGGTACTTTAGTTTTATTAGATTTCTTTCTAGTAAAGATGTTTTCTGTTCAGTATACTGGATGTTCATGGGTCTGAGTAAACACACATGTGCTCTGACAGGTCAGCAACCTCAAGAAGATCCTGCAGAGCATGATGGAGTATTATCATGATGTGAGTTATGTGTTTGTGTGATTGAAGTCTATCAAAAGCTGCTTTCCTTTGTGCCTTTGAAGCAGACGTTCATAAAAGGGGAAGCAAGGGGGAATGAATATGCATTTTATTATTTATGGGTGTGAAAGTGTGTGTGTGTGTGTGTGTGTATATATATATATATATATATATATATATATATATATATATATATATATACACACACACGATGACACATTTCCACACCCATAAATACTAAGATGCATTTATATATTTATTTTTATATGTTTATGTGTATGTGTGTTTGTATATATAAAACTTGAATAACAAGTAAAAGTAAAATATGAAAATGTTAAGACTTTAATTTTATATAGTAAATATATTATAAAATATACTTCCATTATATATTTAGATGTTATTTACATGGGAAATTTAAATACTATAATAACTGATTAACTGCATAAATGAACTATGTAAAAAAAAAAAAAACATGAATAAAATAATGCAAAGGCAACAAATCTCATTTTTGTTTATTTTACTTAGAATATTACAGTAACTAAAACTACATAAACAATAAATAATAAACTATATAGACATTTAAAAAAATATCTAATAGGAATTACTAACAGAAAAGGTACATTTACAAACAAATTTCCTTAATTAAAATGAAAGTGAAAAGGGAAAATATAAAAAATCGAGTTCAAAATGTTAGATCTGTAGTAGTATATCAATGATACTAAAATAACAAACAACTTAAAAAAAATCAACAGCACAAAAAAATATATGTATATACATATATGTATATATAAATAAATGAATGAATAGTGAAAATAAAAATGAATAAATACTAGACATTTAACATGTTGATGACAAAAACACATTTAATTAATTTTTTTTACATATTAAAACACTAAAATTGAACTGAGAAGAGAAAAAAATTAATTCAAAATATTAAAATCATTTGTAGTATATCAGCGATACTAAAATAACAGACCCATTGTACACATATTTATGAATACACACACACACACGTATGTATATGTATACATTTGTGTCTGTACAATGGGTCTTTTTTTATTTTAACTCTTTACAACATTCAGTTCAACCTCTGTTGAAGTTTTTAGTTATATTAACCTGTTATTGAGACTGTTGTTAGCTAGTAACGTGTTGTGTGTGTGTGTGTCAGGTGTTGAGTCAGCAGGTGTCTGAAGAGCACGTTCCTGATGTGTGTCTGATTGGTGAGATGGGGGACGTGACTGAACTGGGTCGTCTGCTTCAGCTGGTTCTGGGCTGCGCCGTCAGCTGCGATCAGAAACAAGGTACACAAGAGATTACAAGCCCACATCAGTCATGTGACCTCACAGTGCTACGGTCTGATAGACGGACTAGAAAAGAGAACAAAAACTGAGCTGAGATTAGAGCGACCCCCGCTGACAGCATGAATGGAGGGGCAGAGAGACTCGAGCACTATGAGAGAAATCACTAGAGGGGAGTGATGGGAAAAACCAGAGAGACACCATTTACACCTGTTATCAATCTGTCAGGACAAGTGTTAATGGACTCACAAACATTTTGTAATCTGATGACATCTAGAAGTAATCAGAAACGCATGTGAAGCCATAGTAAACATCTCCTGCTTTCTGCTTGTTAAAGGAACACTCCACTTTTTTTGGAAATAGGCTCATTCTCCAACTCCCACAGAGTTAATAAGTTGAGTTTTACCGTTTTTGAATCCATTCAGCCGATCTCCGGGTCTGGCGATAGCACTTTTAGCATAGCTTAGCATAGATCATTGAATCCTATTAGACCAGTAGCATCGCGTTCAAAAACGATCAAAGAGTTTCGATATTTGTCCTATTTAAAACTTGACTCTTCTGTAGTTATATCGTGTACTAAGACCGGCGAAAAATGAAAAGTTGCGATTTTCTAGTCCTATTTGGCTAGGAACTATACTCTCATTCCGGTGTAATAATCAAGGAACTTTGCTGCCGTAACATGGCCGCAGCAGGCGCAGTGATATTACGCAGCGCCTGAAAGTAGTCCCCAGCTATATTATAATTAGTTACCTAGCTGGGGGCTACTTTCAGAAAATCGCAACTTTTCATTTCGCGCCGGTCTTAGTACACGATATAACTACAGAAGAGTCAAGTTTTAAATAGGAAAACTATCGAAACTCTTTGATCGTTTTTGAACGCGATGCTACTGGTCTAATTGGATTCAATGATCTATGCTAAGCTATGCTAAAAGTGCTCTCGCCAGACCCGTAGATCGGCTGAATGGATTCAAAAACGGTAAAACTCTACTTATTAACTCTGGGAGAGTTGGAGAATGAGCCTATTTCCAAAAAAAGTGGAGTGTTCCTTTTAAGGTCTTCAGGGTTTTGCATAATATTATATGAAATTATTAAATGTAGTATAATCAGTTTATTACCATAATAAAAGAACTTGTGCTGATTTAAAAAAAAAAAAAAAAAAAAAAAATATATATATATATATATATATATATATATATATATATATATATATATATTTTTTTTTTTTTTTTTTTTTTTTTTAATGTGTATATACTTAAATAGACTAAACAATTAAATATACCTGTATCATTAAAACTAATATATTAATTTATAAAATATTGTGCAATATAGTGATTATTTTATTTTTATTTATTTTAAATATTTTCATAATTCAGATATAATTAATAATTGTAATAATTCTAATTCAGTGGAGTATTTGTTTACTGAACCTTAATATTTTACTAATATTTGACGGTCCAATGTAAAATAATGACTTTAGCATGTTTTTCAAAATGAGTAGCCTTTTTTTTTTTTTTTTTTTTTGTCTGTTCATTAACCATCAACCTAAATGTTATAACTATATGATTTATTTCCTTTCTCAGAGCACATTCAGCAGATCATGACGCTGGAGGAATCAGTGCAGCATGTTGTGATGACGGCTATACAAGAGGTACACACCACACCTCTGTTACACGTGTGCTTCTAATTTGAAAAAGTTAGGAGCATATTAAAAAAAAAAAAAAAACTAAGAATGCAATGAAAACTGAGCAAATAATGTGTTTTTCCTTAATAAAAGGAATACAAGGAGACATTTACATGCAGAATGATTTAATCAATCACAATACAAAATGTGAACTGAGTTTGTAAATAGTTTGCTGTAAACTGTATTTCATAATTCTTTTTGTTTAATTTAGAATTGTGGTAAATGCCATATACAGTACCAGAGACCGTTTATTATATAACCAAAATACCAATAATAACCAGGAGAAAAAACATGCATAATGCTGTGTTTTAATTATAAACAAGCCCAAAATACACAAGAACTCTTATTTTGAAATATGTTCATTTGAACAGATGAGGGAGATAAAATATTCAGTCTTTCCATCATACCCTCTATTTACAGTACATTTAATAACTGATAAACAGTCTATCATGAGCAGTCGTTTAGCATAAATATGCAGTTTTATTTGATTGTAAACTGCTCTGAAACCGCAAGCCTGTTGAACGTGTAACAGTGCAGCATTCTGACTTTGAAACGTGCAGCGCGGTAAATCATAGCCCTTTGAACTTTAATAATCACGTTAAGCTGTTTCACGATTCTTGCTTTTTTGTCCCAAAATTTAACACATTTAAAAATTAAGATGTTTGTTATACCATTTAAGATACATTTCCATTCTAAAGTTTGGGATCAGTAAGAAATTAACACTTTTAGTCAGCAAAGATGTGTTAAATGGATAAAAAGTGATAGTAAAGACTTATATTGTTAAAAAAGATTTATATTCTGAATAAATGCTGTACTTTTTAACTGTTTATTCCTCAAAGAATCAAAGAAAAATCTTTTACATGTTCCAAAACAATATTAAGCAGCACAACAGTTTCAACACTGATAATAAATCAGCATGTTAGAATGATTTCTGAAGGGTCATGTGACACTGAAGACTGGAGTAATGATACTGAAAATTCAGCGCTGCATCACAGAAATAAATTATTATATTAGTATATTAAAATAGGAAACCAATATTAGAAATTGCAATAATATTTCACAATATTACTGTTTTTTTTTCTGTATTTCTCAAATAATACAGCCTTGATGAGCAGAAGAGACTTCGTTTAAAAAACATCTTAAAAATCTTACTGATGCCAAACTTTTGAATAGCAGTGTATATAAGACTTGACATTAAATTTCATTAAACTGAATTTTTTTTCTTTTCAAGCACCTACTGTTTTTATTTTTAATTCACACACATGCTGCAAAATACATAAATGAAGTCCCCGTGGAGGAAGTGAATGTGAAGTACTTCAGGTCTCTGATCGCTATCATCACTTTTGGGCTTTATTCAGATGTTTTCTCTGTAACTTCCTCCATTCAAACGATGAGGAAGACAGTCTCTCCGTTGATCTGTGTGAAACTCGCTCTGTTCTCCCAGAAGGCCGCGTGTAGATCTGTAAAGAGCGGCAGACTGTGCTGTTGATCTAATGGAGGTCTTGCTGTGTTTGTGTCTCAGCTGCTCACCAAAGAGCCCGTGGAGGCAGGAACTCCAGAGCCGTACGGTGATTTCGACAGTCAGGTGAGTGAGTGTGAGGTGTTTAGGATCAGACATGCTTGGGTTTTCTGCATTATCTCACGCTTTCTCGTCCTGTTGATCCTCAGTCCAGGAAGTATTATTTTCTGAGTGAAGAGACAGACAATAGAGACTACACATCCCGGCGCTGCCGCGAGCTCCAGCAGCAGGTGACCGCTGAACTGAATGAGAATAAAAGCAGGAAGGCTGACTTGAGTAATAAGTGAGATGTTTGTGTGCGATTCAGATGTCTGTTCTGATGGAGGAGAAGTCCTCACTGCTGGTGGAGCTTCAGTCTCTGCGGGAGCGTCTCAATCACTGCGAGACGCCCGACGTCTCCTCCGCCATCACCAACAAGAAGCTGCTGCTGCTGCAGAGTCAGATGGAGCAGCTGCAGGAGGAGAATTACAGGTGTGAGGCCCCTCGCGCAGCTCCACGACAGGGCCCAGAGTGTTTATGCTGGTCTTCTGTAGCTCTAAACTCTCAGACTTGACACTCAGGCTTAAATCACACTGATCTGATTCGCAGGCCTCTCTGACTCTGTGCTCTGGACAGTGAAAAGTGTATAAAACCTACATCTTTATATGAAAACATACACTCAACATTGTATTATTGTTTTTAATATTACCGTTGTCATAATATTATTAATATCATTTCTGTATTGTATTATAGTCATAATTATTAGCTTCTGGTTTTCCATTCCTGCAAACATAAAAACATATAATTGTAATATTATAGTTTTATATTTATGTAGTATTATATTAACATTATGATCATATAATTAGAAATAAAATTCACATCCTTGATTGTTACTTAATTGAATTCTGCCGATATCCATTCATAAATAAAATATTTCTATATAATATTATAAATAATTCTAATATTATGCCACGATATTTATGTGATTTATATTAATAATATTATATGATGATATTATTTCTATATCGTATTATAAATGAAATTAATTGTAATCAATTATAAATAATTTATTACGTAATTGATTTTTGGCTATATCCATTCATACAAATACAAAACTCTATACCTTTATAATATTATATAAAGAATTATAATATTATAGTATAATTTACATTGTATTACGTTAACTAATACAATAAATAAAATTAATATTTTTAATTAATCATTATTACTTAAATTCTGTATACGTCTATGTGAATGTGAAAAATGAACCCATAAAGCTTGTGTTTATAGTTTATCACCAGAAAGAGATTTCATGCCAAGGCTGCTGTGTCCTTTTGGGTCAAAATGAAAAAAGATCCTCTTCTGTTCTTTTAACCTTGATGTCTTCTAAGTATTAGTGATATAAGATATTAAACTGTCTGTCAAACTTACTACAACATCCAGCCCAAATCTCCCAGCCTGATAATGTTTGTTTGTTTGTGTGTTTGAGGCTGGAGAGCAGTCGGGACGACCTGCGTGTGCGAGCAGATGTTCTGGAGCGGGAGGTGACGGATCTGCAGCTGAGGAACGAGGACCTCACCAGCCTCGCTCAGGAGGCCCAGTCCCTCAAAGACGAGATGGACATCCTCAGGTCATTTAATCATTTACCAGATGCTTTTATCCAAAGCGACTTACAAATGAGGACAATAGAAGCAATCAAAACAAACAAAAAGAGCAACAATATGCAAGTGCTGTGACAAGTCTCGGTTAGCCTAAGGCAGTACACGTAGCAAGGTTTTGTGTTTTTTTGTTTTTAAAGAAAACGAGTAGATACACCTAGAGTTTTTTTTTTTGTTTTTTTTTTAAAGACGAGACGCCTCGCTGTCTGCTGTTTGACACTCTTTCTGTGTTCATCACTGGTGTTTCCTGCTGCAGGCACTCGTCTGACCGCGTAAGTCGCCTGGAGGCCATGGTGGAGACGTACAAGCGCAAGCTGGAGGATCTGGGCGATCTGCGTAGACAGGTGCGTCTGCTGGAGGAGAGGAATCATGTCTACATGCAGCGCACCTGTGAGCTGGAGGAGGAGCAGCGCCGAGCCAACGCCATCCGCTCGCAGCTCGACACCTACAAGAGACAGGTGAAGGAGTACGAGCAGAGATGAGCAGAGCTGTGTTTATCACTAAAGAGCAATCCACAAACATCAAAATGCCAGAAATGCCACTTTACATCGCTTTTTTTAATTATTACTTTTGACTCTTTGTTACCAAATAGGTCACAAAGAACTTGATTTTTAATATTTGTTTCATTTTTTTTATTTATTTATTTTTTTTTATAAATGTACTAATTTGTTAGACTTAATCTTGTGAGCTGTTTTTATTAATATTTTGAGTTGATTTTTATTTTTTTATTTTAGCCATTTTGTAGTTTTATCTATTATTACTAGTAGTAATTAATTTTTGTAATAAATGCATACATGCGTAATTTATATATGCATATAAATTAGTGGTGTCAAAATTAGCACGTTAATGCAGGCGATTCATTTTAAATTTAAGGCATTCAAAATATTTAACGCGGGGGCGGGACTAGGGTTGATCACCCCTCTCATAACTACGGTTTCTGTCACTTTTTCTCAACAAGAAGTGCATTTATTCAGTCTCAGACCGTCTTTATGACCACATCAAACCGGAGACGTTTCAGACGCGCACTCCACTTCACTTCAGCGTGAGGCACGAGTCAAACGAGCACGGAAACTGTACTGTGCTCACAGCGCGTCTGGGGCCGGCGCATGCTGTAGCCTGTATCATTTCATATCAAAGCACGAAGTAACCTACGTTCATGCAATGTCGTGGTCAGTGAAGTTATCAAAAGGGCGATTAAAGCTGCCTTAAAACTGTGCATGCATGTAATATTTTATATGAGTCACATTTAAGAACATGTCTCTGAAATGGTTTTCAAAACTTTCCTGGAGCAGCGCAGCACTGTCTCCCTCATCTAACACACCCGATTCAACTCATCAGCTCATTAGTAGAGACTTTAAGACCTGAAGTGGGTCAGAAAAAGTTGAGAGAAAATACGATGCGTGTCAGATCCGCGTCATGTTCAACAGCAACAGCTCTTAAAGAAATAACAGCCAAAATATCCTAATAACCAGTTGCTTTGATGTCTATTAATCAAAGGACAAAGAAAAAAAAACGGGAAAAAATTACTTTTATAGCTTTAAGAATTCATCTATATTTAATTTAGTATTTAGTGTTTGATAACTTCAACTTCAGTTTCTGTTTATTTCTGCTGAAGGGCACAGGTAAATATGACATTTATTATAATGGGTTTATGTGAAGACTGTTTTAAGTTCACTTAAATTAGAATTCATTTAAGAAGTCTTAATAAATGTTAAAATTGATAGCTTTCAATTATACTCTAATGTTGAATGGCTAATCAGTGGTTAAATATTAGGGAGGGGGGAGCAATTTTATAGAGACATCAGTAGTATTGGTATCCGTGATACTGGCCTTCAGTCATAAAGAAACATGCCATTAAACAAATATTAAAAAAGATATTGTCTTTATGTTGTTTGTACATTGTGGAGATTGAATGTGAAATTATTGCAATATAAAAGTATATTTAAAAACTTTAATGTTAGGTAGATTAATCGCGATTAATTTCAGAAAAATGTGTGATTTAATTAGTTGTTTTTTTTTAATCGATTGACAGCATTAATATAAATATGTATAGAATGTGTTTTATTGTACAGTACATATGTAGTGTTTTATTTATATACATTATATATATATATATATATATATATTTTTTTACAAATGTAATGGATACAATTTAAAATATTTTTAATTATTATATTAATATTTATATTATTTTATTGATGATTTTTCTTTCTGTTTTTGTGAAATTCACTCTAACATGCATTTAGAACAGCACTTGTTTGTTGCTGAAAATGCATTAAATGCCACAAATGCAAACTACTCACCAAAGAAAATTTATGCAGCAAAGAGATGTTCATAAATCATAAATTCTTTCAGTTTTGTTTCACTTCCACCAATTAGGCCAGAGTGCTTTGATACCAGCTCTGAGTCCTCATGAACCTCATGTTGGAGTGTTTTCACATGGACACAGTCTGGATTCACTGGTGAATTCAGAAAACGGCTTCAAGTGAATCAAAACGTCAGCTGGACTCTGAAGCAGTGTGTTCAGATGAATGACTGATGGATGTTTGTGTTCCTCAGGCTCATGAGATGAGCGCCAAACACTCGGCCGAGGCCATGAAAGCTGAGAAATGGCAGTTTGAGTACAAGAACCTCAACGACAAATATGAGACGCTTCTGAAGGAGAGAGAGGTACCACACTGATCCCTCACGTCAGAGCAGAGTGACTCTGTGACTGTGAACGTAAATGACTGTGTGTGTGTATGTGTGCTGCAGAAGCTGATATATGAGCGAGACACGCTGAGAGAGACGACTACAGAGCTGAGATGTGCTCAGGTCCAGCAGCAGTGCTTAACAGGTCACACACACTGCATCTACAGACAGAAACACAAGCCCCGCCCTCTCTCACACTCTTAACCAATCAGCTCTCTCTCTCTCTCTCTCTCTCCCTGCGTCTGCAGATTCTCTGAGCGCTGCTTCAGGACCTGTCGGCAGCCTGGCGGCAGAGATCATGCCTACAGAGCTCAGGTGAGCACTAGCCAGGGTTAAAACATTTCCAACACTTTGTTTCATTGTTTGATCATTTACATTATTTACTAACTATTTAAGAAATGTCTATATATTTTTTTTAAATTTGTTAGACTTCTCAGAAGTCCATGCTGTTTTATAATCATTGAGATACTATTATAGTTTTTATTAATATTCTGAATTAGGGCTGTCAATGTTAAATTTTGAATATTTGTCGAATTTAAAATAAAAATCCATTATCAGCTGTACCTGACATGTACCAATCCGGTTTCGACACATATTACAGCAGTCTATTTAAATCCTATTCATTCAGCCTCTCTTCTATTGCTTGGCTGCACGCTATCCCCAACTCCTCCTAGCCGGGATTTATTTATTTAAATCGATATCCGTTGAGGTGTTTGAGTACATAGCAATCATCCATTTGCTGCTCTCCCTGCTATGTCCAGGCATGGCTGCATGGACGGGCGCGTGGAGTTCGCCCAGAACAGAACCATACCGCCAACATTAACTGTATGCGTTTATTAATAAATATACTTTGACGAAAGAGTTCCTGACTGAACGCATATTTATCGCATTTTCTAGAGGGACATCTATCACCGTTGCACTCGCGACTCGCATAAGAGAGCCGCATGTTTAGAAAGCCATGTAAAATTAATGGAAGTTCAACTTTTACAAAACATGTCTCGAGACTTTATGGCGGTTTTTCCCCATCCCACTGCATCTTGTGTTTTTAAATGAAAAAAGTACTCTGCGATTGGTTTTCGGTCCTTAGTATTAAACTATGCATACATACGTGATACTTTTTGTTTCTAATTGTTTAAGCAACGTAATTATTTATATATAGTTTTTTAATAATATTTGAAACATTATGCTCTTTTTCAAAGATAGTCCTGTTTTTTTTGTTTGGTTTTTCCCTTTGAAGAAAGGTGCATTAGTAATATTTTGCTCATGCACCCTCTTGTGGCCTCGAATCTAAAAGCTTTTTTCACCCTAACAGAAATTATGCCTTTTAAATTTGAATATAATTTGAATATTGATATTTCAGTACAAAATTCGAATGTATTTTTTCAGCCAATTTTGACAGCCCTATTCTGAATTAGTTTATTTTTAGATTTTCTGGTTTCATTTTAGTTTATGTATTTAAATTTTTAAGCCATTGTGTTTTTCATAAATTTATCCATAACCTAAATTAAAAAAAAAAAAAAAAAGCTGTTTCTCTGGGTTTTTAAAATGTCTGTATGTGTTTATTCAATTTTTATTTCAGTTTTTGTTATTCAGTTTTAGTTAACTAAATTAATGAGTAATGGCAATTATTTTTAATGGTTTTAGTATAACTATAAAAAAGCCTGCTAGTGTTGCATTTTTAATCATTATCTATTTTCATAGAATCATTTAATTAAATAGTACTTTTTTTATTTCCATTTATATGAATTAGCATTTTTTAATATTTAGTAGCAATGTACAACAATTTCCACAACCGAAAATATTTGGGCAAACTGTTTTCATTTTATATAATTTAAAATTTGATATAACTTTTAATTAAATGTGCAGATGAAATGTTTGTGTAACTCCATTTGTATTTCAGTGTTAATATAGCATAAATGTGATTTAATTAATACATTATTGTACTAATATTTAGTCTAATTTTCTCTTCATAATCCATTTTTTTCAAATATATGAATTATGTAATGAATTGTATAAATTACATAAACTATACAGTCTGATAGTCATGTCAATCACTGTACAACTCAGCTTGTAGTGTTTCTGGACTTCTCAAATTTTAATACTAATCACACACACTAGCGGTCTAAAGTTTGGATCAAAAATAGCTGTTTCCTATGTGAATATGTTAATGTCATTTTTTTATCAAAGCTGAACTTTCAGCATCATTACTCCAGTCTTCTGTGTCACACGATCCTTGGTACTTATTTGTGTACATAAGATGAGTCTAACATGTGAATGTTTTGTGTGTGTGTGTGTGTGTCAGGGACACGGTTGTGCATCTGCAGCAGGAGAATAAGACGCTGTGTGTTCAGGAGGAGTCGTACAGACACAGACTGGAGGAGCTTCAGACGCAGCTGGAGGATTCGCAGCGCTGCCAGAACACACTCGAGACGCAGAACCGGTGTGTGTGTGTGTGTGTGTGTGTGTGTCTCAGATGCATCAGTGTACAGAGTGTGACGTTCTCTCTCTCTCTCTCTGTCTGTCTGTGTGTGTGTCAGGTTGAGTCAGCAGCAGATCTCAGAGCTGAGCGCTCAGGTGGAGGAGCTGCAAAGAGCTTTACAGGAGCAGGACAGCAAGACTGAGGACGTCAGTAACACACACACACAAACACAGAAAACTGATTCCTTGCGTCATGATTGTGTCTGAGCTAAAATCACTCCGTTCAGTCCACAAACACTCAGTGCTGCTGTCTGATGGACGATCTGCCTCATTTAAGACAGAATCGACTCCTTAATTCATGTCTCTGCTCTTATTGCAATCGATTCATCAATGACATTAGTCTAAAGAATTATGATTCTTTATCATTTTTCTTCTGAATGTAATAACTTGTTCCACCTCGCAAATGATTTGACAAAAGAAAATGAAGTCAATGTGGGCGGAGCTGAATAATATTACTCAATAATATCATTAATAACATCCAGTCAAATCCAAATGGGAGTCCTGTTAAAACAAAATTAGTAGCATTAACAATTAATTAAAAATATATTATTGAAAAATATATAAATTATTTATGAAGTATTTATACATCATAGTATTTTGGTTGCAATTTACACTTGTTTTTATGTTTTTATTTTTTTAAATCACATTTTTAGTTTTACAATTGATATTAAAAATAACAATTAATTAAAAAAAAAAGTTTATACATCATTGTATTTTATGCTTTTTACTTTTTACCTTTTTAATAATTAAAAAAAAACCATTATGGAGTGAAATTTGGGCTGAGCTAAAGAACTAAGTCTATGCATATATAGTTTATATATATATATATATATATATATATATATATATATATATATATATATATATATATATATATATATATATATATATATATATATATAATTAGTCATTTTTGTGCCTTTCTGGTTTTAGTAATTTCATTACTTAATACTAATGAAAATTGTAAATGTTCCCTGGTAACTGACATAATTTTAAAACTTTACATTTTTAATTTTTTGAAAATTATATTAAAAAAAATATTTTTGGTTAATGGATAGAATTTTGTTTTTACTTTGGAGTGAAGTTTGAGCAGTTTTTGTGAGGTTCATATCATATATCAGATAACCCATGCTCCAGTTAAATGTGTAGTGAGTGGCGTGTCTCCTCAGACAGCAGCGGTTGAGTGGTTTCCATCTGTTTGTGATTGATTGATTGATGTAATATGACTCACCTGATCATCTGATCTGATGTTAAACCACACAGTATCCTGTAAAGAGACTCTGTCTGTCTCTGGTTGATTGATGTGTGAAATCTGTAACTGTTTTGTTTGCGGTGCTGAAATTAACGCCTGCTCGTCTGTTTTTATCCGCCAACCTCTCCTAATCGACCAATCATCTGCCGCCTCAGGTCATTGTAAGTACCGCCCACCGGCCCGTCTGCTCTCTGATTGGACACTGATTGTTATTGCGCTGTGATCATCACTGACGGTGTGTGATGAACACACATCCTCATCGGTCAGCGTCTCACTGCTCTGTTTCTCTTCCCTGACAGTCGTCGCTGTTGAAGAAGAAGCTGGAGGAGCATCTGTGAGTGTCTCTGTCTGTCCTCTCTGAGCCAGTGTGCTCATCAGATGTTGTGTTAATGCTGTGTGTGTGTTTGATCAGAGAGAAGCTCCACGAGGCTCATTCTGACCTGCAGAGGAAACGGGAGGTGATTGATGATCTGGAGCCGCATGTGGACAGTAACAGTGAGTCCACACACACACACACACACACACACGAGACCAGCCGCAGGTCAAAGGTCATTCTGATGCCATCTGTATTGATTTAGCTCACAGACACACAATAAGCTACTCTGAAGCTAGTTCATCAAACTCCAAGCTAATCATCAGATAAAGTATCAAAAGTTACTGTGATTTTAAGATTTATGAAAAAAATCTGTAAATGCTTTGTGTGAATATTATTATAATAATAATAATATTAGTATTAAGAAAATATTATGAAGTATTTTATGTATAGTATCTCACAAAAGTGAGTACACCCCTCACATTTCAGCACAATTTTCAGTACATCTTCTCAAGGGACAATACTACGCAAATGAAACTTGGATATATTTTAGAGCAGTCAATGTGCAGCTTGTATGGCAGTAAAGATTTACTGTCCTCTAAATATAACTCGGCATATAGCCATTATTGCCCGAATAACTGGCAGCAAAAATGAGTACACCCTAAGTGAACAGGTCAAAACTGTACAAAGTAATAATTATTTTTAGTTTCTAATTTTGCTGTAGTTTTAGTAATTTTATGTGCTTTTGTCATTTTTAGTTTTTATTTTTCTGTTTAGCTTTACTTTGTTTTCGTAGTTTTAGTAATTTTAGTACTTAGAAAATTAATAAATTATAAATGTTGCCTTGGTAACTGAGTGAAATAAAGTAGTTTTTTTTTTTTTGTCCTTACATTATAAAGAATATTTTCTATATTTATAATGTAGTACTAATTATATTTTCAGTTTCCAGTTATCATAATTTTAGTCATTTTGTAATGTTCTTGTGGTTTTTATATTTCTTTTTAGCTTTTTTATTTGATTTCAGTAATATATTCCAATAATAGGCATTTTTGGTCTTTACAAAAAAAGTTAACTTAGACTGAAATTGTTTTTTTTGTTTTGTTTTGTGCTTATTTTTTTCCCCCTTTAATGAAACCATAATATCATTTATATAATGAATATAATGAAACCATGCAGTGCAGCGTTTTTTGCGAGTGCTTTTGAATTGAACCAGTTCACTGAACGATTCATCTGAATGAACTGATTCATTTAAATGATTCAGAGTCAGGACAGTCTGAACAGACTGGAGTGTGTTTGAAGCTTTGCATCAGTTCATTACAGTATGACAAAAACATTATTTTTGAAGAGTAAACCATGTTTTATGTAACTGCTTGTTACAGTAGTCCTACAGAAACATCTGAGCTTCTGTCACATTACAGAGTGATAAAGAGACTCTCTTTCTGTGTGTCTGTCAGTGGCAAAGAAGATCGACGAGCTGCAGGAGATCCTGAAGAAGAAGGAGGAAGACATGAAACGGATGGAGGAGCGATACAAGAGATACGTGGAGAAAGCTCGCACCGTCAGTACAGACTGCAGAGAGTTAGTGCTGTATAGTATGAGGACAGTTTCCCTGAACGCCAGGCGTGTGTGTTTCAGGTCATAAAGACTCTGGACCCCAAGCAGAAGTCCGGCGTGGTTCCTGCTGAAGTTCAGGCGCTGAAGAACCAGCTGACGGAGAAGGACAAGAAGATACAGTACCTGGAGGTCAGACACACACACACAGTTTATCTGCGAGTCTGTGTGACTGTGGTGGTGTTGATCTCACGCTCGTCTCTGTGTGTTTCAGCATGATTTCGAGAGGACGCGCTCCAGACACGACCAGGAGGAGAAGCTCATCATCTCAGCCTGGTACAACATGGTGAGGAAACCGCAGGGACATGTCAACACTGTCAGACGCGGCAGGAAACCATTCAAAACTCTAAACACACTTAGGAGAGTTTCAAAGTGTTTTTGTTCAATGACTTGCAGGATTTTTCATCATTTTATTATATTATTTTTTATATATATCTATTTGTGGCATACTTTTAGAAAGTAATAAATATAAGCTAATAAGTTAATAAATGTATTTCTGAGGAATATCTCACAATTTTGTTTCTTCCTAGGTTTGATTTCAACAGTAAACCTCTGTTGTGCAAATTTTAATTTGATTACATTTTAAAAGATTAACTAAATAGTTTTTTATGCCTTTTGTTTGATTGCCACCATTAAAAAATAAAATAAAAATTGTTTTAAATCCAGAAAAACTTTAAAATGGACAACACAAAATTTCTGAAAAATTAAATTAATTTAAAAATTAAAAAATGATTTAAATTTGAACATTTCATAGAGCCCTATTTTTGTAAAAAAAATAAAAAAATAAATAATAATAATAAATTGTTACATTTTTCTAAATTCAATTGATTAGACATACTTTTTTAATTATTGAACAGATTCCAGAAAAAATGAAAATGAAAAACACTGAATTTAGGGGAAAAAACAACATATTTCCATAAGATTAGTTTGTTAAACTTAGAATAAATTGTAATTAAATTCTGTGTACTTTCTGATTACAATTAATTAGACAGTTTCTTTTCTTTTTTGGGGGGGTTACTAAAATTTAATTCCACTATTAAAATGAAATTAAAAAAAAAAGAGAATTTGGGGAAGAATAGAGAATAGAACATGGGGCTCTAAAAGTGGAATGTTTGTGAAACATTTAATAAATTGTAATTAAATTTCATAATTAATTAGACATGCTTTTTGATTACTAAAATTTTATTCAACCATTGAAATGGAATCCAGAAAATAAATAAAATAAAACTGAAAAAAAAAGAGAAAAAAAACCCTGAATCCAGAAAAATATAATTTTGGTTTACATTAATTGGAATTTAGAAACTTGTTATAAATTGGTAGTGTTTTATATCAAATTTTCCATTTATGTCCGCACACTGAGGGCAGAGTTGATCTGATTTTGTGGAGCTGGAGTGTCAAGCTGATCTCTGTTTGTGTCTCAGGGCATGGCTCTTCATCAGAAGGTGGCCGGAGAGAGATCGGGACCGGGTTCTGCTCCGGCTCAGTCCTTCCTGGCCCAGCAGAGACAGTGGACACATGCCCGCAGAGGCCTGTCCCGCCTGCAGCCCAGATAAAGCCCCTCACAGCGCTGATCCTGACGAACGCTTCACCTCTCGTCCAGCACTTCTGTCTGTCATCGTCCTGCTGAGAGCGGAGAGAGGATGTGTTTTATCAATATGTTTTAGATGAAGTTTTGTGTTATTTTTAGTTGATCCGAGCGTCAGTGTGTAGTTGAGTTTTAGTTTAGTGTTAATCAGCGCCAGGAACCACTGCGTTTAATGAAGTAGATCAACCTTTGATTGTTTTAATGCTGTCTTTTTACTGTAGATTTGGGTGTTGATCAGGGTTACGGTGCATGTGAACGCACTTTACACACTCGGTGCCTTCTGCCATCCGTCAATCATCTGCTGCACAGAAAACAAACGCTGAATGCTGGAAGCCTTTAATGCCACGAACAAATGAAGTGCTTTTATAATGATTTTTCCAGAGAGCTGCTGTCTTTTATTGACACTAATCATGGATGAACCGCTGGAGGAGGAGTTTCCACGCGGTTGCTGCTTGACCATTTGTTTTTTTTTTTTGTGTTTTTTTTTTTTGATGTAACGTCACCAAAGTCTGTTGCTGGTATTTATTTAGGCGGAAACACTACTGACTGTGAACACTGTGTTCTGGCCCTCGTCAGTCCGGATGCTGAGCTTGGTTTGTTTGTTTGTTTGTTTGTTTGTTCTTCACTCTCTGAGAGTTTCGTCACAGTGCTGATGTTCATGAGTTGCGTTCGTGTGTTTCTCACGGTGTTTTCATCGCTCGCTCTGGACTGATGGGGTCGGTACGGAAATAAATCACTTTAGTCTCACTGTTCTTCTCTTTGCACTACAATAAAAGAGGTTATTGGTACAAAATATCAGAGCTGAGTCTGTGTTAGTCGCTTTGGCTGAAAGCCTGCAATAAATGAGACACCACTGAGAAATGGATGAACAAAAAAAAAAACTTATTATTAAACATAATCCACAAATCAGTACTTGAAATAAGTCAGATGAATAAGCAGTCAAATAAATAATTGTATTGTTATGGTCCATGACTCCATGTTTGCCTTAAAAATAATTTTGAAATTGTTGAATTTATAGAACATTTTTAAAAGGTGAGGGGAAAAAAAGTAGATATTTTGTAATATTTGCTGACACATATGGAAAAGTACTCTAAAAATATGCTAATGACTTTTATAGTTCAGGGGTTTTAGTATTTCAGGTTATGATAACGCTAACGCATAAAAGACTGCATTATTATTGTGAAACAATATTATAAATGTGTAAAATATTATTTGGAAAATAGTTTTTAGTGTTACATTATTGTGTTTCCTTACTATAGTACTGTACTTAGATGTGTTATTGAAATCACTTTAAATTATATTTTTATTTTTATTCTAACTTTTTATTTAAATTAAATTGCATATAGTTTTATTTTAATCATTTAGCTAGATGAGTTGATCTCATTTTATCAATAATTTTATTTAATCTATTTAAACCAAACTGTTTATTTTAATTGTTTATTTGAATCAAATTTAATAAGACAAGTTAGTCTAACCTAATTTTATCATTTATAGTACTGTATTAAATCATTTTATTTAAATCATTTTAATATATTTATTTTATCTAAATTCTCTTTTTTATAAAAACGTTTCCTCTAAACAAATAGTTTAGTCTATTAAATGTGAGAACTAAAAAAACTCAATTATACATGAATGGTTTCTGGAAAAAAATAATAGATCAAGAAACCAGTGTGTTTTTGCTGTGATTTGTTTTTTAACATTATGTTTTCACAGAAAATAAAACTAAAATGAGTCAAATAAACAGCTTCACTAAAAAAAAAAAAAAAAGTTGTATAAGCAATTCTCACTCAGAAATTGATAGTAAATTTAAAAAAAGTCAGCGGCAAGTAACACCTTAAAGCAGAAACATTAAAAAAGTATTTTCGTCTCAAACGCGTTCAAATAAACAGATAAATCTGCGTGTGCTGTATCTGAGCGGCGCTGCGGTGCTTCCTCCGGCCTGCAGGCGGCGCCGGCGCGTCTCTCGCGGACTCGAGCGCCGCTGACTGCAGATGAAATGCAGTATGGCGGAGCGACGCTAAAATACAACAAACCTGTGCGAAAAACATCGGGATAAAACCCTGAAACCCTGCCGATTCACCGCGCAATCCGGCCGGTCTGCGATCATAACCGCACTCGGACCCGCGGCTCGATAATCGCGCTCTTTCTGTGCGTCGCTGACGGGGTTTTTGTTTCGCCGCGACACTTTTACGATCCCATAACAACGCGAACTAACGTATTATTCGTTCATTTTCACCTATATTACGCGTATACGCATTTAAAACACGTTTAATTCTTCACCAAACGGCAAATCGGTGCAGAAATCAGAACACCGCAGGAGTGAATGTAAAGGCTTTATTTATTATTTCACCGAACGGTAAAACCATGGAGAAAAAGCAGCATAAATCAGACAAACATCACCGCCATCACCACCATAACCACCACCACCACCACCATCCTCATCCTCAGCAGTCCTCCAGCAGCAGCAGCAGCAGCAGCGGCGGGGAGTCCGGCGGCAGCAGCCCGGCGCACGGGGCGCCCAAAGCGGCCAACGCCTTCGCCAACGACGGCAGCTTCATGGAGCTGTTCAAGAAGAAGATGGAGGAGGAGGAGAGGAGGAAGAGAGAGGGCGAGGAAGAGGAGAAGACGAAGAGCTCTGCTGCGGCTCCGGACAAGAAGCCGCTGAGCGCGAGCAGCTTTGTAAGAACTGCAGAGGACGCGCTTTACATTAGCGTAACACACACACACATACATACACACACATACATAGAGAGAGAGAGGGGTGTCTGTCAGTAGATTCGGGTCACTGTCGCTTCCTAAAGCCCGTGTAACGCTGTCAGTCTGTTCCTGTTTGACTCAGGTGGGCAAGCGGAGAGGAGGCGCGAGGCTGGCCCTCAAGACCGGGATGGTGGCCAAGAAACAGAAACTCGACTCCGAGGTGAGATGCATGCTGTTCAGTCATGGTTATTAGCAATATCAATAAAATAAGAATAATAACAATACATAGTTTTCATTATGACGCTATTTTATGGAGATTCATACAGTATATATGAGGGGTCTCCTTCATTAGGGGTCTACTTTTTAAAAATGAAAGCAGCTGAGAGCTACCAATGTTTACAATAGTTAAATCTCTTAAATAATGGATCTGTTATACAAGGCATTGTTAAAATGCGCTGGAAATTAAAAAAAAAAAAAAAAAATTACTGATGCACACAATGAAGTCATTTTTCGTTTACATTTAATCATTTAGCAGACGCTTTTATATAAAGCGACTTACAAATGAAGACATTGGAAGCAATCAAAATCAACAAAAGAGCAATGATACGCAAGCCTATGACAAGTCTCAGCTTAACCTAGTACACACAGCAAGGTTTGGTTTTTTTTCAATTATATAATAATAAAAAAGAAAACAGACAGAATAGAGCAAGCTAGAGTTAGAGGACTTTTTTGCTTTTATTGTGTAATAATAATAATAAAAAAAAAAAAATTCACACATATCAGGGGTCTCCAACCTTATTTCAGTCGGGAGCTGCTTTTCAAAAATTAAAGCAGCTGAGAGCTACCAATTTTATAAAATACTATTTTATAAAATCTCTTAATGTACAAATCCGAACTGTTTTACATGGCGTTGTTAAAATGTGCGGGAAATATTAAAACAGTACAAATACACACACTGAAATCATTTTACCAAGTTTTATGACAAAAGCCAGCAAATAAAATTAGCAGCACTGTGCACTTTTTGTTTGCATGAACAGTGAAATAAAAACATTAAAAAATGATGGCTGGATTTTAAACTAACAAAAAATGTTCATAACGTTATCTACTGACATGTACTACATGTTCAAATAAAGTTCATTTCAGCCTTTAAATCTTTCTTTTCTTTTTTTTTTTAATAAAAAGGATGAGTCAGAATGATAAATTAAATTTTATCTGCTCCATAAACAGTTCTAATGTGCGTTCTAAAAATCTCAACTCTTCTGATAACAAGGCAGCCTATTTTTCATCAATTTGGTCCGGTTTTCGCATTGGTCTGAACAAAAATATGGCAGACAGACTGAATGAATTTGTAAATCCACAGCTTGACAGCAGGTGGCGCTTATGAACAGCAGCAATAGAGCTGTTTCCACGGTAACCTCTGTAAATAAAGCTGCTGCTTCTAGACAAGCTTTATTACGCATTACACGGAGGGAAGATGGAAAGCAAACGCAATCGAAACCGAAACTTTACTGAAGACAACAGTCGGTTTACTTTTATGCATTCACACAAATAATTCAATCATACATTGTTTCATATACTTTCCCTCAGCAGTCTGCCTTCAGTCGTGTTTTCACACAAAACGAAACTACTCTACGTGTGGCGCCTGCGGGAGACTCTTAATAACTTTGATTAAAGCTGAGCAGTATTTACTGTGAGTTTTTCAAGTCGCGATAATCATATATGGGTTTAATGAGAATTAAAATACGAAACGGGATCATTAAAATAACTTCATGGCCAATATGTCAAGTAAGTCTTGGCCAGCTACCTCCAATCAGGACAGGAGCTACTGGTAAGTAATTAAGACATTTAATCACACAATTCTGAGTTTTATACCTCAGAACTGCGGGATAAACTCGCAATTGCGAGATATAGTTATGAGGTAAAAAAATAAGATGGTCTCAGAACTGAGGGTCACAATTCTGACTTTATAATGCACAGTTACTTGTTATAAATTCATAATTGTGAAAAAAGGCCTTTTTTATTTAGTGGCGGGAAAAGGCTCGCCAAAAAGTTTTTTTCGAGTTTTTCAGCGGAACGCGAAAGTTGTGCATGCAGATGCAGAAAGAACAGCGCTAACACACCTGAGAGGGGAGTAAATGTTGAGAAATTGAGATTTATAATAAATAAATTAGCTTTCCATTGATGTATGGTTTGTTATGATCGGAGAATATTTGGCTGAGATACAACTATTTGAAAATCTGGAATCTGAGGGTGCAAAAAAATCTAAATATTGAGGAAATCGCCTTTAACGTTGTCCAAATGAATTCTTGGCAATGCATATTACTAATCAAAAATTGAGTTTTGATACATTTACGGCAAGAAATTTACAAAGTATCTTCATGGAACATGATCTTTACTTAGTATCCTAATGATTTTTGGCATAAAAGAAAAATGGATAATTTTGCCCCATACAATGTATTTTTGGCTATTGCTCCAAATATACCCCAGCGACTTAAGACTGGTTTTGTGCTCCAGGGTCACAAATCATTGAGGTGTATTTTTTCGAGTATCACTTTTTTTCCATAATATTTCTTTAGGTTTTTTCAAAATGTTCATATGCTTTACAATACTGTACAAATTTATAATTTTTAGTGTAATATCAATTTATGTGATTTTAAAATATTTGTAAAGCATATTATTTAATTCTTACGTGGTTATCTACCATCAGTCGAGCAGTATTAAAAGAACCATTTCCAAACACGATAATAATTTATTTTATTCATGATGATTTTCCACTTAAACATTTATATCTAAACGACTTCTGTTAGAATTGGCAAAAAAAGATGAATTTGTACATATTTCAGTAGCATTCAAAATTTTGGAATAAAGTTTTTGAAAGAAGTCTCTTCTGCTCACCAAGACTGCATTCATTTGATCAGAAATGCAGTAAAATTGTGAAATAATATTATAATTTAAAATAACTGTTCTCTATTGTGAAATATAGTACATTTTCAGCATCGTTACTCCAGTCTTCAGCGTCACATGATCCTTCAGAAATCATTCTAATATACTGATTTGCTGCTCAAGAAACATTTCTGATTATTATCAATGTTGAAAACCGTTGTGCCGCCGCCTATTTTTGTGGAAATGGCGATATATTGTATTTTTCAGATTCTTTGAATAAAAAGAGAAATCTTTCATAACATTATAAATGTCTTTACTGTCACTTTTGATGAGTTTAATGCATCTCTGATGAGTAAAAGGTCATATGCGTGTGTATCTGACGCAGGTGGAGGCTGGGAAAGGAGACGCCTGGACGAAATACATGGCAGAAGTGAAAAAGTATAAAGCGCATCAGTGTGGAGACGACGATAAGACCAGACCGCTGGTCAAATAGACTGAACTGCTTCCTGTGGAGACGGGCGTCACTGCCATTCACGCTGTCTGCTCTTCCCCTTCTGCTCTTTGTTTCCAGCTTGAGTTTTACCCTGTATTTGCCCGTTTGTTGGATTCTGGTTCTTTTTGAGTCGTTATGATTTAGCCCGTGGCATTAGACCGATCTCGTTCACCTTGTTGATATTTTGTACTCGACATGTTTGCTACTTGAATGTCACCTGATGAAGATTGACGATGATGAATTAAAATCGCAGTACCAGTTTCTGTCCCGACTGTGATGTTTGACCTGATCACGTGTTTCTGAGATTCGAGATCTATTTGTCA
Source organism: Acrossocheilus fasciatus (assembly GCA_036784905.1). Classification (NCBI taxonomy): domain Eukaryota; kingdom Metazoa; phylum Chordata; class Actinopteri; order Cypriniformes; family Cyprinidae; genus Acrossocheilus; species Acrossocheilus fasciatus. The sequence continues at coordinate 7,051,943 of CM071940.1, read as the reverse complement.
GCTTCCATTTTACACACTTTACCTCACTTAGGATTCTGTGTTTGTTTTACATACTGCTTATTAAAAATGTTGCATATTTTTCATATGGCTTCAGTTAGTTTAATAGCTTTAACTCTTCATTGTTCTTCATCATTCAGAGAAAGAGAGAGAAATTTTGGATCTATGAATTTTTTTTTTAATTTTAAACATATGTAATAAGCATACAAGCTAAAAAATTAAGTTAATGGGGCAGGGATTTAAGATATGTGAATTAAGAATATTTTTTAAATTTAAGAATATAAATCTCTAATTTTTAATTCCAACTTTTTTGTAATATTTTTGTAACTGTTTCTAACCAGATTTTTTTACATTTTAGATGGAATTTGCGTTGTGCACTTTAAACAGCATTAGCAAAAAAAAAAAAAAAAAACTTGTTTCTTTAGGAAGTTTCTTCCTGTATTTTTGAGATTAGGGTTACCTAATTTAATTTTATATATAACTTAATGACTGATCATTTCAATGTGGGTTAATACAGGGAAGAAGAAGAAAAAAAAACCCGGCTGACATGGTCATGAAACATGAAAGAGCTGATTTAAGACCAAAATATCCAAGATTAAATGGTCACACTAAAAATGAAAGAACATAAACTCGTTTCTTTATCTCTTGTACCGTAATTAGAAATTTCTAAGTTTGAAAAAAAGCTATAATTGATCAAATGTTCGTTGAACCTACTTCAGTTGAAGTATAAACCAATACTTCAATAAAATAGAATTTTAAAAAATGCTCTGAGACAAAGAAATCCTTTCTTAATCTAAATTGCTAAAAACGTAACATCTTAGACCAAAATCATCACAGACACAGAGAGAGTTTTCACTAAGGCTTCTGCATTTTTATTTTGCTCGTGTCCTGAAACGTAGGTAAACAAATCCTGAAAGTTCAAGTATATTACAATGGCCGCCGTCCCGCCCTTCATCATTTGGTTTGAATTTAAAGGGGCGTTTCGTTGGTGAACAGCACCGGAGACAACGACCCACACCAGAGAGGGAGGAACACCTTCACTCATCAATATTCATTCACTCCACACATTTAAAAAAAATCCTCATTTACAGGAGCTGCGCACTAATCGACAAACACACACACACACACACACACACACACGTTTCCCTCCCCGTCACAGTGATCAGGTCTGTCTGTGTAAACATTGATACATATGTACAACCCACGGATCATCATTCAAACAAACAAATAACATTATTCATCTGCATCAATATTCAAATGAGTATAAAAACAGCTCCGTCCCATTGGACAGCCAGCATATCATGCATAAAAGTGGGCGGAGTCAGTCCCGGATAACAGTTCTGTGATGTCATAAGGTCTTCCTCTTCAAGTCTCCGCCCTGCGTTTGATTGACATCTGCACACAGAGAGAAAGAGAGAGAGAGAATCAGTTACGAAGCACTGCGACTCGTCCCGACTGAAGATGATGAAGAAAGCAGCAAACGCGCGCATGCAGGCAGCGGGAGCGTCGCGCGCTCAGCGTTTACCTGAGAAAGCCAGCTGTAAGTGTGGCGGCAGAGTGGCCTGAGCCCCTGACATGAGACCCTTTAACACATCTGAGGAGAGACGGGACAGAGAGACACACACCCCACGCATGAGACGCCACATGAGACACACAGAGATTCAATGAGAGGAAGCAGATTCATGACGAGCCACGTGATGAAGACCAGATGATGAACAACACACACACACACAGCTGTGACATCTTATGTATTTTAAAGAGGTCATGAACTGAGAAAGCAGAATCGCCTTGATCTTTTGACATATAAGAGGTCACTGTGCTATAAAAACATCCTGTAAGCTTCAGAACTCAAAACTTTGTCGTTAGTCTAAACGCAGCTTATACTGAAGCCAGTCTGATAAAATGACAGCTTGTGGAATATGATGTAATAGTGTGGATAAGCACCGCCTCCACAGAAGATCATCAATGCCTGCTTCTACATCGCTGCCTGATTAGTCCTGCCCACCGATTCTACATCGTTTAGCCCCGCCCACTGATTCTACATCATTGCCTGTTTAGCCCCGCCCACCGATTCAACATCACTGCCTGTTTAGCCCCACCCACCGATTCTACATAACTGTCAGATTCCTTTACAAACAAGGCACAATTCGACGAAGGATTTTCAGAAAGATTGTAACTAAAAGACGATGCTGTGCCGACTATATTGGATCTGACATTAATGTCGCAACAAGTGTGAGTAACTGTTTTCATTACGTGGTCACTATTGCATCGTCTCCTTACAGATCGTTTTATACGTATTGAGTTATGCGTTTTTGACCTAAATCACAGCAGCGTCCATCTATAAGGAATGTACGCTGTCAAACACACACAACTATTAGCCAATCATAGCAGTGGGCGTTTACTTCTGAGTCAACAGTCCGCCACACCTGTTCAAACAGAGCGTTCTGACGAGGGGGGTCAAAAACAGGACAGAAAACAGCTTATTACTTCTAAATTATGATGGTTTTTTTATGTAAAAATCTTGATAACGTTATAAGTGGACCTCGGCGAGCAGTTCATGACCCCTTTAAGTTCAATGACAGCAGCATCACTTGCAAAAATGGAAATACTGAACAAAATGCAAGTCAACATGATTTCTTTCCCATAAAAAAATACTTTCAAATATTACAAGTGTAGTAAATTATGTACTAAATAAGTAAATACTAACAGGTTACTGCAGCTGTACACACAAAGAGACACCTACACACACACAACATCAACTAATGAGGGCTCATACGAGCCTACCTCTAGAAGAAAACATAAGAAATAATTCAAAATAAGTCTAAATTATGGACATTTAATACATTTTATGTAAATGACTGAAGGACCAAGATGAAGATAGAACTGTACCTTTACATTTACCTAGGTTTATTAGCATAAATACTATTGATAGATTGAAAAAACTGTTGATAACGGATAACTATAATAAACAATTTATATACATAATATAATTATATGTCAATACAAACGTACATAAATTAGATTAATTCATATAAATGGCTTCACATCAAAAATATAATTTATTTTATAATATTTATCATTTTTAAGTATTATTTTGTACATTTACTATTTAATGTCATATTAACAGCACAGGATATTTTTTAAAGTAGCCGAAATTATAATAATCATAATAACAATAAAACTTCAATAAATAAAGTAGTGATATACAATAATTCAACAATATTTTCTCAAAATAATACATTAAAATTATATAAACGTTTCAGGATGGTATTTGTTAGATGGCATTTTTTAATATGTCTATTTATGACATTTCTGAATACATCTGTTGCCTAATATCATTTAAAGCAGGACAGTCCAATAAAATCTGATTTACAGTTAAGACAGTTATAGTTGTTATTCTTCACTGTTCAATGAACACACACATGTACACATTCACTATTAGAGGCTCATGAAACAAATGTGTATCAGGAACATCACAGTGATGAAGATGATGGGTCATTTGAAAAGGTAAACAGAATTGACCTTCCTAAGACTTCAAAAAATTATCCTAAACTACCCTGTATTTATTGATCACACCGACTCACTCTGGGGAAGGTTGAACCCTGAGCTGCTGGGATTGGTCGAGACTCCGGTGGTCGCCGTGGAAACCACAGAGGAAGGAAGATTCAGCAGGTTTGGAAACTGGAACGGGAGAGAGACGGGAACCAGACCTCCTAGCATCCCGAACCCCAGCGGCAGAGACGGACCGGCCGAGCCCAGCAGAGCGCTGGAGGACGACACCTGCAAAACACCATCGTCACACTGTTAGAGCCAAAGACCACAGCACACGTTTACAAAGACAAATTTACAAATCCCTATGGAGTCTAACAACTGTATTTTTTGTACAAATTTGCCAACTAATAAAATAACTCATAAAAACACAACACTTTGGTAATGGCTTGTATTTTGAGGAATACTTAGGAGTTCAAGTTAAGTTCTGTTCCAAAATGTGTGGCATAAATTACTTACCACATAAATCATTGCTAACTAAAAAAATTATAATTCTAGGGGTAATAATAGAATAATTTTATTCTTTCCAGGGAAAAAATAGCTGTAAACAGTTGTCTAAATAAAATCAAATACAATATTTTCAATGTTAAATAAAATGAATTTTAAAAAAATTACACGTTTAGAAATCAGAAAAAAAAAAAACTTATTCTATTAAAAAACTTTTTTTTAATTCATTTTTTTATATTTCCACTAAACATTAAAATTAACTTCATTTTATGAAAATATAAAAATGTTAATGTTTAATTAAAATTAAACATTTAAATTTCTTTAAAATTTTCATTAAAATTCCACTTATTTTTAATTCTAATTTAAAATGTAATTAAATTTGTTAAATTAAAATATATTTTAATAATAATTTAAACAAAAATATTACTACAATTATTATAAGTAAAATTATAATTATGCTACTAAACTTTCCTGAGAAAAAGACACTTTTATAATGTCCCTGCTGAAGAGATTTGGTGCTAAAAATAGGCCTTGAGTTTGAAAGTAGTAAATATAAATTAATAAATATTTAATTAAAATGTACAAAAAAAAAATACTGTAATAATTTAAGATTAAATATAAATTTAAGAAGCCAAGAACAGGCCTTGATCAAATGAGCAGACAGACCTGTGAGAGTGGAGACGCTGTGGCCGTGGAAACAGATGTGATTGTCTTCACTCCCTGATTAGCTCCACCCACTTGTCTGTGTCGCTGACTGTGATTGGCCGTCCCCGCCACCAGTGACGCGCTGGTGGCCGGTTGCTTGGCGACAGGCGCGATTGTCGTGGTGAGTCCGGAGATACTGTTGACCTGAGATGAACTCTTCTGCCCCACAGGGGCGCTGTAACCGCCGGCGACGAACCCCGTGTGGAAGCTCGGGCTCTTGGAGGCGTGCTGGTGCATGCTGGGTAACGTGGGCGCTCTGGAGACGACGGGCGAGGCGGTGGGCGTGAGCTTGATGATGGGCGAGCTAGGGTTGTGGGGCGACTTGGTGAGGGTGGCCTGCATGGGCGTGATGAAGCCAGGTTTGGGTGACTCGTGGTTTTTGGCTTGCGCAGTCACGTGGAAAGGCTGCGCGGATTTGACGTTTAAAAGTGATGGTGAGGAAACTGCGGGAAGCGTGCGCAGCGAGCTGTTATTGCTGGTTTTGATGAGGCCCGTCGCCATGGTGATCACCGCTTTTCCCGCCGGAATCTTCTGAGGGGCGTGAAGAGGTGACGCTGTCGGAGGAGGGCGGGGCTTCGCCACAGACACGCCCATCTTGGTGGGCGGAGTCACAGATGGTCGCTGAGCGGGAATAACAGAGTGTCTCTGAACCGGCGACAGGACGCTCACACTTTTAACGACCGGAGCCGCAGGCGACGAGGAGAGGACACTGGGAGGAGCAGGCGGAGGTGGGGTGTTCCCGCTCTTTTTGGCCAGGTGTGGAGACGCGAGCAGCGACTGGGGCGGTTTGAGCAGCTCGGTGGATGGCGGGCTGTTGGACTGGGCGAGGTCTTTGGCGACGCTGCTCAGCATGGCCAGAGCGTGAGAGATGGAGTCCAGCGACGGGGCCGCCAGGTCCTCGTCCAGAGAGTCCGACAGGCAGATGGGCTCCGGCGGGGACAGCACGCGCTGGACGGTAGCAGGAGCAGCGGCTTCCACTGAGACGACCGGACGCTGGACTGCTGGAGGAGGTGCGGAGTCCACAGAGACGGACGGTCGCTGGAGCGCAACGCTATCCTGAGGCTTGGGCTTCGCTTTCGGAGCCGGTAACACCCTTTTCTTTACTCTGAAAACAGAGCGGTGCAGTTTACATTTACATTTAGTCATTTAGCAGATGCTTTTACCCAAAGCGACTTACAAAGTAGACGTAATCAGACCTTTGAGAGAGCAACAATTTACACGTGCTGTGACCAGTCTCAGCCTAGCACAGTGGACATAGTACGTTTTTTTTTAAATAAATTAGACCAAATAGAATAGAATAGAATACAATAGAATAGAATGGGTAAGTGCTAGTTTAATTACGAGACCAACATGAAACACATCAGCAGTGAACCACTTCTGTAATGTGACAATGTTCAACAAGAAACTGTTAAATGTTAAAAAAAAGAAAGGCGTCATTCACCTACAACAGCAGCTGCAAGCAATGAATAAACCGATATTCTTATTCTTCAATTTTACAAATTTAAAGGGATAGTTCACAGAAAATTGAAACTTTTCTGTTAATTTACTCATCTTCAGGCCATTCAATATGTAGGTGACTTTTTTTCTTCAGTAGTAACGGTACAGATTTTTAGCTGAAACTGTGGTCCTCAGTGATTCATTTAATGCAAGTCAATGGGTACCGCCAATGACATTTGTGTATCTGAAAGCTGAATAAATAATCTTTCCATTGATGTATGGTTTGTTAGGATCGGACAATATTTGGCTGAGATACAACTCAGGGTTTCTGCAGGATTTTTAAGCTCAAATTTAAGACTTTTTTTTAGACCTTTTTAAGACCTGCACAAATAAAATTAATACCATATGCGCGTGGTAGGGCAATGTCTATGGTAAACTATTAAACTGTAAAATGACTGTAAAAAGCATGATTTACAGTTCAGATAGAAGTTTTCAGGAAAACAAAAAGTTTTATAAAATGATACACTTCACATTTCAGCCTTTAAACCATTTAAGAAAATGGATGAGTCAATAATTTTAATTACATTAATTTAAACAATTATTATCAATAAATTATTATATTAATTAAATAACATACAAACACATTTTACTGTTTAGATTTTTATAATGAATTATCTTCTTATTGACCCACTAGTTCACATTTACAGCTCTGTCTGTTTGCAAGGTAAAAACATGGGTCGATTTTCACATTGGTCTGAACAAAAAAACTAATGTTCCTGCCGTACCGGAGGCTGCAGTTCTAGGACCATATTTTTTGGGACAGCGCTATCTACTCCAACAGAAGAGACCTGATTCAAACATTAAACAAACAGATGCAAAGACTAGATCCATGGAAACTATTCATTTTTTATCTTTCCATCTTATTTTTAATGTAAGAGCTGGCGTGAACCGTTTGAGGGGGAGTCAGCAATCTCCATTTAGCCTTTTTAGCTGTGCAAAACAGTTCATTGTGATGCTGGATCTTGTAAATTAGTATTTGTATTCAAATTATTTTACATTTATTGAAGTACTAATAATCACACCAATTTGTCAGACGTGAAGCGCTGCGGCTAACGAACTGAAGTCTCGCACAGACAAGTCTTTCTTTCCAAGAAAACTGAATTTAAAACCAGAATATATAGAATATATTGAAATAAATTAGGTTAAATATTTCAAGAGGGTTACCAACGGATATGTTTAGGGTTAGGAGTTGGTTAGGACAATAATTAAGTGTATACAATTAAACAACTACATAATTCCTTAAAAAATAATAATATAAAGAATTGAATAGCAAGTGCTATAAAATAATATGAACCACTAATATTTGGTCATTTAGCAGATGCTTTTATCCAAAGCGACTTATAAATGTGGACAATGGAAGCAATCAAAATCAACAAAAGAGCAACGATATGCAAGTGCTATAACAAGCCTCAGTTAGCTTAACGCAGTACACACAGCAAGGTTTTTTTTTTTTTTTAAAGAATAGAATTATAATAGAGAGTGCTAGAGTTAGAGGGTCAAATAAAGATGGAAGATATGTTTTTCGTCGATTCTTGAAGATGGTTAAGGACTCAGCTGCTGGGATTGAGTCGGGCAGGTCATTCCACCAGGAGGGAACAGTTAATGTAAAAGTCTGTGAAAGTGATTTTGTGCCTCTTTGGGATGAACAATAAAGCGACGTTCACTTGCAGAACGTAAGCTTCTAGAGGCACATAAGTCTGAAGTAATTAATTTAGGTAAAGGGGTGCAGAGCCAGTGGTCGTAGCTATTGGTAGCCAGTGCAAATTGATAAACAGAGGTGTGATGTTCTTCATTCTTTCTTACATTATTTGTGGCTCATTAAAATTAATCTTGCTGCACGTTCTGGATTAATTGTAAAGGTTTGATAGAACTGGCTGGAAGACCTGACACAATACATACAAAAAATAAATACAATAAATAAATAAAATAATAAAAAAAAAAAATTAACAAAAAACAACAACAAAAAAAAAAAACTATAGGAACCTAGAAATCCAGTTCTGAAACTACAGCCTCCGGTATTGCATGAATACACTACTCAGAACAACAGCCTTATTGAACACATGCAGATTCATTCACTGCCAGCAGGAGGCGCTTTCGAACTGTTTCCCCGGTAACAGCAGAACACAAAGCAGCACTGGACTTTGAAACGTGCTGCGCTCATATTTATTTATAGCTTTTTGAAGTTTAATCGTCACATTAAGCTGCATCGTGATTCTGGTGATTCTGGTCTGTACCCAAATTTAAGACCTCTCGAAATCATAATTAAGACTTTCTTGTACAATTTAAGACTTTTTATGACCTTAAATTTGATAAAGTAAATTTAAGACGTTTTAAGACTTTTTAAGGACCCGCGGAAACCCTGCAACTATTTGAAAATCTGGAATCTGAGGGTGCAAAAAAATCTAAATATTGAGAAAATCGCCTTTAAAATTGTCCAAATGAAGTTCTTCGCAATGCATATTACTAATCAAAAATTGAGTTTTGATACATTTACAGCAAGAAATTTACAAAATATCTTCATGGCACATGATCTTTATTTAATATCCTAATGATTTTTGTCATAAAAGAAATATCAATAATTGTGACACATACAATGTGTTGTTGGCTATTGCTACAAATAAACCTGTGCTACTTAAGACTGTTGTGTGGTCCAGGGTCACATATTGAGGAGTTACAAAGCGAACTGAACCAGCGTCTCGAGCAGCACAGGTCTACAAGTTACTCAATCAAAACTCACTTTCAGATGTCACTTTGACTCGAAATGAGCCAAAAATAGTGGCACATCTGATCCTGGGATGAAGGTGAAGAAACTGATTCAGCGCTCCAGTCCCTCCATCAGCACGTGAAGCGAGCAACCATTTCGACTCGGACCGAAGAACAATGAGTCGCTGATATGAGCATCCAACACTTGAATGAAGGGGTCAAATGAGTGTTTTTATGTTTTTTCTTTGTTTATGTAAAAATGTGAGCTGATGAAAACTAGTTTATTCACTTTATATGCTTCAGACATGTAGAACATCTGCGTCAACATCATTATTGGGTGCTTTAATAATATAATTGCATATTTGTTTCATTACTGTGTGATTGTGTAAATGAACTAGTGAATTGAACCAGTTCATTTAAACAAATTGTGTGAAAGTACCAATTAGTGAAAAAGAATCAGATTTCCCTGTTTGTCTGAGGCTGTGGATTACAAGTAATAATATGGTAAATAATGTTCAGTTTCTTGCACAGACTTATCGTTTTGCTTCATAAGACCTCAAAATACCATAAGGACCCATGGGTATTAATTTAGTATTGCCTGTATATGCTTTTTTTGACTCTCAAAGTAATGGCAGCCATTGACTTCTATTTTATGAATTACCAAGCAGCACGGTTTCAAATTAAAATCTTCTTTACTTGTTCTACTGAAGAAAATAGCCACCTACATCTTGGATGACACGAGGGTGAGAAAAACAACAGTGAATTTTCATTTTTGGGTGAACTATACCTTTAACACAGCACTGCACAAAGCAAATAGGTCAAAACAGCTTGTTTGTGTTTAAAAATAGCCAAGGGCAAAATACTCACGTATTTCCTGTGAGGTGACTGTGAGCCATACGGCTCTCTTTAAACAACATCCTGAGAAACAGAGAGAAAGAGAAAGTCAATCACGCTTCAACATTATTTACCAGCGCAGACATCAGCAGTGTTCTGGTGCAGAAACCCACCTGGCCTGCATCCATCCTTTGGGCCAGAGCGGTTTGACCTCCGTCTCCATGAAGACCTTCAGGTAATCTTCAGGTGAGAGTGAACTCTGACCCTCCAGCTCATAACAGCCCAGCTTCACCTGAACCAGATTACACAGAAGAGACCTGCGCAAACAAACACACATCGGCTTTACTCAACCACTAGATGACTACAATAAGACAAAACAAGCTTTAAAATAAGCTAAAACTAACACAAAAATGTGAAGATGACATTAAGTCCATTACATTAATTCCATCAACAACATGTCTTTTATTTGAACTGTCACAAACCTGGACATGACGGAAATTTAAGGGTAATTTCTAGTTTTCTAGAATGAAACCTTAACATGTTTTGGAAATTGCAATTAAAAAATTTCATAGGATTACTTTAGTTTTATTAAGTTAATAACAATAATAAATCATTTCAGTATTATTAATATAAATTAATAATACTAAAACAACCCTAACCATAAAAATGTGTTAAATTATATTAACTTACATTATTAACATTATATTAAATAACACTATTTTAGTCATATAAACTATTTAATATTATTTTTGAATTTGAGTCTTATATTTTTAATTTTACTTTTAAAGTTTTAGTATTTTTATTTTGTTTTATTTTTATTTTTTTATTTCAGTTTTAGTACTTTAATTTGAAGTTAGAACGAAAACTGTTGAAAATACAAACAACATTTTTTTTCTAATTAGGGATAATAACCCTGGTATGAATCCTGTAGAAAATGACAGATTTGTTTTAATGATTTGATCTAATCACATTAATATATTGCTGCTCCTTGATTCTGTAAATCAAAAAGTTTGAAAATAAGCAGCGCTGTCTTTGAAAACCGTCTTGGCGTCAAACAGGTTGAGAATCCTTGAGCAGCTGGTTTGTCTTGAGATGTTTGTCCCGAGGACGATCTTGAGTCTCACATTACTGACTGTTCCTGATCTGTGTGTGATCTCGGAGTTTCACCTGAGTTTGTCGTCCCACACAAATTTCTTCCTGGGGCCCATCACTCTTTTTCCTGGCTTCTCATCATCGTCGTCCTCCGAGCCGTTTCTGTCACAGTCCTCCGTATGCTGCCTGCGAAACAAGCATTCAAATAAGCCAAAAACCAAGATTTCTTATTTCAATTCTTTCTTTCTTTTTTTTTTTTGTCTTTGAAAAACTAGGATTTCCATGGTCTTGGAAAACTTAGATTAATTTTTTTATGCAGAATTAATTTTTTTATTAATTCTGGATAAAAAAATAAATATGAATATTGTTAGTTCTTTGACTAATTGCTTTTGTTCCTCTTTGGATAAAAGCGTCTACTAAACAAAATGTAAATGTATACATATATCAAACAACCAGAAAAGTCTTTTCATCAGTCATTCACTGTTAAAAAAAAAGAGCTAGATCCCTAAACACTGAGCTCTTCAAACCCTCTGCAATCCTGAAATGTAGTTCATTTCAATTTTGTAGTCTTACTTGGCGACTTTGGCCATGCAGTCCATGTTGTAGCGTGCGATCTGCTCCGGCATGACGCTGCAGACGGCCAGCTTGAGCTTGTGCAGCGGCACGCGCAGCCGGTCGTCCTGGATGTTCAGGCTGAGCTTCTTCAGCCGCTTCAGCAGAGCCTCTTTATTGCACGGCACGAAGGCCTCCAGATGAGAGTAGACGGCAGTGCGCACCGACGCCGGCTGCTCCTGCACCTGCAGCTCGATGCTACCGAGAGAGACGGAGAGAGCAAGTGAGACGATTAACACCAGAGAGAGAGAGAGACTCAGAAATGAAAACAACGGCTGAATGAACTCACTCCAGCAGGATGTTGTTCATGTCCAGCGTGAAAAACTTCTTCCTGCCCTCCATATCGAACTGACGAGACGCCTGGGAGGAAAACAAGCGTTTAACAGCAGCTCAAAAGCAGTTTAACTCCATGCTGGATATCATGGCTGTAAGCACTGTGCTCCTATTGTGTTTGTAAACATGCATATTGCAGCATTTCAAACCTGTCTGCTGAAACTACACACTGTATTAATAGACAGCATAGTTTTGTAGAAATAAAACAGCATCTTCTGACTCACTGACACTATTTTAACCTGCTTTCCATCTTTCTAACCTCTCCCTCCTCCTGCTCTGACTGTTTCCTGTCTATTTTCTCTCTATCTTGATCGTCTGCTCCTCCTACACCTCTCTCTACCTCGTCTCCTCCTCTCTCTCCTTCACAATCTGCCTGGAAAGAAAAGACCACACACACACACACACACACACACACACACACACACACACACACACACACACACACACGCACACACACACACACACACACTATACATTCATAAAATTACTGAAGATCAATCATGAAAACTAACAACAGTCATTATGGATCAGTCGGAAAATACTTTTTAAAGAAAATACTGAAATTCACTCTCAAAACCAAAATAATCAAAATCAGGGCTGCACAATTAATCGGAAGAATACATTTGAAATTGCTGTATGGCACAGTTTGACGATCTCATCACAAAAACTGCAATTTAATTAAACTCTATATTTATAAATGAAAGCATTAGGACAGCCATAAATATTGGTATCGGTATCATAATTATATTATTCTTAAATACTCTATTTTTAATTGCATACTATTTAAAAAAAAAATTATTCATTATAATTAAACAATAATTATATATATATATACATATGTGTGTGTGTGTGTGTGTAATTAAAACGTTATAGACTCATAATAATGACTTTAATCTAAAAATATAATATTAAAAAATATAATAATAAAGATGATAAATTTATATATATATATATAGAAATTATTTTATGGTCATATTGATATATAAATCAAACATTTTGGACTAATTGTGCAGAAATACAGACAAAGAAAGAAAGAAAGAAAGAAAGAAAGAAAGAAAGAAAGAAAGAAAGAAAGAAAGAAAGAAAGAAAGAAAGAAAGAAAGAAAGCAATTTTATTTTTTTATTTTGGTTTTGATTATTATTATCATTATTATTATATTTTATTTGCTTAATATTTTTAACAATACAATAAAGCTTAAGGAATTAATATTATTAAAATTATTATTTTAATACAAGAAAACACTACAAACATTTTAATTACAATAATTACTAAAAAATAATATTAAAAATATCTTAATTTACTATTGTTATTTTTTTAAATAACATTTAATATAAATAATATATTATCATATATTACTAAACAATAATTATTATTATTCTCATGGTCACATTATTAGGTCTTTATAAATCCCAACAGTTTGCACAGACATAAAAAAGGCACAATTTTTTTTTTTTTTTTAACCGGAAAATTGATTTCTCCCCCAAATCGCGGAGCCCTAGTTTGAAGTCAGACAGTAATTATTTTGAAGTTTATTGTTGAAGGCAGAGGATGTTACAATACTGCTTTGGGGCTGTATTACTATTAAACTATATAAACGTGCAGGCGGATAAAAAAAAAAAACAGCTCAGCTTCTCAAAAGACCTCCGCTCCATTAATCTCCTGTTTCTGAAAGCGTCCCATGTGAATGTTAATAAGCACGGCTCATGAATCAGTTCTGCTGGAGCTAAGAGCAGATCTGTGACGTGGATGTAGAGGTGAGCACTCACCGAGCGCAGGTCCTCGATGCGTTTGAGCAGCGGAGCGGGAAGGCTGCTGGGAAGAGGTGGTGGCGGCATCAGCCCCGTCTTCTGCACTCGACCTGCGGCTCCTGCCTTCTGCCCCGCCGCACCGTTCTCGCTCTGCCCCGGACTGGACGGCCCAGGAGAGTCCAGCAGCCCGAAGTCCAGGTCGCCCATCAGCTCCTGCAGCACGTCGTTCTCCGTGGCTCCGCCCAGCAGCGTCAGCATCACCGGGTCAGAGGCCAGGTCGGCCATGGTCAGGTCGCTGCCGGGGGCGACCACGGCAGCAGCGGCAGCGTTGTTCGGCGGAGCGCGGACGAGTTTGACCGCAGCCGTCGGGCTCTTCTTACGGATCTCCTCTTTCTCACGGCTGAAGCGGCGGATCATAGCGGCCAGAGACAGAGAGTCCTTCATCAGCTTCTTCCTCTTCTTCTTCTCCGGCCGGTTCAGAGCCGAAACACTAACAGAAAGACAAACAAAAGAGCTGTCATATTCACAGCCACTCAAAAGTTCAGGGTCAGCAGGAAAATTCATCAAAAGTGACAGTAAAGACATTTATAATGTTACAAAAGATATTTGTTCTTTTGAACTTTCTATTCATCTGTGGATCCTGAAAAATAAAATGAATCACGGTTTCAACAAAAATATGTAATAAATAAGTAATAAATTACATTTTACAGCAGGCTACATTCACACAGAAAACAGTTCTTTTAAACTGCAATAATATTTCACAATTGTTACTGTTTTACTGTATTTTTGATCAAATAAATGCAGCCTTGGTGAGCAGAAGAAACTAATTTCAAAAACAAGAACAATCTCGCCAACCCCAAACTTAGATTTTAGGACAACTTTGATGAAAGGTTTTGATCCGCTTCAAATGTTGACTAGTGTATATGTGAGTTCCGTGGTTTTTAATAAAATGCTGAAATTCACTTAAAAATAACAACTGAATCAATCAAAAGAGATAATCAACAAATAAATACACTAAATATATATAACTTCTATTAAGCAAAATCATCTTATGTTCATAAATTATGCTCATTTCACATAGCTGCACTACCCTTTTAATATGAATAAAACTGAAATTGTGATTATTTGAAGTCTGGTTATATGAAAATGACCATACCCATAAATGTAAGTATTGTAATTTTATTGTAAAATTAATTTCTTAATTTATTGGAGCTATTTTTGTTGGTGAAATAGGGCAAAAACAGGCAATATGGTGTCTAAAACGTAAGTCTCTTAAATGTTAACTTCTTGTTTATTGAACTGTTATCATTTGTAATCATGATGATTTTTGAAGCAAAAAAAAAAAAAAACGGCGTTCGATCTTCGTGTGATATTAACTATATGAAATGATATAAATGCATACATTTTCCACCTCCATATCTTGAATTTTCTGACCATTCTTCATGCATTGTAATTGTAATATTGAATCATGCAGTGAAAGAATGCATGTGAGCTAGTCGACTTTACGTAATTATGCGTGCACTCTTTGGTTGATTCTTGCAATGTACTTGTTAAAACAACAATTACGAAATTATCACAAACGATATATAATCGCACACCCCTATAACAAAGGCTGTATCACAAATAAAGGCAGTTATTATTGTTTTTGGTATTGACTTTTTCAAGTTACTTGTCCGATAAATTTCTCTTTCACTTGCCCGTCCAACACATTCACTTGACAAGCGTTAATGTCAAGCCCTGATCAGGGTCTAGACATAATACTTTAAAAGTTGAACTTGGTTTCATTTATCAGAGCATCTTTAAAAAAAAGCAGTGAGATGCAGCGTAACGGTCAACAACGTCCATCTAGTGCTTGAAAAAACGACTCAAAGCAGCACAGTACGCGTGTCTGAACTCACCCTGGCTTGGGTACTTTGAATTTCCTGGGTTTCTTCTCCTCCAGGCCGCCGTCCTGCTTCTTCTTCCTTCTCTTTATCACCCGCTCCTCTCCATCTTTCTGTCAATCAGAGACAAGAACATCATCTCAGTCAATCAAGCCATCACAGACTCAGAGATCAGACAGAAATCACCAGGGATTTCAGGACAGAAACTCCTGACCAAGAAGAAGGACTGCACGATTCAGTCAGACAAGTCATATTGTGATTACTACGACTAAAACTACAGTTGATATGATTAAAAAATAAATAAATAAAAATCACCAGGAATTTTATTTATGTTATGGCTGATAATCAATAAATAGGCCAATATTACAAATCCAAAACACTTTGTTAAACTCATTAAAAACTAGTAAAAACTATTGTAAAATGCACACTTTAAAGGGTTTAATGTACTTTTCATGGGTAAACCTTTGCCATAATCAATCCTTATCCCATTAAATATCCAATAACAGCTCATAAATATCCAATAATGTCCAGTTCAGTTGCTGCTGCTTAGATATTAAAGCTAAAAATTCTTCAGTGAAACATGCTTATCAGAGTGTGTAGAAATAATGCATGAAGACTGTATGTTTATTGAATTATTTGGGGGTTTAATAATCACACTAGGTTAAATGCACAACCCTATCATACATTATCAGTGATAAACCATAACTCTAGCTCTCTATATCACGTGTCCATTCTGCTGTAACAGTGAGAATGAAGATGATCACCTTGAAGTGGTTGGCGTCTTTTCCTCCGTCGTCTCCCTCTGATTCAGACGCGGCCCTGAACTGCAGCGTGCCGGTGTTGATGTAGAAACCGCCCAGTTTAGTGGTCAGAGACGCAGGAACCAGCTCGTCGTACTGCAGACACACAACAAACATGAGGACGTCTATTTTAAACACACACTGCGAAAACTGAAGTCCAATTTTGTAGTGCAAATCATGTTTCCTGCGTGAAAAACATACAGCGCGCAACTGCACATTAAAAGAAGACATGCATTATGGTGCGAAATATAACTACAGAGACATAAATTTATTAGAAAAACACTTTAATAGATACGTTTACATTTGCATAAGGATGATGGGTCAGACTGGATTTTAAAGTAGTTTTCTGTCATTTGGGAGAAACTCAAAGCAAATCTACAGCTGTGTCTGAGTTCTCTCATGCGGCGTTCACTGAGAGGACTTCAGCAGACGATCAGCAGTGAAGCTCCCGCTCATACTCACGGCCTCAGAGTTGTCAATAAACGGATCGGTTTCATCGTATCCGTAACCGATATCAATGAGATCCTGCATCCGGTCTCGTCGCTTCTTCTTAACAGCGATTCCCTGAAATAACAACATACTAACCTCAATGTAAAGTCAACAAACACGACATAACACATTATAATATCTCTTTAACGTATCATGATCAGGATGAAGAGTTTTCTTTGTAAATAAAAACACAGGTGGATGTGCATTCGTAAGACAGACGAATAAAAGATCATTACAAAATAAATAAAAGATTACGTACATATTTGCTCTCAAATTTCCTGGCGAGAGCCTCGACTTCTTTCCGCTCTTTGTCTTCATCTGCGAACGGGTCGCTGGGGTCCAGAGCTGGAGTGAGACCCTGAGGAACCTTCCTCACCTTCAGGAGCAAAGGAAACCAGTCAGACCGAACCAATCAACTCATTTACAGTCACAAACCTTAACACATACTGTTATGCAGTTTTTAAAATTCATTTCAAATAAAGTTCAGCTTATTTATAAATATATGATATATATATATATATATATATATATATATATAATATATAAATATATTAATATCAACATGTGTAATGTACAAATTTCAGTAATCAAGTGCAATGTTCACATAGATTTTACAGTGTGAATTTTTTTTTATTCATAACTATTTTAAAAATCATTACATGTTTAAACTACATAAATACTACTTGCTAAAGGTTACCACACTGTTTTTGTGAATGCAACAATCTACACAAAATTGCTTACATTTAAAAAAACACATTTTTCACACAGTACATGCCAAAAACGGAAACCGGAAAGCATTTAATAACAGAGCTGCCACTACATTACTGACATAAAACAGAAAAATAACACCAGATCTGTCAAACTAATGTCAATAACCAAATACCACCTGATCGATACATATACAGTTATGTATGTGTTGCTAATTAACTGATGTTTTTATTCTAAAAATGAGGAGAGATTGTAAAGAAAAGCATCACGAAACATGGGTTCAAACTTATGAAACTTTACCAGCTCTGATCTTTAACCAGAACATCATTCAAAACAAATCTAACTATTATAAACTGAATTAACTGATACTTCTTTTACATTCATGACAGGGGCAATAAAACTCGGTTCAGTGAAATAAAAACTTGTCTCGAACATAAAATACCTTTCAGTTTCCAGCTCAGGTATTTAATAACCACACGCTTGTCACGAATATCAGTCTGTGATACTGCTGTTGTTAACGTAAAGTACCGAATTCATCTAAAGCATCTTTCAGTATATGTGACCCTGGAGCACAAAACCAGTCTTAAGTCGCTGGGGTATATTTGGAGCAATAGCCAAAAATACATTGTATAGGTCAAAATTATACATTTTTCTTTTATGCCAAAAATCATTAGGATATTAAGTAAAGATTATGTTCCATGAAGATATTTTGTAAATTTCTTACCGTAAATGTATCAAAACTGAATTTTTTATTAGTAATATGCATTGCTTAGAACTTCATTTGAACAACTTTAAAGGTGATTTTCTCAATATTTCCAGATTTTCAAATAGTTGTATCTCGAACAAATATTGTCTTATCCTAACAAACCATACATCAATGGAAAGATTATTTATTCAACTTTCAGATGATACAAATCTCATATAAATAAATAAATAAATACCCCTATGACTGGCTTTGAGGTCCATTTATTTGTTTACATACACTGCTAGTTGTACTTCTGGTTAAACGTGTATTTCATTGGCTCTGTACTTGTACTCTGCACAATGATAATAAAGTTGAATCCAATCTAAAGTATTGAATTTTAAAAAAAGTTTAATCTAAAGTATTTTTCAGTATATTTACTACAAGCTCGGTTCTTTTGAGCTTGAACCCACAACCGTTTCCAGAGCCGATCTTTTCTAGTTTATTATTATTTACTGACCTGCAGGTTGGACTGGACCAGCTCGCTGTAGTTGAACTCTGCGGATCTCTGCTCGCTCGGTTCTGACAGACTCAGGTTCAGGCGGACGGTGGGTTTGCGTTCGCCGGAGTCAGATGCCGGTTTCCCGGTACCGAACAGCCCCCCGCCGCCGGTGACACCGGGACTCGGTTGATTCTCTTCGTCCTCCCGCCGGCGCTTCTTTGACTCTGGCGCCGCCGGTGTGCTGCTGAACGAGGCGAGCGTGACGAACGGGACTTTTCTTGGGTCCGCCATGGGACCGACTCTCTCCGGTTCTGCTCGAGCCCGAGCACACGGGCGCTCGTGACTGTTAGCTTGAGCTAAAATTAGCACTTACGCTCTTAAACAACACTTCTGCGACGGCTCGAGACGATATGAACTCCGTTTTGCGTTATATAATACTCCCTCGCAGCGTTCGCGTCGCATCCGTTTCATTTAGTCGAGTGTGAGAGTAGTTTTTGTCTCTCTGTGTGAAATCTTGGCAGCATCTGTAGCGGCCATTTTCACTAGCAGTAAATACAGGATGAGACAGTGGGGTCACTGAGCATGCGCAGTACGCGCGAGGCTGGAACACGGCCAATCAGAAGTCTCACATAGCCCTAAGACCCGCCTAATTTCAATACTCCAGCGGGAGAGGGCGGAGCCGCTTCTGTGCACGCTGACCGCGGGAGATTCAGAACCGCGCAGCAGTCTGATTCATCCAGTGAGTCGAATCTTTTGATTCAGTTCACAAAAAAAAGACTTGAAAACTCTGATTTTTTTTGCATTTTGTTATCATTATTGTATTACCAGTACTAGCACTTGATTTTCTTATTTCCCGTTTATTCTGTGTGTTGGTGGACAAGCAATACTGTTTGTTAAAGTAATTTGATATTGAAAACTTAAAATGTAGCCTACTCTTTCTTTAAGTTACATAATTACACCAGTAGGTGGCAACCAGTGAATATTATGAGCAAGTCTTCCTTCAAAATGAACATTATTAAAAAAAACCTTACAAGACCATACAAGTTTTATTATCTTTTTTATAGATTTATATTTTACATCCCTGGAGCAAATGATTCATTGATCATAATTACGTTAGATTCATTTCGAAGTGTTTTTATAATTTATCAAATAAATGACTGTATTTTTACTTTTTTGACCAATTAATTTTATTGAATTTGACTGATTTCTATACTGATTTTATATGCAATATTTTTGTGGATTAACAAGAAACTTTATCATCAATTCATGGCAATGAACAAATGAACATTTAACCTTTAAGTGAAATGTACAAATAAATAAAACTAAAAATGTGCATGCAGAGAATTAACTGGTTCTTACTTGGTAATTATTAGTAATATTATTGGTGAATTAAAATATCTTCAGCTGGTCGTAAATAATATAGCCGTATTCCTTGTCAGGTGAAAACAGGTGAAATATTCAATATTGCAGCCACTTGTTCATATTTTTAAAAACGGAGATGATCAAAAATGTCTCTAGAACTATTTTGCCATGTTTCAAAAATATTAAAAAATAAATAAATATATAGACATGAAATGATTTTTCCATGGCTTTATCAACATTACCCTTGCACTTTGAACAACTCACTGATTAAGAATGCAAAGATGGTTTAATTTGTTACACTAAATGGTACACTTACATTAAATAAATCATCTTTAAATATTAAAAAACGAAGTGTTTTTAATGGTAAAAAAAAACATATAGTATAACTTAATCTAAAATTTATCTTAAAGCAACATGCAGCATAACAAACATATGATAACATGGTAACAAGGGGATGAGCTAATTAAACACCATGGGAACTAACAAGGGGAACCTTGAAAACAAGCAAGGCAGACAGAGGGGCAAACAGCAGACCAGTCCGGGCAAAGAACTGTGGGAGATCGAGTCATTGATGGAGAGGTAGACGTCTGGGATGCAGTGCCCTCTGGTGGATGTCAAGGGCAATCCAGCTGGTGATCGTGATACCAACTAGAGCAAACTCTGATCTCCATCATGGTGACCTAACCCAAACTTTACTATTTTCAACATTAACATCTAAACCTCTGTAATTCTCAATAGGAATTGTTGGTATGAAATGAAGTCAAACTGGTTTGTAATAAGTGAAGGTGCTGAGATCTTGAGATATCTGGTTGTGTTTAATGTTCTGTTGCCAGTCATTTGACTTTTTGATTGTAATAATTCCGAAAATACCTGTAAAATAACGGTTAAACATTAACCCTTGTGTTGTGTTTATCACTGAAGTTCATCACCTCTTGGATATTATGTATCAGAGCATCCGAACTTCGTGTTAGTTGGATCAGCCTGTAACTTTAGTTTCTTACATTGATTTTTGGTGTGATTTTGAATCCAGATCTCAGTGTGTTGATGATTTTGGTTTCCATTGAGTGTTGTCACATATAGACTGTATATAAAGATTTCTAAATAGAATATTTCATTAATTGAGATCCAATGTGTGATTTAAGTGTTCCCTTAATTTTTGAGCAGTGTATTTGCAGGCACAAATAAACATGTGAACATGGACATAATTAACATGCTTCTGAACACTAAATATTTCTATAATACATGGTAATTTTTGACCAATAAAGATAAGATCAATAAGGCCTACAATCAGTCAGTATCAAAATTAAACACAAAACCAGTCCTAATTCAAATAAAACTAGCTAACAAATAGATTGATACCAATATTTGGTGATAATATAGCATAACGATTGACCATGAACACCACAAGTGTAACAAGGTTGAATAAAAAAAAAAATGTTTTACGTAAATTAACAATTTTTGTGGTGGAGGTACTTAAACCCTGCATGTGTGAACAAAGTCAGTAAATCTTAGTCCAATTGGATAACATTAAGTAATATTTTCGGGAGAAAGAAAATTCTCTCCAGGTCAAAATGACCCAAACACAACCTGAGGGTTAAACTATTAAACATTTAATGCAAATTTCTGTAAAAAAAATTTGCACTTTATTTAATTTAGGATATTTTACTTTAATTTTACAGTTTTGTTTGACAGATGTTGCTGTCAGTGATTTGAGCAATTTTTTTTTTTTTTTTTTTTTTTTAATGGTGTGAGCAATGTTGTGTCCATTTGCACCATCAGGTGCTGATTTCATGAATTATTATTCCCATTCATTTTGTAATTTTAGATGCATTTCTATGTAATTTAAGAAAACAAAATAATCTATAAATAATATTTTTCTGTGTAATTTTTTTTAACTGATATAATACTTAAAATAACAGCCAAATTGTTAATTTTGCAGATATTGTTTGGAATTTTATAGAGTTTTGAATACAACTTAAAGTCGAGGGGGAAAAAATGGAGTTATGTTCTGTTAATTTATCTATCTATCTATCTATCTATCTATCTATCTATCTATCTATCTATTTATTTATTTATTTATTTATTTATTTATTTATTTTTAACAGTGTAATCACTCCTAATCTTGTTCTCTGAAAATGAAAGCAATGATGGGTCTTAACAATAGACCATTTTGTTTAAAATCTGAAGAGAAACAATAATTTAATGAGAGGTATTTGTTCAGTTTGTTCAGCAATTAGCTTTTACTCACTGGGTGAAAAAGTGAAATGTATTTTCAATCAAGTTCTATTTCAGTGTAATATACTTTATTGGCATGATTTTGTTTGCATGCAATATTGAACAAAGCATTCTCACACAACAAATAATGACAAGAAATATACAACAAAAGCACATGTTGACAAAGTAGACTTAGTATAATGTTCCAAGCAATGAATAAAATAAGATAAAGAATAATACATTGGCCCATGTAATATATAATACAAAATAGACATTTATCAAGATTGTGGACAAAAATTATGTTGATCAAGGCAGTATTTGGTTTCCGACTTGTTGAAAGTGGTTTTTAAACTCAAACACCAATTTTTTTTCACACACTTAAAAATAACAGAAAAGTTATCAGAACTATGCACAGCAAATTTAAAAGAGTGGATTTAACTCCCTCAGAGTTAAAATTAACACTTACCCAGAGTACATATGGGAATCACTGCTAAAGTGTTAAATTAACACTTTTTAAAGAGTTAACATTTTTAACACTCTGACAGTGTTAACTAACAAACTCTTAACATGTAAAATATCAAAACCAGAATGGATGATAAGAACACCAAAGTTGGTGTTGAAAGTTAACACTTATGGATTAACTGGTCAACACTGCACCAGTGTTCAGGTGAAAATATTAAAAAATAAACCCACAAAACAATACACGTTTACATTTATTTATTTTATTGAAACATTGTAAATATTTTTCCCTGCACCAAAATGTCTTCACACTCAATGTTTTCAATACATGTAAAGAACATGTTCTTACAACAATTAAACATCATAATGTAGAAGCAAATCAGTGCAAAGACACAAAAAACATATTCTTATTTGGTCCATTAATGTCATAAGGTTTATAATGCTGACATTTAGGAGGTTAAATAACAGCATTCCATTCATTACCATAAAAGCTGAATGCATGTTAATGCTCACTAATCAAAGTCTGTGCTGGTGTTTGGACCTCCTTGGAGAGAATAGTCTCATTCTTTTTTTCAGCACGATGAGATGCGTTTCTCTGCAGTTTTCAGCCAAGCAAGATATCCAATCCTATTTGCAGCATCACAAAACTGCCCCTGTAAAATTGAAAAATAAATAAATAAATATAAATACAAAACCAAAACAGGATCATTTCACATCCATTTATCAAAACTATTATCAGGTGAAATGTCAGAGACAAGTATGAACTGCAATACAAGAACTTCACCCAAAACTGAAAATTCTGTCATTATTTATTTATCCTCATGTGGTTCCAAACCTGTATGACGTTCAGTCTTCTGAGGAACACAAAAGGTTATATTTTGAATAATCTACAGAAGAAATACATGGGACCACTCTGATCCTTTTGCATCTTTTTTAAAAGCTTGATATTGACTGGCATGTACTGACATTATAAGGACAAGCAGGTCCGAAAAAGAAAAAAGCGCATACCAGAACAACACAAGGATGAGTAAATAATAACTTAAAGGCTTAGTTCACCCGAAAATTAAAGTTACCCCATGATTTACTCACTTGCAAGGCATCCTAGGTGTACATGCATTTCTTCTTTCAGACGAATCCAATCAGAGTGATATTAAAAATTTCTTGGCTAATCCAAACTTTATAATGGCAGTGGGTGGGTGTTTCTGTTCAACAGTCCAAAACAAGTGCAATAAAGTGCATTCATCCATAATAAAACATTCCTCACACAGCTCTGGGGGGTGAATAAAGGCAATGTGTTCTTGTAAGAAAAATATCCATATTTAAAATGTTATAAACACTTTTTTCTAGCTTGAGCTAAATGTTGTACGTGGAAGCCTTTCCGGGCGGATGACGCAGGACGTCGGTGTAGTGCATGCGAAGTGACGAAAGCGGAAGAGCAGAGGAGAGAGCTAAACAAACGAATCACGAATTAGAAATACAAAACAAGAATTTGTAAAGAGAAATGTCGGAGGATTTCGATGTAAGCCAAGAAGAGAGTGGTTTGTCTTTGCTAAAGTAAGGAAAATTGAAACTGTAAACAAACGGTTCTCGTGAGACTAGCATAATTCACTGGAGCCAAAAATTCACTAAAGTCCTACATCATCCACCCGGAACGGTTTGCGCACACGACAGTTAGCGCAAGCTAGAGGAAAGTGTTTGTTTTAAATATGGATATTTTTCTTACAAAAACGCATTGATTCGCTACAGGTGGCCTTTATTCACCCCCCAGAGCCGTGTGAGGCACTGTTTACTATGGATGGATGCACTTTATTGCACTTCTTTTGGACTGTTGAAACAACAACACCCACCCACTGCTATTATAAAGCTCGGAAGTGCCAGGATAATAAAATTTGAAAGAAGAAAGTCATCTAGGATGCCTTGAGGGTGAGTAAAACATGGGCTAACTTTAATTTTTGTATGAACTAACCCTTTAATTTTTATTTTTGGGTGAACTATCCCTTTAAGGAAAAGCATTTAATTCACTGTAAATGTATATTGTAAAAAGAAAGTCTTACTAGAAAATGGGTCTTCTAACGACAGAGACAAAGTCACAATTCCAAGTGCATATTGATCTCGCTGCACTGAGGTTGGACGACTCCTATCAAAATGAATGCACATGAATGGGACAGTACATAAATAAATGACAGTTCAAGCATATCAAAAACTTACAGTTGATATTTTTTAGAAAGAAATCAGACTCTTTATTGATTGTCATGTTTATTTAAAAAAAACAATAATAATAATAATAATCTTAAAATGTGCAGTTGTGGCTTACCCATGTATTGGTGGCTTCATACTCTTCAAGCACATCATCTCCTTTTGATTTTTCTGTTAAGTCAGCATGAACCATCTGTAACAATGTTAAAGAACTAGTTTACTTAAAATTGTAATTCCAAACCCATACGACTCACTTTTGCTGAATACAAAACACAATTTAATACTTAAAGATAATAAGATAAAGTGTCTAAAGTAGTTCATTGCAACTCATGTGCCATTCTCCCAGACTTGTGAGGGCACAAAAATCACTTTGAATGATGAACAATGTAATTCACTCAATATAGAGAGTTTGAGTTTACTTAAAGTGTTATTTTCAAATTAATTAAATGAAAACAGCACTCAAATCCAATATAAGGACACATCAACATCATGAAAACTCAATTAATGCTTAATGAAATCACAAAAATTGGTCATGAGACACACAAGAACAAATGACTTCTATTGTCATTTAGATTTGGGCAGTTTAACGTTACAGTGGTTTGATTTGACAATATGACGTTGCAAAATACATACTGTATTATAAATGAGGTAAAACACTTCCCTTCAAATTCAAATGTCATTTGTGAGAAACGTTTCGGATCGTTTAGGCGCGAACATCTATAGATATTGTCATAAAGTAATATTATTTTATAAAATATATATCGTAAATCAAGTAAAACACTTACTTTTGGCGTTTTCCTTGTTAAAACCAACTTCCTCATCTGCTCCGGAGCATCACGAGCGAACGAAAATATCACTCTGAGAAAAAGTTTAAGAGTGCACAGCAGATGAATATCACTATAAATCAATATAATGTTATAAAATACATATAGTAAATGAGGTAAAACACTTACTTTTGGCGTTTTCCTTGTTAAAACCAACTTCCCCGTCTGCTCGCGCCGCGAGAGAAAGAAAATATCTCTAAAAAAAACGTTTAGGAGAGCACAACACATAAGTATGGCTATAAATTAATATGATGTTATAAAATACATATTTTAAATGAGATTAAAACACTTACTTTCGGATTTTCCCTTTTAGAAAAGTCCTCGTCTGTTCCGCATCGCGAGTGAAAGGAAATGCCATTGAAAAACGTTTAGGCGCATACAACACATTGAAATAATTATAAAACGATATGATATTACAAAAACACACTTTGTGAGTAGGATTAAACACTTTATTTCGCTGTTTTCCGTCCGAAAATGCTCCGCATCGCGAGCAAAGAAAATGGCGTCTGTAAAAAATTTTTCAGACGGATTAGGCTCGGACACGAGAAAATGTCCCGGATGTCACTAATAACACTCAACGGCGTTAATAAGGGTAATTCTCCGTATTGACACCGGCCAGAGGGTGCTGTTTACTCTAGCTAGTGTTAATCCTTCACATTTCAACACCACAACTTTAACTCTTTACTCTAAAAGTCCGTAACACTGGGATTTCAACACTGGAGATTTTACTGTGTGAAGAATTACGTAGTAGTATATATACTATATTGTGGGAGAGTATATTTCTATTTTAATATACTTTAAAATATTTTTTATTCCTTTGATCAAAGCTGAATTTTCAGCATCATTACTACAGTCTTCAGTGTCACATGATCCTTCAGAAATCAGACTAATACGCTGATTTATTATCAGTGTTGAAAAAAGTTGTGCTGCTCCATATTTTTTTATACTTTGAAGAATAAAAAGTTAACAAGAACACAATTTGTTCTTAATAATGTATGCAAATATATATATATATATATATATATATATATATATATATATATATATATATATATATATATATATTTGACCGAATAGCAAATAGCAAAGAAAAGCAGTCAACATATGCAGTAACTACAATATTTTTTTTTAAAAAGCATCCATGTGGAAACATTAAGATGTTTACTGTTGGTTACTTTGAAGAAAGTAAAATATAACAGTTTTGAGATTTATTAAACTTTATAATAAGTACATAGGGTATGGTTTTAACCGGTATCTCTGGTGAGACAATTGCAGGCATGATCAATAAAACTTTCCTCTTTTCATCTACAGATGGTCAGTTCATCCAAACACACTCATAAGGGAAGATCAGTGTATTTCAGCGTCATCTGGGTAATACTGTGATTTACTGTACACATGTCAGATGTCAGCACATTCACTGCAGTCATTACGAATGTGGTGTGCTTATATTGACAAGTGTTGTAACTGTACATATTTCTCCATTTTCTTTTTCTCCTGTCCATGTCACCGGCCTTTTCTCAGTCTCTCCTTCACCGGAACTGTTTTCTCTGAAGATCAGCCCAGAGGCTCTTTCAGTATCTTCAATTGACACTTTGCATTTGTCGTTTGATGCATCATTAGGCATCTTATAGCACTCCAGCTCTACTGTGTCATTATTATGCTCCACAATTATCACCTTAAAGAAGTGAGTTGGCACTGCTTTGCTGCCTATCTCTTTAAAGTTCTCAACCCTACTATTATTAGTAGTCCGGTGCTGCTGCTTTGTGTCAGCTATTTCTACTGCTTTATATTTCTGCCATTCCGAAAGCTCCACCTGCTGGCAGAGAGTGAATGTGACTTTTCAGTAAGTCCTTCTGCTATTTTTGTTCAGACCAAATTGAAAATTGACCCATATTTTTACATAGAAAACACGCAGTTGTAAATGTGACCTGGTGGATCGACAAAACTCTAATTCATTACAAGAATCTAAACAATTAAGACACAAAGATATGTTAAGTTACTAAATTAATATCATTGTTTAATAATAATTGTTTAATATTATTGATACGTTTGACTACTACTTTTTTTTCTTAAACATGGTTTAAAGGCTGAAATGTGAAGTTTATAAAAATGTTTTGTTTTTGTGGAAAACCTGTATCTGAACTGTAAATCATGTTTTTACACATCATTTTAAGATTTGCATAAACATTGCCTTACCCTGCTCATATGGTGTTTTACTTGTCAGGTCTTTAAAAAAAGTCTTAAATTTGATGTTAAAAATCGTCTTAGGTTATGTATGTAACCCCAGTTCCTTGAGGGAACGAGACGCTGCGTCCGAAGATGCTAGGGGAACGCCCTCAGCGTAACTGGCTCTGAATACAAATGAAATCTGTCCAAATGGATGGGCGAGACGTCACGGGCGAGGTGACGTAATGACCAGCTGGTATAAAAGCACGTGTGGTGCAAAGGGGAACGAGATATCCACGCTGCCAGACTTTCCAATCCCTGCCCAGTGTGTATCCCCGCGGAGCATATCTAGGGCGAGAGGACGGAAGAGCCTGGAGTGGCCCGCATGTCCAGGCCATAAAACCTGACAAAGGTCAGGGGCGTAGACCATCCCGCAGCGTTACAGATGTCCTGAATTGGGAAACCTGCCAGGAAGGCCTTGGAGGCCGCCACACTCCTAGTGGAATGAGCCCTGGCTCCCATCGGCGAGGGGAGATCGGAGGACTCATAGGCAATGTTAATGGCATCCACTATCCACCGACTGAGGGTCTGCTTGGAAGCAGGGAGACCTTTTTTAGGGGGACCATAGCAAACAAGCAACTGGTCCGCCCTTCTCCACAGGGCAGTTCTGTGGACGTATGCGTCCAGTGCTCGCACTGGACACATAGAATTAAGCTTTTGCTGGTCTGGCTCCTGAAAGGGAGGAGGACTAAAGGCCTGCAGTACAACTGGCTGTGGTGTGACAGAGGGAACTTTGGGGACGTACCCTACATGAGGGTACAAAAAGGCTTTGGCAATGCCAGGCGCAAAGTCCAAGTGAGTAGGGGCCACAGAGAGGGCCTGCAAATCCCCAACTCTCTTCAGAGAAGAAATCGCCAGAAGAAATACAGTCTTCAGGGTGAGATGGCGATCAGATATCTCCTCTATAGGCACAAAGGGAGGCCTGCAGAGAGCATCCAACACCACAGCCAGGTCCCAGGGAGGAATTCAGGACCGTACTGGGGGCTTTAGCCTCAGCGCACCGCGGAGGAAACGTGTAACTAGGGGGTGTCTACCCACTGACTGTCCACCAAGAGAGGCGTGGTAGGCCGAAATCGCCGCCACACAAACCTTCAAGGTGGAGTGGGTTAACTCTGCAGAGAATCGAGCCTGCAAGAACTCCAGCACTGTACCAACCGGGCAGTTAACTGGGTCGAGCTGACGATCTCTGCACCATGAAGTGAAGAGTCTCCCCTTCAGGGCGTACAGTTTCCTCGTAGGGGGAGCTCTGGACTGGAGGATGGTCTCCACAACCTCGGTTGAGAGACCGGAAGCTGTGAGCTGTGCCCCCTCAGGGGCCACACCCACAATTTCCATAACTCCGAGTGGGGGTGCACCAGGGTGCCTCCTGCCTGTGAGAGGAGATCCCTCCTGACGGGAATCTCCCATGGAGAGCCGTCGAGGAGAGAAATCAGGTCCGAGAACCATACTCGGCCCGGCCAGAACGGAGCTACTAGCAAGAGCCGAACCCTGTCCCGGCGCACTCTCTCCAGAACTCCGGGGAGTAGAGCAATCGGGGGAAAAGCATACAGACGAAGCCTCGGCCACGTCTGTACCGTGGCATTCAGCCCCAGTGGAGCTGGATGAACTAGAGAGTACCAGAGGGGACATTGCGCTGTTTCCTGAGTAGCAAAGAGGTCCACCTGAGCCTGGCCAAACACTCTCCAGATCTGCTTCACCACCTCGGTGTGAAGCATCCATTCCCCGGGCCACAGCCCCTGTCTCGATAGGATGTCTGCTCCCACATTGAGATGCCCAGGGATGTTTGCCCTGGGACCACACAAGGATCTGGTGCGCCAGCCTGTACAGGGGGCGCGACCGCAGACCTCCTTGGTGGTTGATATAAGAGACCACTGCTGTGTTGTTGGTGCGCACCAACACATGGTGACCTCTTAGGTCTAGGAGAAAGTGTTTCAGAGCCTGAAACACAGCCAACATCTCCAGACGGTTGATGTGCCAGGCGAGAAGATGCCTGCTCCACAGACCGCGGGCAGGGTGGCCATTCATGACCGCTCCCCAACCGGTGAGGGACGCACTGGGCCCTGAGACAAGAACCAAGGTTGTCTCCACATGACTAAGGCACATAGGCACTGCCGCGTGACCTTGATCATGCGAAGCCTTGGTCTTGAGCCACCACTGTAGGGGTCTCATGTACAGCAGGCCAAGAGGTATCACGTTGGACGCAGCTGCCATCAGACCCAGCAGTCTCTGAAACTGCTTGACAGTGAGTGACTGGCCTTCTTTCACTCCCCTGACTTCCGTGAGGATCCGAGCAGGGGACATATGTGCCTGCATCGTGGTCGAATCCCACACCACACCAAGATAAGTGGTTCTCTGTAATGGAGAAAGCACACTCTTCTTGGCGTTCAGTCTTAACCCCAACATTTTCATATGGGCGAAAACAACATCTCGATGTCGAGCCGCCCTTCGCTCTGAATGAGCGAGAATCAACCAATCGTCGATATAATTGAGTATGCGGATGCCTCGTAGCCGCAACGGAGCTAACGCGGCGTCCATACTTGGTAAAAGTGCGGGGTGAGAGTGCTAGGCGAAGGGAAGAACCCGATACTGGTAAGCTTTGCCCCCGAAAGCAAACCTCAGGAACCTCCTGTGAGTAGAAAGGATGGAGACATGGAAGTATGCGTCCTTTAGATCGATCGTGACAAACCAGTCCTCGGACCTGATTTGTGACACGACCTGTCTGAGTGTGAGCATCTTGAACTTCAGTCTGCCGACTGAGCGGTTCAATTGACGCAGATCTAAAATGGGACGCAATCCTCCATCCTTCTTGGGAACTATGAAGTACCGGCTATAGAACCCGGACTCTCTTTCTTGAGGAGGGACCACCTCGATGGCTTCCTTCCTTAAGAGAGTATTTACTTCTCGTTCCATTACCAGAGCCTGCTCGAGATCCACCAGAGTGAAATTCACCCCGTTGAATCGAGGTGGAGGAGAACCGAACTGGATACTGTAGCCTCTTTCTAGAGTACGCAGGACCCACTGAGACACATTTGGCAGTAGTTTCCACGCTGCTAAATAGTCTACTAAGGGAACCAGTCCCTTGAGACTGGCCTCTGGTGTAATCGGAGCGGGAACGACCGAACTAGCTGCTCCAGAGAAGAACATCTCAGCTCCGCTACATCCCCGGGCGGAAAGAACTGAGACATATGCTCGCTGGAGACTGCTGCGCCCTGGAACACCGTACGTGGCAGGGTTGGCAGATAGATCTCCTGAGGGTACCGGGGCAAGGCGAGCACCAAGTACTGCGGTGATCGCTGTCCTTCCCCAGTGGGGGCTACCCTCATAAGCCCTGGGCCACTGACCTCAGGGCTTCTTGGCCGAAGACCTCTTCGCCTGCAGAACGGTCCGCAGATCCGGCTTAGGCTGCGAGGTCTTTGACCGAGAGCCCTTCTTACCGACGCTCTCTTTCTGAGCCTCCATGTGCGAGGAGCCAGCACGAGGCCGGCTAGAGAGCAGCGAGGGAGAAACCACTGGAATGCCGCCGCCTGCCTACTGGCCTCTCGGTGCCTGTCGACGACTGCGTCAACAGCATCACCAAAGAGGCCAGATGGTGCCAGCGGGGCGTCCAGGAGGAAGACCCTGTCGCGATCTTTAATATCCGACAGGGTCAACCAGAGATGCCTCTCCGCCGCCACCAAAGCTGCCATAGACTGCCCGATGGCACGGGCGGTCTCCTTGGTGGCACGGAGAGACAAATCAGCGGTTTTGCGGAGTTCGATGATATCCTCCGCCCCTAATCCCTTGCCCTAATCCAGCTCTTTGAGCAGGTCAGCCTGGTATGCCTGCAACACCGCCATAGTGTGCAGACATGAACCAGCCTGACCTGCTGCCGCGTACCCCTTGCCCACCAGCGTCGATGAAGTACGCAACGGCTTGGTGGGCAGGGTCGGAGCCTTCAGAGACGATGCCGCGGTAGAGGACAGATAGCTTGCAAGCGTCTGTTCTACACGTGGCATCGCTCTGTAACCGCACTCACTCGTCCCCATCACATTACCGTAGAAATCCGAAGAGGGGACGAAGAGGCGGGCCGAGAAAGGTTTTCCCCACGACTTTGACACCTCAGTGTGAAGGTCGGGGAAAAAAGGCAGGCTCCGATGTGGAGATGGAGTCTTAAACCACAGAAAGCGCTCATCTAACTTGCCTTTCTGCGGTTCGACATGACACTCGGGCGGCCAGACAAGATTTAACTTGGCCACGGCCCGAGTGACCACCTCCACGAGCTCCTCATACTGGGGCGAAAGAGAGGGCGCAACGTCTTCGACGTTTCCCGTGTCAACCTCCTTGGAGGAAGACAGGAGAAGCGCCGATGCCGCTGCCCGAGGGGAAGTATCTGCCTGGCGGGCTTTCAATCTCGGGGAGCGGTCATGGGATCTGACGGGCGAGGGTGGAGATAGAGACTCGCTCGTCTCCGATCCCTGCGCCAGATCCCACTGCGAACCCCACGAGCGCTGCCGCCGCTCCGCCTCGGCGGAAGAACTCTGAAGAACACTGACGAAAGAACTCTCTTTAGAGAAGAGGGCCTTTCGGGAGCGAAGTACACGCAGAGGGAGGCTCTCGCAGTGCGGGCACTCAGCCCCCTCGAGAGCCGCCTCCGCATGTCTCGCTCCCAAGCAAACCACACACAAGCTGTGTGTATCACCTGCGCACAAATAACGTTCGCAGGGAGGAACACACAGCTTGTACTGTGATTTGCTTTCATTGCCCTGATGTCTAGCTTTGAACTGGCTTTTAGACATCCTGATCAAAAACAAGACAGACAACACCAAATAGGACTGACAACACACAGAGCGCTAGCTGAATGACAGAAAGCTGACGCCGGTTTGCACCGCACGTGCTTTTATACCAGCTGGTCATTACGTCACCTCGCCCGTGACGTCTCGCCCATCCATTTGGACAGATTTCATTTGTATTCAGAGCCGGTTACGCTGAGGGCGTTCCCCTAGCGTCTTCGGACGCAGCTCGAGTTCCTGAAGAGGAACCTGCAGACCTCGTAGCCTTACCCCCACCCCCAAACGCTCAGAGGTCTCCCAGATTTTGGTCCTCAAATGTTGACAGGTTGTACACATTTGTGCCTGTCATTTTATTTATGTGAATGTCATTTTACACGTGTAACTATTAATCGGATATAAAAATATTATTACAAACCACTCTGTGTATTGTCAATAATAAAATGGACATATACTTTAAATAATTGTGTAAGTAGTAAAACAATATAAACTCAAAAAAGCTAAAAAAAAAATAAAAATAAAAAATGCAGTGGTTTGGTCCACTGCCTGCTTTACCCCTTTATCTCACCGATACACAGAGGAGTCCAGTGGGAGAGAACAAAGCTCTTCAGTAGTTATGTGAAAGTGGGCAGTAGAGGCTATTTTATTTACTTTAAACATCGGATGAAGTGATTCTTTCTCTTTAATACAGATGATGCTGGATCCTTAATAAATTAGTCATGTCAAAAACTATGATGTATTTTTCTATGAGCGATTATAAGGTTACCTAGCTTAGCTTGTTTAATACCGTAGCTTGTTGGATAGTAAGTCAGACACTACAACTAACATGGCGATAAGCCTGTGTGTGAACTGATATTAGGCTAATATTGTAGACCTACTAATGTGTTGGGTTTTGCTCAAATTATGTTAAGTGCAGTAGGCTTTCTGCAGTTGAATACCTAAATACGAGATGCCCTCAGTCCCAGACAAAACCTAAAATACTATGTGGAGGACGCAAAATAATTTAATAATTATAATATGACCGCGTGGTGAACCTATGAACCAAACTCATATTTAAACACAGTCCTCATGCTACACATGCTTTGTACACTTATCTATCCTTACAAGTATAATTTTTGCTGTATTATTTGTGTCCCCTTAAAAATTGCTCTTGAGAAATTTTATGTTTATCGTCTCCCCCCCCTACTGTTAGATGAAATTTACACCCTTGCAGTTGAGGCAAATTCTGTTAACACTGCTTTGAAAAATAATTATTTTTTATTTTTCTTGTGCTTGCAGATTCATTCAGACAATCTACCATTGTGGCAACTAATGCATTGAAAGTCAAAGATCAGATGGAATACTGAAAGAGGGTGCAAAGAAAAAGCATCAGCCTGAATCCTCACCTGGTGTTTCTCATCGGAGAGCTTGTCAACTTTGACTGGCAAAATTACTGAAATTTAACACAACACAAACTCATTTTTAATGTATTTTTATTTTATTTACTTATTTAATTATTTTTTGTAAGGCCTGTTTTGCTTTTCAGTATGTGTATGTTTAGCCATGAATCATGATACAAAGTACCCAGGGACTGTGGTGATGCCCTTTTTTCAGCTAATGCATCCTAGAGGTCAAGATTTGTAATTTGTACTTGAAAATGTTCAACAATGAAAAAGAATTTGATCAGAACTAATGCTCATGAGTTATTGTGGGTTTTTATGGGGTTGGGGTAGTAAAAATCATGGATTTTTTTACAGGTAAAAATGTTAAAAACTAAATGAAAATAAACTCTACAGTACTTATTCTGTAAATGACAATATGGTAATAATACTGTAAATGAAGATACAGTAAAGACATTATTGTACTGTAAATGAAAATATTGTAATGATACTGTAAACATTTTTTACAATAACTTACTGGCATCCAGCTGCCAGTAAGTTACTGTAAAATTTACACCAATCTAGTGTAATCAAGTTAGGATGCTTCTATTTCATCCAATCATAACACAATACAATAAAAAAAAACTAAATATAAAGGGGGGGGGGGGGGGGGGGCAATAAAGAAAACTATATAGGGAGTGATCTTTCTTTATCAGAATTTTGATTAAAAAATAAAATCAGGTCTGATATGTTGCATATTCGATCTATTTTTCCCAGTGCGAAGCAAATTGTTCCATTTTGTGATTTACAAATGCTGTTATTTCCTCCATTTTATAAATGTCCAATGTGATTTCCATCCAAGCATTTAGGGTAGGGCTCTCCTGTGACAACCATTTTTTTCGTGAAACTCTTTTTAACAGCCACCAACAATATATTAATTAGATATTTATCTCTTTTTAACCATTCAAGGGGTATGTATCCAAAAAATAGGATTTTACTGTTAAAGGGTATCACACATTTAAAGATATCTTGTAAGGCAGTATGTATTCCTCTCCGATAGCCCTTAATAATAGAGCAGTCCCAGAAAATATGGTAATGGTTTGCATTTTGGTTTCCACATTTTCTCCAACATATCGAAAGATTATTATCATGGTGTGATTTCTGAGCAGGCGTAATAAAATATCTTATCAAGCTTTTCCAACCAAACTCCCTCCATTTCTGTGCCTTAGAACATTTCCATTGATACCTCCACATTGTAATCCATTCCTCCTCTGTTATAACTATCCCTCCTTCCTTCTCCCATTTTGTTTTAATATAAGAAGTTGAGTGTGTTTTAAGGTTTAGCAAACATTTGTATATGCATGAAACAATTTTACTATGAAAATCTGATTTCTAAAATAACATTTCACACTTGCCTTGCAGACACACACACACACACACACACACACACACACACACACACACACACACACACACACACACACACACACATATGTCCTGTTATCTCTCAGCTCATTGAAAACTTAAGCAATTAGACAGTTAAAGAACACTCTTTATACCTATAATAATAAAATTTCCATTACAGTTACTTAAATGCAGTGTTAAAAAATATTAATTAAAAACCATGTTTTGCCTGTCAGTATGCCCTTTAATAAATCACTGGTGAATGTGAGCTAACTGATTACTTTTTAAATGCAGTAATCAGTAATGTAATCAAATTACAATTTTAAAGAAGAAATTAGTCATTTGTAGTGGATTACTATTTTTGAGTAACTTACCCAACATTGACCACAAATCAAAATATTACGACCATATGTGGATGACTAAAAGACTTTTATATGTAAAAGACATTTATAGTAAAAGCACTTTGGGCAGTTTTCAATCCAGGAAAGAAATTCACATTCTTCCACAGTCCTATTGGGACTATCCACTAATCTACCCTGGCCCCTCCCAGGCCCTCTAATGTCCATTTCATAATGTCATGTGATTTACAGGAAAGAGAGAGGGATGCCTTAATGTGGAAAGGATTCCAAGGGTCATATCAGCCTCTGAGCAACATGTTTGTTTCTGAATAAATCAACGTTTCTGAATGCATTGATTCGAAGAAATGATTTCAGGAAAGCCTAAAAAACTTTCGGGCCTGTAAGGTTGACACAATAGTTTTGTTTGTTTGTTTTTAAAATGTACTATTGTTTATTTCCTGCTGCTGTACTTGGCTCGCTTACTGCAAAAAATAAAAATAAATAAATATATATATATATATATATATATATATATATAATAAAAAAATTAAAAAAAAAATCTCAGGCAGGCTGACCCACTATGGGAAGAGAGAACTGGACAATGCTTATTTCACTCCTCCCCTGACTGCAGCCGCAGTAGCCAATAGTATCAAGCTATTTTCATTTTCATTTTTAATATTAATTTTCATTTTCAATATTTTCATTTTCATGCATGGGGATTAAAAAAAAAAGTATATATAGCTGTATATAGAGTAAATAATACACACACCTGTATATAAATATTCTGTTCCAGATTCATACACATTATTATTATTATTTATTGTTAAGTCTTATTTAAATGTTCTGTTCTCATGTCTGATGTAGGCCTATGCATGTATGTACCAAGAGCTCCTTAAAAAAAACACAAATTCCTTGTGTGTTTGTGCACACTTGGCAAATAAAAGTTAATTCTGAATCTTTAAATGTTTAAATGATAGCCTAACTGCTGAAAACAGACTCCTGATTTGATTACATCTTTAAGTTACTATATACTTTTTCCAAAAATGAAAGTTATTCATTTTTAACATTAACTTTATTGTATTTTATGCATACATCCATGCATGGGCGACTGGATTTTTCAAGTGTTGTTATGGAAATGGCAGAAATAGG
Organism: Acrossocheilus fasciatus; assembly: GCA_036784905.1. Taxonomy (NCBI): domain Eukaryota; kingdom Metazoa; phylum Chordata; class Actinopteri; order Cypriniformes; family Cyprinidae; genus Acrossocheilus; species Acrossocheilus fasciatus. The sequence goes on along the minus strand of CM071940.1, from coordinate 7,015,065 downwards.
GACTTTCGCAAACTGGCTCGGAGGAATGTCCTCAGAACGTCCGCCAGCGAACGTTACAAAGCGGACCAAAACCGACGTTCGCGAACGTTACAAAGCGGACGTAGCCTACTCTGGACCTAAACGGACGTTCGCAATGTCCGGGGGACGTCCCCTGTTTACTGGCCACTCTCAAATACTTTCGAGACGAGGCATTTGACATTTCACAAACTCCGACTGCACTGTTTGGATTTTGGAACTACTTCTCTGTTTTCAAAGAATAAACTTTGGAGGCGGCTTTTTTCAAATCATATATAATTTACAACATAAAAAATTGCTCAGATTGCATGATTTATTGGAGAACCGGTGATGGAGAAAACGAATATATTTTTCTGATGTAACCCTTGTTGACAAAAAGTGTTATTGGATGATTGGCACTGGATGCTTAAGATTAACCTGGGGGATTCATCTCGAGATCGCCTTCTCATAAAGGTTTGATGTCCCGTTTTCTCTTTGCATGTTTTCAGTTAGCCTACTCCCGATTTTTTTTTTTTTTTAAACGGTTGCTGAGTATCCCTAGTCTAGCCTATCGTAAATCAGACACCAGGACATTGACGCGAAACATCTACACCTTTCAGAAGATGTAGCCTATCATTTGTCAATATTAATACATTTTGTGGGCAGTATACGGTGAATTCGGGTAATCTGGGACATTTTTTTCAGTTTTGACTTCTGCGATTTATTTCGATATCTAGGCTTTATCTAACACATTAGATCAACACATTAGACTTTTCTGAAATCCCTAAAATGTTTTCTAACCGCGCCAGAAGAAAGAATGTAGATACCCAGAGGAGACATGCCACACCTATTAGTGTTTTTGTGCCAAAAAAAAAATTAAAATCTACTTGAATTTGATCATCTGGGATATAGCCTATGTATTAGACCTAAAAAAAAGCCTATATTCTCCATACGCCAAACACAATATCACCAATTTTAAAAAAAAGCATTATGAAAAAAAAAGACAAGTACAGAAATCTCAATAAGAAAATGTATTCCAATATAAGGAAAAATAATTTATATCTCTACACATTAACGATCTACTGTGTTAATTCATTTAAATTCATTTAAAACTCTATTAAAATTGTTTAACATTTGTTTAACACTGTATTAACATTTTTAAAAATCAACTAAAATTTAAGCAACAGCAATGGCTACAAAATGTATTGGCTTATAACTTCTTAACGGCTTGAATAATTCAAATTATTTTGAGAAACTTTTGTCATTCGTGTCTATAGATGCATGCACAATTTTGTGAGAATCAGTTAAGTGGTTTAAGATTGAAAAAAGATTTTTTGCCAACTCAAAATGGCTGACGGACTACAAAATGTTGTAGGCTACTAATGTTGTCCGGGAACTGCAGGATAAGAAATATATTTTTAAAAATACTTTTTACAGAGATGTTTTACAGACTCTGTAAAATATCTCTGCTTCATATCCTTATGTATGTTGTTGTCCTCCTTTACTTTACATTTAAATTTACCAATTGATGTCTGGTTCATGTAGACAATACTCAGAAGGTATCAAATAATTAACTGACATAGTGTACACAGATTTTAATATCAATGTTAATATCACTGTCAATGACACATCAATGCACATAAATTGAAATCAGTGTAAATGGTTCAGATTAATAACTTTACTAAGCAAGGTGCAACATATACAGTGCCCTCCATAAGTATCGAGACCGTAAAGACAAAATTGCTCTGTTTGCTGTGGAATCAAGTATTCTCTAAATATGATTAAAAGATGAATATGAGACAAAACTACAAAGTGTCATATTTTATCATTAGCTGTTTCAACACGTTTTACCAGATAAAAAGGACAGCACTTTTAGAGCTCATCACTATTTGTTGTGAGCGTAAGTATCGGGACAGTTGAATTTAAGGCAGATGTAGTTGCAGATCCCTTGCGTGCAATCAGAGCGGCGAGTTTGCGACCCAGATATCACCAGACTCTTGGTTTCATCCTTTGAAATGCCTTTTCGCAATGCAGCCAATTCCAACTGTTACTTGTTTTGTGGAGTTTCTGCCTTTACTCTCCTCTTCAGCTGCTGAAATTAATGGATTTAAATCTGGAGATTGACTTGGGCAATCTAAAACTTTCCATTTCTTTGCACTGATAAACTCCTTGACTGAACTGGCAGGGTGTTTTGGGTCATTGTCCTGATGCAATATGAAGTGCTTTCTGATAAGTCTGGTGGCATTTTCTTGAATATTGGTAGGCAAGATGGTTTTGTACCCTTCCAAATTCATTCTGCTACTGTCATCATACATTAAGTCATCAGTAAAGTTGAGAGGGTCTGTTCCAGAGACAGTCTTGCATGCCCATGCCATGACACCACCTCCACCATGCTTTACAGATGAGGCTGTATGCTTGCAGTTCCCTTTTTCTCCACACCTTTGCTTTCCCATCATTTAGATAAAGGTTAATCTTTGTCTCATCGGTCCATAAACACAGTTCCAAAACTCTTCTGGCTCACCTTTGTGATTTTTTGCAAACTCTAATCTTGCCTTTCTATTTTTGGTGCTGATCAGAGGTTTGCATTTTACTGTAGCTTCTGTAATTCTGTGCCAAAGTGTCATGTGGAAAGTAGATTGTCAGAGCATCACCCCAGCTTTCTGGAAGTTGTTGGTGATTTTACAGACTGGTCTTTTAGGATTCATTTTCACAGCTTTTATGATTTGTCTGTCATCAGCTACTGTTGTTTTCTCAGCCGATCAGGTAGTTTTTGGCTGCTGATGTCTCCGGTGGTCTCTAAACTCTTGATTTCTCCATGCCCTTTGTTTTTACTATAGCTCTAATTGACTTCCTCTTTTCTTTTAGCATCCAAATCGCTTGCTTTTCTCTCAAAGTCAGCTCCCTCATCTTCATCCTGGTTTGTGTGTGTCATCATCGAATGCAAGATTCAGAATGCAGAAGTAATGGATATAACTGATACGACACATTCCCTGCTTTTAATATCTGAAGAATTAATGCAACAGGACACAGCTGATCACTTAGAAAGACCTGTGAGGCAACTGTCCCTATACTTATGCTCACATCAGACAGAGGGATGAAACTCTTGCTGATCTTCTTAGCTGGTAAAACATCTATGCGTTGAATCACCCAATAAAAAAAAGTGTGCCATTCTGTGGTTTTGTCTTGTATTCATCTTTTTACTCATATTTACAGATTTCTTGACTCCACAGTAAACAGAGCGATTTTTTCCCCAATACTTATGGAGGGCACTGTATAATATACTGTAATATATATACTGCTTGAAAGTTTGTGAACCCTTTAGAATTTTCTATATTTCTGCATAAATATGACCCAAAACATAATTTTCTGGCTCATATTTATGCAGAAATATAGAAAATTCTAAAGGGTTCACAAACATCCAAGCAGCACTGTATACAGTGGTGTGAAAAAGTGTTTTTTTTTTTGCATGTTTGTCACACTTTAATGTTTCAGATCATCAAAAAAAAAATTAAACATTAAACAAAAATAACACAAGTAAAACACAACATGCAGTTTTTAAATTAAGTTTATTATTATGAAGGGAAAACAAAATCCAAACCCACATGGCCCTGTGTGAAAAAAGTGTTTGCCCCCTAAACCTAATAACTGGTTGTGCCACCTTTTGCAGCAACAACTGCAATCAAGCGTTTGCGATAACTGGCAATTAGTCTTTCTCATCGCTGTGGAGGATATTTGGCCCACTCTTCTTTGCAGAATTGTTTTAATTCAGCCACATTGGAGGGTTTGAGCATGAATTGACTGTTTAAGGTCATGCCACAGCATTTCAATTGGATTTAAGTCCAGACTTTGATTTGGCCACTCCAAAACCTTAATTTTGTTTTTCTTGAGACATTCAGAGGTGGACTTGCTGCTGTGTTTGGAATAATTGTCCTGCTGCACAACCCAAGTGCACTTGAGCTTGAGGTCACAAACTGATGGCTGGACATTCTCCTTCAGGATTTTCTGATAGAGAGCAGAATTCATGGTTCCATCAATTATAGCAAGTCATCCAGGTTCTGAAGCTGCAAAGCAGCCTCAGACCATCACACTACCACCACCATGTTTGACTGTTGGTATGATGTTCTTTTTATGAAATGCTGTGTTGGTTTTACGCCAGATGTAACGGGACACACACCTTCCAAAAAGTTCAACTTTTGTCGCATCAGTCCACAGAATATTTGCCCAAAAGTCTTGGGGATAATCAAGATATTTTTTGGCAAATGTGAGACAAGCCTTTGTGTTCTTTTTGGTCAGCAATGGCTTTTGCCTTGGAACTCTCCCATGGATGCTGTTTTTGCCCAGTCTCTTTCTTATTGTTGAATCATGAACACTGACCTTAATTGAGGCAAGTGAGGCCTGCAGTTCTTTAGCTGTTGTTCTGGGTTTTCTTATGACCTCCTGTATGAGTCGTCTTTGTGCTCGGAGTAATTTTGGTTGGCCGGCCACTCCTGGGAAGGTTCACCACTGTTCCAAGTTTTCTCCATTTGTGGATAATGGCTCTAACCATGGTTTGCTGGAGTCCGAAAAGCCTTAGAAATGGCTTTACAACCCTTTCCAGACTGATGCATGTAAACTATTTTGTTTCTCATATGTTTATGAATTTCTTAAGATCGCGGAATGATGTGTTGCTCTTTAAACATGCTTCACTTTGTCAGACAGGTTCTATTTACGTGATTTCTTGATTCAACAGGTCTGGCAGTAATCAGGCCTGGGTTTGGCTAGTGAAATTTAACTCAGCTTTCAAAAATAATGTGGTTAATCACAGTTCTTTCATGATTTAATAGGAGGGGGCAAGCACTTTTTCACACAGGGCCATGTGGGTTTGGATTTTGTTTTCCCTTCATGATAAAAAACTTCATTTAAAAACTGCATGTTGTGTTTACTTGTGTTATCTTTGATTAATATTTAAATTTGTTTGATGATCTGAAACATTAAAGTGTGACAAACATGCAAAAAATTTAAAAATCAGGAAGGGGGCCAACACTTTTTCACACCACTGTGTGTGTGTATATATATATGGCTCATTCTAGAATTGCGGGTACATTTCAAGCTGAGAAAGAAAACAAAAAAGTAGGATTTTTTTTCATAGAACACACTTTAAATTTAATATTTTCTATATTTGCTGATCTTAAACTTGTAAGATTTTAAATATTTATTTTGAAAATCAATGTACTAACAGAAAAATATGTCAACTCTGTTATAGACATATTGGGTTAAACATATGCAGTTAACAAATGTAACACAATTTAAAACCCTGTCCTCCCTAGGAGAACATCTGTCTCTTAATTCATTAATTCAACTTTAAACCTAAAAATATATAGACTTTTTGTTTTAGAGTAAGAATATCAACACATTTAATTGAAAAGTTGCCAACATGGTGTGTTAATTTCTCTAATCATAGCTTTAAAAATAAAACAAATTCTTTAAAATTTCATGTAGTAGTACTACTATTTAGGCTAATTAGATTCTGAGCAGTTTGTTAACAATAAAACACATATAATTATCATTTTTAAAGCAAAACTTTAAATAAACAGAGTTGACATTGATGGTAACAGAGCTGACATCAGAAAACAGTTGACCACCTGTAGTTAAAAGACCAAAAACAGCAACATGTTCTGCCAGATTTTTTTTTGCAACATGTAACCATTTTAAATGTAACAACTATTTAATTTTATAAAATACATGTGAATGACAGATCTTTCATGTAATTGAAAATGAACTTAATGTGTCCAAAGATCTGGAAAATAAAATGACATAGCTGCTCCCTCACCCTGGGCATGCAAATCAGTTATTGGCAATTTCTGCCCATATGTCTTTATTTCGTATTTAAATGTAATTCAATTTCTTTAGCCTGCAATGATGTAAAACACATGTATAATTTACAGTAAAATGACCCAGAATCCAAAATAAACATAATAATAATGCAAAATACTTAAATGTGATTGGGAACATTTGACTCTGTTACTCATTATCAACTCTGTTATCATTAAACTTTTTAAAAAACTAACAGAGTTGACAATAACAGAGTTGACATTTTCCACCATTTTGTGCTTTTGCTCAAGATGCTAACCCTCAAACCAGATACCACATGGCATGTCTAAAACAGAATTTTATGGATTTCCATCATATTATTGTTTTTAAAAAGTGAATGAGAGATTCACTGCAAAATCACAATAACAGATTTGACAAATAATTAATCTACTACTGGTGTATCCTAAATATTTTGTACAAATTACAACCATTATAACCTTTATAACCAAGATGGCGGCGCGCTCAGACGCAGCGGCTTCTCCGGGTCCCAAAGACGGTGCTTTTATGTCTTTTAATGTTGTCTGTTCGTCTCCAAACAATGTCAGTTTACCGCTAATTCATCGAGAGATCACTCTGGGATACACCTATGATCGCCAAAGCCTTTTGGATATCGACAACACATACAAACACAAACTCTCGCCGGCGGTTACTGAGAAGCTACGAGGCCTTTGTTTACTGCTGAAGCCGGACCTCGAGACCGTGGCCTCACCTACTGATGCTACCCGCACAAGGCGGCGTTGCAAGCGGTGTGAGAGGACGGAAGCGCGGTAAGCGCGGAGGTATACGAGCCAGGCTAAGGGCTAACCCCACAAGACCGGCTCTTCCAACACTCATGCTCTCAAACGTTCGCTCTCTGGAAAACAAACTGGACTCAGTCGGTCTACACAACATGAGGCAAGGGATTGTTGTGTGTCTGTTTTCACTGAAACATGGCTAAACGACAACATCCCGGACTCCGCCATTCAGCTGCACGGACTAAACTGCTACCGAGCGGACAGAGATTCATCACTGTCTGGTAAGACGAGCGGCGGTGGCTTGTGTGTGTATATCAACAAAGAATGGTGTAACAATGCTGCGTTAGTATCAAAACACTGTTCATTGCTGGTGGAGTTTATGTTTGTGAAGTGCCGACCGTTCTATCTGCCGCGAGAGTTCACGGCCATTGTTATTGTCACGGTTTACATTCCCCCATGTGCAAACGCTAAGGACGCGCTTTGTGAACTGTACAGCACCATCAGCGAACAACAAACAAATAACCCCGACGGCTTTTTCATCATAGCCGGTGACTTCAACCACGCAAATTTAAAGACAGTTTTGCCAAAGTTCTACCAACATGTGAACTTTGCAACAAGGGGAAATAACACACTGGACTTTATTTACACAACAGAAAAGACATACAAAGCCGAACCCCGCCCCCACCTCGGGTACTCAGACCACATCTCTGTTCTCAAACTTGCCAAACCAGTTCTAAAGCAGATTAAGTTATGGCCAGAAAATGCTACCTCAGCACTGCAGGACTGCTTCCAGGACACAGACTGGAACATGTTTAAAGAGGCGGCCACCTACAACAACCACACAGACCTGCAGGAGTACACTGAAACTGTGACTGCTTACATCAAAAAGTGCACTGATGATGTGACAGTCACCAAGACCATCACCACATGCGCCAACCAGAAGCCATGGTTGACAGCAGAGGTTCGTGGGCTGCTAAAGACCAGAGATGAAGCTTTCAGATCAGGAGATAAAGCAGCCCTCAAAACAGCAAGAGCCAATCTGTCCCGCAGCATCAAAAATGCAAAACGGTCATATGCTCAAAAAATCAACAATCACTTCACAGACAGCAGAGACACACGGAGTCTGTGGCAAGCCATTCAGACCATCACAGACTACAAGCCCCCACCACAGGCCTGTGATGACGACACATCCCTCCCAGATACACTCAACCACTTTTATTCACGGTTTGAAATGCAGAATGACACACCTGCACAAAAACTGCCCACACCTCCCAACGACCAGGCGCTCTGTCTGTCTCCAGCCGACGTAAGGAAGACCCTATCTAGGATCAACCCATGCAAGGCTGCGGATCCCGACAACATACCTGGCCGTGTACTGAAAGACTGTGCTGTACAGTAGGGCTGCAACAAACGATTATTTTGATAATCGATTAATCTAACGATTATTAGAACGATTAATCATCGATTATTTCACTGATTAATCAGTAGACTTTGATTGATTATTCAGTTTTTGCAACTAGTTAAAAATATGAAGTTACACATATTCTAACATAAATAAAGGTCACTTCAGCTTTAGAAAAGCATATTATGTAATTACAATTATTATACAATTAATTGGTAACACTTTACAATAAGGTTCATTAGTTAACATGAACTAAGAATGAACAATACTTCTACAGCATTTGTTAATCTTAGTTAATGTTAATTTCAGCATTTACTAATGCATAATTAAAATCACAAGTCATGTTTTTTAACATTGGTAAATGCACTGTGAACTAACATGAACAAACAATGAACAACTGCATTTTTATTAACCAACATTAGCAAAGAATAAGAGTTAAATGTAATACATGCATTGCTCATTGATGTTAATTAATACATTAATGATAACAAATTATACCTTATTGTACAGTGTTACCAATTCATTATACAAATAGATGTATTTGGCACACAAAATGAGATGACAGACAGAGACACTCTTTCACCATTTAATTGGCTATATGAAAAAGTAACTGAATGACACATCTTTCACATTCTGCCTAACATCTCCTTTTGTAAGTCATATAGATAAGAAACAAAATAAAGGTAAGTGATAAGACGCTTTGGATAAACTATTTTATTCACAACATGTCTTAAAATACCTTATAGGGTTATGATAACCAAAACAGTCCTGAGCTAGATCAAGCTTTGATCTCTGTAAACCAAACTATCACTTTAATGAAATTATTTTTTCCCCACTAATAAAAATATTTTATCATTAGCTAGCTTTACACTGGAGAGCTGCTTTACAGAAAATCAAGTTGTAATTCTAACTGAAAGCGACACTGACTCTGGATTTTCATGTTTAATAGCCTTAATTCAAGCAGCTTTACGGTATCTATTGCATAAAGTATTATATAAATAAATACGATGTGACCGGACTTCACTGGAGTAACGTTACATTACATTAGAAGCAGAGCTCATTCAAACATCCACATCGTTGTAATCAGATGCATTTTTAACTGCTGCTTTTACACTGCTGACAGATTTTGTTGTGTTTATTTTGTTACTGAGAGGAAAGCGCGCAATATATATTTACATATTCATCAAACGCCGCTCAGGTTCGGGTGTGTCTTCTTCTCTTAAATTGCATCCAGGAGGGCTGAATTACAGTCTTATGTATAGGTAAAAAAAAAGTTTTTATATATAGTATATTTATAGTCAAGATCTATCAGTAGGATAGTTGTGTATAGGTTTATATTGTTTTACTTCATTGTTGTATGCCTGTATTTATGTAGCACCGTGGTTCTGTGAGGCACGACATTATGTTCCAATGTATGCCCCCGCATGTAGCGGAATGACAATAAAGCTCAACTTGACTTGACTTGACTTGGCTTTCCAAAGATTCCTACCAGAGGACGTTGCATCACTTGGTGCAAGTCACATGTTTTTTCAATGAATGCTTTAAAGATTGTTATGCCTGTTTATAACTGAGGTAACAGAGTTGACCAGAACGTAGCAAAAGACACAAAATGTTGTTGTTTTTTTTATTAATGAAATTACAGATATTCCAAAAAATTGATATTTTATTCAATTGTTTATGTAACTTAATAGAGTAAACAAAAAAAATATGAAAATTAGACTTAATTATTTCATGATAATTCAAGCTGAATGTATGAATCAGGAGGCGAAGACATTCAATAATAGGTGTAGTGGCAGTCTTTCAGTTATTATTTTCAAGACAAAATGTCCCTTAATATACATAAAAGCATTGCTTTTGGTGATAGCTTAATATAAACTGTGTTATTATTCAAAACTGATTCAGTGAAATTTTTGTTTTTGAAAAATAACAGAAGGTTTACCTGGAAGACGCGAAATGTACCCCCAATTATATATATATATATATATATATATATATATACAGTGGGCGGGAAAAAAAAGTATTTGATCCCCTGCTGATTTTGTACATTTGCCCAATGACAAAGAAATGATCAGTCTATAATTTTAATGGTAGGTTTATTTGAACAGTGAGAGAAAGAATAACAGCAAAAAATCCAGAAAAACACAAAAAGTTATAAATTGATTTGCATTTTAATGAGTCAAATAAGTATTTGACCTCTTTGCAAAACATGACTTGGTGTACTTGGTGGCCAAACGCTTGTTGGCAATCACAGAGGTCAGACGTTTCTTGTTGTTGGCCACCAGGTTTGCACACATCTCATGAGGGATTTTGTCCCACTCCTCTTTGCAGATCCTCTCCAAGTCATGCAGTGCTGGTTCGGAGCCAGAGCCTAATTTCAAACCGGTTCTTTGTCTTTCGACACCCAAAGCACCAGCTCCGAATCAGGAAAAGCGGTTCGTAAGTAGCACCAAACCATTGCTGGGCTAGAATGAAGAACCGCTTACGGCTGGGGTTGAGGGCGGGGTTACCGTGACCAACAAGACGACAGAAACTTTGGACCGCCATATTTGAAATAGCAGCTAAACACAAACACGCTGGATTTGCCATGTTTGGATGCCAATGTAGTTTCGCAAAGCCATGAACATCAATAGCAACACACCGTCTGCCATTGTTGATAGTTTGTTTAGGCTTGTTCGGGATGGATCGACGCTGCGCAGACCGTTCGGTTTGAGGCATCATAGTGTTGCGGGAGAGACTGGAAAGCAGACAGCTCTTTATGCTTTTGGATCGCTCTCGCGGTGCTTTAGTGTGTTGTGTGGCGATCGATCGATTGGTCTGCGTGGCGCCGATGCACCTTGAACAAGTCTGTTGTATTTGGCGCGGCCGCGCTAGTGAAACGAAACATGAAACGTATTCAGTGACGTAAGACCTGGCTCTGTATTGGCTCTCTAGCCTGTCGAAAAGCAGCCGGTTCTTAAAGGGCTCGCCAGTCGAACCAACTAAGAACCGGTGTTGTGCCTATTTTCGACTCCCTGCCAAATTATTACCCCCCTCATTGAAATCGCTACCTGATTGTCTAATCCTCACCTCGTCCCTAATCCTAACCCCTCCCCCACACCTTAAACCCTAACCCTAAACCTACCAATACAAGGGGGGTGATAATCTGGCGGGGGTCAGAATTCCAGCAATAGCACTGGCTCTGAACTAGCATCTGGTGCTGGTGGAAAGGGGGTAAGATTGAATCGCAGTGCCTGCAGTTTGGAAAAAATAAAAAATAAAAATCTTTGTATGGAAGTCTATGGGAACACTCGGGGCGATTCTCAGTCTGACAGAAATCGCCCCCAAAAGGGGTGGTACTACATAGAACGTGACTCGATGCTGATTGGACTGTATTTCCAGAGGCAGAACAAACAGTATAGAAGAGTGAAAGCTAGCGTAACACTGTGATTGAATGTGAAAGAAAAAAAAAATCCCTCCCTTTCGTGCTTTGGTGGTATGTCGCCCGATCGCCCTAATGGAGAAACCGCCCCTATATATATATATATATATTTAACGCGTTAAATTAAATTTAGATTAATTAATTACGGTGAAAAATAACGTGTTAAAATGAACACATTTAACACACTTGCCCTGCCCCAGACATGTGTGTCATCTGACATTTCATACAGTTGTTTGATGACAAATATGAGGCAGGGCAACAACTCACTGCGTGATGGAGACTAGAGAACGTAGTTAGAATGTCCTTAATCACACGAGCAATAGGCTAAGTGCAATATCACATGAGTGCAAATGTGATAATGATCTTATACAACAGTTAAGTAAGTAAGAAGTTAATATTGTGTTATTTTATATTGTCTGTTTAGCTCAATTTTGCCAATGAAAATATAAAGACAAATCAGAACTGTTCATCTCTGAGCAACACACAGTGGTATTTCATTTCTTAATGCACGTTTTTAACGGATTGGGTGAACCATTTGGCATGTTGGATTTGAAGCTGCGCTGCACAGATCGATCAGTGTATGACATCAAAGTACCGCAAGAGCGATTCAAAAGCTTAAGGAACCGTCTGCTCTCTATAGCTCTTGCAGTTCTTTCATGTCACACATGTCAGTCTGATGGTGATGATCTGCTTCAAGTCGAACAAGCCTAATGATTCAATGGACCATTCATAAAGAACGTTGAGTTATGCATATAACTACTGTTCCCAGAAGGAGGGAAACAAGGTACAACACATGACTATGGGATATCACGCTCTTGCGCCATTTGCTGAAGACACCTCTAATCATGCCTGAAAGGCCAATGACGCATGACAACGTGGGTGGGGCAACCTGCCCACAGCATATAAATGCGGTCGCATGTGTCATTCCCTTTGTTCAGTCCAGCTCTTCACCGAGCCTCCGACTGCGCGGGGCCCAGAGGTGTTCGTTTCCCTCCTTCTGGGAACAGTAGTAGCATAACTCAACGTTCCCATTCAGTCAGTTCACTCGGTACAACACATGACTATGGGACATATATACATGCCCCGCAAAGTCTCCGAACTAAACATAAGGGACCAGCACCACCATATACACCTTTATTTTTCAAGGGAGTGATGGCCTGTGGATTAAAAACCGCTGCAGTAAGCATGGACATAGCAACCGCTGCCGCAGTGACGTCTAGTCAAAAAACGAGTAGTGCAGTGATGCTCAACTGGCAGTTGCCCGAACATCTTAAACCATGCCCATGACGTTTCCACGCCTCTCGTAGAGTGCCCAAGCACCCATGCGAGCATTAGACATAACAGGCATGTCTTATATGCTATAGACCTAGCTTTCTACAATCCAATGTGAAAAACGCCATTCAAGTAGCGGCTCCACATGGGTACAAAAAGCAGGTCACAGCCTGCATCTGCTCATTGTACCTGCCTACATCTCGTACAAGAGCATGAAATCTCATATCTTCCTCTTGAGTCAGAGATTTGACAGGGCAGGAAGCTTGAATGGAAGTGGACTCCTGTCCAGTTTAGAACCAGATAGCACACGCACGTCTGCAAGTCAAGATGTCTGTTAAGATCGCTTGATCTGGATCTGCTGTGTACAAACATCTGACAGATGCCTTTAAGGTGTCAGTTTCCCATATGCTCGTAAATATCTTAAAGGCATCTAATAAATGTCCACTTGACATCCGATAGGAAACGTCCTAGGCGTATTGCAGATCAGCAAATATTCATATTCAATTCAATTCAATTCAGGTTTATTTGTAAAGCGTCTTTCTCGAGACAAATCGTTGCGAAGCAGCTTTACAGAAAATTATATGTATCGGGCAAACCCACTGATGTAGGCCAGTTCTGAGGATGCATTGCAGAGGGCATGACAGGTGACATAAGAATTTTGAACTTATAACACATTAAGTGCTTGTTCAACAGTCATGAATCTAAGCTAGGGTGGAAAAGAAACCCCCCTCTTCTTTAGGAGGAGGAAGTAACAGCTGCAAAACCTCTTCCTCCATCTTCCCCTGTGGCACCACCTGAATTGCCACCTTGCTGAGGAAAATATGGATTTCCTCCCTTAGCACTGGGGAAGCCCTCTCGGACACTGATGTTGCAATTACTCCGCCGAAACCTGGGAGGGCGCACGAAAGAAAGCACAGCTTATAGCCACATTGGAATCGTGCGAAGAACCGAGAATTCATTCATTCATTCAACCAAATGACAGAGCACATGGGAAGAAAAACACACACACAAACAGTCCAGGGGTGTGACAGTTATATATATATATATATATATATATATATATATATATATATATATATATATATTGTGACGGATCGGTGGCCCTCCCCCTCATCATCATCACCACCCCGTCCCTTATTCGCCGCCCTTCACCAGGCTCCCGACTGGAGTGGGTGGATGAGAGGAGGGGCGTGGGACCAACGTGGGCTGGCGGCGTGTGATGAGGCACAGCTGGACTGAATGAAGCCTCATCACCGCCGCTGTTAAATGCCGAGCCCGCCTCTCCTCGGGAGACCGGTCTCTTCCCCCGTGCATGCACGCTGGTGTCCTCGCGGGTCCAGGAAGGGTGCGTTGAGGGACATCGCGCCGCCGAGGATGTGAGCCGCGGAACCTCCAGAGTCATCGTGCAAGCCGCACCCGTATAACGGCCGTCGGGCCAGGATGCCGGGCCGTCCATCCCGCCAATGGCCCAGTAAGTGGAACAGGAAGAGCCGCTGGACTCCGCCCCTTGCCTGGACCCCTCCCTTCTGGAACACTGCCCTCCTTCACGAGCCCCGCAGCACAACGAGGACACCAGATCCCCCCTGTTTTATGGACACTTCTTCCCCCTGGACACTTTCTTCTATTATTTTTGTTTAATAAAAGCCTCTCCGAGGCCTGACGCCACACCCACTGTGTCTGTCGTTGGCGCCTCCCGTCACAATATATATATATATATACACACTTTATCAGTTTGCAAAAGAATATGTGATCTACAAAATGCTTAAATATCATTAAATGTTACCTTCATTTTTAAATATCCAAATAGTATTAAAAAACATGCATTTGTCAAGCTGCATGACATGACTTTATTAATTGCTGTCCAGTTAAAAAGAAAAGCTGCCTTTTTTTATTGCAGTAGACTACATATTGCTGCCTCAAGTGTACTCATGCAACCAGTAAACATGTCAACCTTTCTAATGCCCTGCATGCTTTCAGCAGTTTACAAATTGTCAGCCATTTTTAATCAATGGAAATGAGAGATGAAGGCCGTAATAGTAATGTTATCCACCAGAGAGAGGCACAAGACAACAAATTATTTTAGATTGCGTAGTTTAAAATCTGTGTAAATGGTTCAATAGATTAACTATGTATAACATTCATCATAGTTTCATAAAGCCTAATCTAATCTTTAATAAAAGTCTAATCAATGTCCAAATAAATATATGATCTCCAAAATACATTCATATTTATTTATATATCGTAATTTCAGAAAACATTTGTCAAGTTGTCAGACATGACTGCATATATTGCGGGCCAGTTAAAATGAAGAGACAATATTATTTGTCTCTTGTGATATAGTACATAAAATAATACTTCCATACATAAGCCTACTCCGTATTGTCACGTAGCTGTTGACCAGGGAGACGCAGAGACCAGGAACTTCGGGAACTAAGACTTTATTGACTATTACCAGAAACACGATGACACTTAGACATTCACGATTGACATTTACCACTATTGACGTACATGACTGACATTCAACACCCAACACTGAGGCGAGGGAACACAGGACATAAGAACACAGGGGAAATGAGATAATTAATAACACAGGGCTGGGGACTAATTAACTAATGAAGACAAACTAGGACACGGACAGGAAACCCAAATAAGGACATGAGAGGAGGGGAAAACACGAGATGCGGAGACACAGTCTGACATGTATTATGTTTCCATTTTATAACAAAAGTGGATCCTCTACATGAGGCATTTCCCAGCGGCCACCTTAATATCAATTTTACATCAAATATTAATCATTGATGACGATGCTGTAACATCATTTTAAATTCAGTTTGGACAGCATTTTCTTCCATTGGTAATTGGGTGAAAATAGGAAATTGGTTTAATGTATATGTGGGCCAATATGTTTGAGGTTCAATTTACATCAAATCAACATCATTTAAAGTTTTTGACATGAGTTGGATTTGCATATTCAACCTGTTTTTTGATGTCAATTTGATGTCTTTTCAACATCATCTTTTCAGACCAATGGGACATGCTTGGACCACGATGTTCGCCACTTGCGACTGTATTTCAATTATCCTTCATATTTCCTAATTTATTGTTTTTGCAAGACAGACAAGATACATTTATTCAGTTGTCTATTAGACTATTTTGTCATCCTACAGAAGTGACAGAAGTGATCTGTCCAGGTCACTTCGCACAAACCTATCTCCTAAAGTTCTGATTTATATGTGTATATTACTTTTTAAATAATATATGTAGTATATGTGATAGCCCTATTTACAGTGTAAATTAAATTTTTATTTACCATTTATTTACTTTTCTGGTACTTGGTTTTCAACTTTTTTAACTTCCATGTACTTTTACACAGAGTTCTCTCTGACTTTTTATAAACACTCTTTTTACATAGATTTATTTAGCTTCCCTAAGTATTTATATGTAGTTATGTAAGTGTAATTTCAAGCAATCAAGTGTCATATCTTAAATGTAACCATCAATTTTATAATGAAATTATACATGCAGTTTTTATGACCTCATATTAATCACATGACTTATTCGTATTTTCAATAATTTATCACATGACTTTAGTAGTAAAATACTGAAACACTTAAAAATGTATGGTGACATAGCGCCTAAAATATACACTGTTCCTTACACATTCCCATATTGTGCCCAGTGTGCTTGTTTTAGTCATTTATTTTTCATTGCAGCTGTCATGACTGTAGTTGTTACATTTTAATATTATGTCCTGATCTTGCCTAGGGTTCCACAAACCACAGGCAGACCCTGTGTGAACTTGACAAGAGTGATCATCAGATGATCAGTCCTCATATCCTGGTGATTTGAAATCAGACAGCATGGGTAAGAAATGTCATTTATTTGATTGGATGACATCATTATCCTATGTGTATGCTGGGCAAATTTTAAGATGTTTGTATTTCCATGATGACATATGATGATTATTGTTACGGGGCTGACGAGACGAGAGACGTGCGGATCCATTTGCAGACTTTTGTTGAGCAGAGATGTGGTCATAACAGGCAGGGTCGAACAATGGCAAACAGGTGTAACATGGGCGAGACAAAGAGTAAACTGAGACAAGCGTGGGTCGATGATCGGCGAACAGTATCCAAAGGGGCGAGACAGGAGAGGCAGTCAAAACGTCAGCGATAGTCCAGGCAGGGGAAAACACAATCCAACAAAGGCAAGGCTAGGCGAGGCAAGACTAGGGAAATTAACGGGGCTCTGTAGGGCAGCGATGATGCATACAATACTCTGCAATGAGGGAGAGAATGTCCAGGATTGAAATAGTGTGTGTGATTAGTGAGCTGTGTGATCAGGTGTGCGTGTGATTAGTGCAATGAGTGATTGGTGACAGCTGTGATCAGCGTTGGATGATGGGAATTGGAGTCCATGTGATGTGTGGTGTGAAAGTCCATGTGGAGAGCGGGTGACCTTTAGTGGTGAATGAACGGGAGTGCAGACCAGATTCGTGACAGAGCCCCCTCCCCAAAGAGCGGCTTCCAGACGCTCCACACAGTCTATAATCAGGAGGGAGGTGGAGCGGAGGCGGAACAGGGGGAGGGATGGAGAGCCAGGTCCTTGTAGCAGCGGAGTGATCTGGGACCGAGGCAGAGCCGGCAGAGCAGGAAGCCAGGGCAGAGTGGACGGGACTGGAGCCCACCAGGGCGGACCAGACGGAGCAGGAGCAGGACAGAACGAGAGTTCTTTGACGGCCTCCATAGCCGTGACAGGACAGAACGGGAGTTCATTGACGGCCTCCATAGCCGTGGCAGGACAGAACGAGAGTTCATTGACTGATACAGCTGACACCTCTGGAGGTTCTGCGGCGGTTGCCGCCACCTCTGGAGGTTCTACAGTGGTAAACACAGGACACAGGGAGAGCTCAGTAATGCTCTCTTCGACCGTAACACAACAGAATGAGAGTTCATTGACAGATACCGCTGACACCTCTGGAGGTTCTGCAGCGTTTGCCGCCACCTCTGGAGGTTCTACAGTGGTAAACACAGGACACAGGGAGAGCTCAGTAATGGTCTCTTCGACCGTAACACAACAGACTGAGAGTTCATTGCTGGGCGCCACCATCATACGAGGAGCTGAAGTGAGCACCGCCGCGTCGGGAGGTTCTGCAGCATGTACCGCCACCTCTGGAGAAACTGCAGCGGGCACCATCACTTCAGGGAACACAGCAGTGAGCGCCACTACCTCAGGAGGTTCTGCAGCGTCAGCCACCACCTCTAGAGACATCATAGTGGACGCCGCCACCTCTGGGAGTTCTGTGGTGGTGTATGCAGCCCAAACACATCAAAATGCGATCCCCATCAGGGGAAGCGTTTCAGACAGGGGAATCAGTTCAGGAACAGGAGGGCTAGAGTGAGTGGGTTTGGGGATACCTGCTGTGCGTGCAGACACCAGCAGTGAATCCCTCAGACTGGATATCAGACTGGAATAATGAAAGACTGACCTTGATGATTTGGGTGTGTCAGCGGAGACGTGACCCGACTCTGGAAGGTCAGCGGAGACGTGACGCTGTGACTCTGGAAGGTCAGCGGAGACGTGACGCTGTGACTCTGGAAGGTCAGCGGAGACGTAACTTGACTTTAGGAGATCAGCTGAGACGTGCTGCTGTGACTCTGGACGAACAGCCGTGATGTGCTTTGACTCTGGAAGAACAGCCGTGACGTGACTTGACTTTACGAGATCAGCTGAGACGAGATGCTGTGACTCTGGACGAACAGCTGTGACACGCTGTGACTCTGGATGATCAGCTGAGACGTGACTCTGTTGATGACGACCAACTGTGACTTGGCTTGACTCTCTGACATCATCCGTGATTTGACTTGGTTCTTGAATATCAGCTTTGACTTTACTTGATTCATGACGATCTACGGTGACTTGACTTAGCTTGTGAAGACCAGCTGTGACTTGTCTTGACTCATGAAAATCAGCTTTGACTTGACTTGATTCATGATGATCAACAGTGACTTGACTTAGCTTGTGAAGATCAGCTGTGTCTTGGCTTGATTCGTGAAGATCAGCTGTGTCTTGGCTTGATTCGTGAAGATCAGCTGTGTCTTGGCTTGACTCACGAAGAGAAGCTGTGACTTGGCTTGACTTACGAAGAGAAGCTGTGACTTGGCTTGACTCATGACGATCAGCTGTGACTTGGCTTGACTCATGACGATCAGCTGTGACTTGACTTAGCTTGTGAAGATCAGCTGTGACTTGGCTTGATTTGTGACGATCAATGGTGACTTGACTTAGCTTGTGAAGATCAGCTGGGACTTGGCTTGATTTGTGACGATCAACGGTGACTTGACTTAGCTTGTGAAGATCAGCTGTGACTTGGCTTGATTTGTGACGATCAACGGTGACTTGACTTAGCTTGTGAAGATCAGCTGGGACTTGGCTTGATTCGTGACGATCAACGGTGACTTGACTTAGCTTGTGAAGATCAGCTTTGACTTGGTTTGATTCATGATGATCAACAGTGACTTGACTTAGCTTGTGAAGATCAGCTGTGTCTTGGCTTGATTCGTGAAGATCAGCTGTGTCTTGGCTTGATTCGTGAAGATCAGCTGTGTCTTGGCTTGACTCACGAAGAGAAGCTGTGACTTGGCTTGACTTACAAAGAGAAGCTGTGACTTGGCTTGACTCATGACGATCAGCTGTGACTTGGCTTGACTCATGACGATCAGCTGTGACTTGACTTAGCTTGTGAAGATCAGCTGTGACTTGGCTTGATTTGTGACGATCAATGGTGACTTGACTTAGCTTGTGAAGATCAGCTGGGACTTGGCTTGATTTGTGACGATCAACGGTGACTTGACTTAGCTTGTGAAGATCAGCTGTGACTTGGCTTGATTTGTGACGATCAACGGTGACTTGACTTAGCTTGTGAAGATCAGCTGGGACTTGGCTTGATTCGTGACGATCAACGGTGACTTGACTTAGCTTGTGAAGATCAGCTTTGACTTGGTTTGATTCGTGAAGATCAACGGTGACTTGACTTAGCTTGTGAAGATCAGCTGGGACTTGGCTTGATTCGTGACGATCAACGGTGACTTGACTTAGCTTGTGAAGATCAGCTTTGACTTGGTTTAATTCGTGAAGATCAACGGTGACTTGACTTAGCTTGTGAAGATCAGCTGTGACTTGGCTTGATTTGTGACGATCAACGGTGACTTGACTTAGCTTGTGAAGATCAGCTGGGACTTGGCTTGATTTGTGACGATCAACGGTGACTTGACTTGGTTCTTTACGATCAGCTGTGGCTTGGATTGACTCATGATGATCAACGGTAGCTTGACTGGATTCATGAAAATCAATGGTGACTTGACTTTGCTTATGGCTGGCAGTAGGAACATGACAGGGTGTTGTTGTGGCCGCCATGTTGTGAATGGGCTCCGCTGTCACCGCCATTTGGTGAGCGTGCTCATGCGCGGTTGCGATCACAGAATTGAGTGCGGTGTCGCGTTCCACCGCAACACCCACAGTGAACGATGAACCCACAGTCAATAGAGCATAGTCCATAAAATCCATTAGAGATGAATGGGGACCTTCAAGTGTTAATACTGATTTGAGTGGCTGGTTAATGCCCTCACAAAAGAAATCAATGAGCACACAGTCCGGCAGATCAGAAAAATATGCGAGCTCTACTCCTGTACTCCTGTACTCCTGTATATAATCCTTGAGCGATCGCAATCCCTGCTCGAGGGTTAATAACAGTCTCGCAGTGTCCATACCTGGCCAATGTTCACATGAAAAGCCGCTGGATCCTTGTGCGGCCGAGTATTCTGTTACCGGGCTGATGAGACGAGAGACGTGCGGATCCATTTCCAGACTTTTATTGAGCAGAGATGTGGTCATAACAGGCAGGGTTGAACAATGGCAAACAGGTGTAACATGGGCGAGACAAAGAGTAAACTGAGACAAGCGTGGGTCGATGATCGGCGAACAGTATCCAAAGGGGCAAGACAGGAGAGGTAGACAAAATGTCACCGACAGTCCAGGCAGGGGAAAACACAATCCAACAAAGGCAAGTCTAGGCGAGGCGAGGCAAGGTAAGACTAGGGAAACTAACGGGGCTCTGTAGGGCAGCGATAATGCATACAATACTCAGCAACGAGGGAGAGAATGAACGGGAGTGCAGACCAGATTCGTCACAATTATTATATATTCCTTTAATTGTTGCAGGACCAGGAGAAGAAGCAGCAGGAGAACAAAAGGCAACTCTACAATACACACTGCGAGCAACATGGAAACAAACACCACTAACAGTAACAATAGCATTGACAGTCGCAGTAGTTGCAGTAGTAGCAATGGCAGGGACAATATTAGCTGAAGCAGTAGTAGGAGCAGCAGCAGGAGCAGCCGCTGGAGTAGGTATTTTACAATCATTATGGAAAGCAGAAGTAAGAACAGGAGCAGTAGCAGTAATAGCAGTAGCAGGAGGCCTAGCAGGAACAACAGCAGCAATATTGCGATCACTGGTAGGAGCACAGTCACTAACAGCATCAGGAGTATCTGGCGCAATGGCAGGAGCTGCAATAGTAGCAATAGAAAGAACACAATTACAATGGGTGGTAAATAAAATACAGAGGGTAATAAATAAGTTAAAGTGGGTTTTAGCATTGGTAAAAAGAGTAAAAGCAGCAGCACAATGGTGTAGAAAGGTGTTACCCACTGCAGCACTAACTGTAGGATCAGGATCTGCAGCAATAGCAGCAGCAGCATTACAAGCAGAAACAACAGCATTAAGAGGAGTATCACAAGCAGAGTCAGCAGCATCAGGAATATTACAAGCAGAATCAGCAGCATCAGGAGGAGCATCACAGCCAGAATCAGCAGCAACAGGAGGAGCATCACAAGCAGAATCAGCAGCATCACATACAGAATCAGTAGCATCAGGAGGAGCATCACTGGGAGTATCAGCAGCATCAGGAGCAGCATCACTGGCAGTATCAGCAGCATCAGGAGGAGCATCACTGGCAGTATCAGCAGCATCAGGAGCAGCATCACTGGCAGTATCAGCAGCATCAGGAGCAGCATCACTGGCAGTATCAGCAGCATCAGGAGCAGCATCACTGGCAGTATCAGCAGCATCAGGAGGAGCATCACTGGCAGTATCAGCAGCATCAGGAGCAGCATCACTGGCAGTATCAGCAGCATCAGGAGCAGCATCACTGGCAGTATCAGCAGCATCAGGAGCAGCATCACTGGCAGTATCAGCAGCATCAGGAGGAGCATCACTGGCAGTATCAGCAGCATCAGGAGGGGGAGGTCCTGCAATTTTTGGATCACATAGGTCCAGACAATTACAGACAGAAGCAGCAGGCATGGTAAGTTTTATTATGTTGGCTTGACAACTTGCATACACTCAACTTGGGTCAGACCTTCAGACTGTTCTGATTTAGCATGCTACATCCTTTCTGATTGGACTTAACTAAAACAAACTATCAAAACAATTATCACTGTATTAGTCTATTGTAAAATTATAATGTGTGTGTGTGTGTGTGTGTGTGTGTGTGTGTGTGTGTGTGTGTGTGTGTGTGTGTGTTTTTCAATCATTCCATTACAGTGATTTGTTAACATAAAGGAACTGGTTAACATTAAAAATGTAAAGCAGTCCACACTGTAATTAATGCATATCACACCATCATCCATGAATCTTTCCAGAGAGACAAATCTCCACAGACAGACAGGTCATGGGCCAAGAAGACAATAGAAAAAGAGCAACTTCTTTTAATGCCAGGTAAAAAAATAAAATAAATAATAATAATTAAAAAAAAAAAAAAAAAAAAAAAAAAAAAAAAAAAATATATATATATATATATATATATATATATATATATATATATATATATATATAATTTGAGTTATCAGTATTCATCACATTGTACAGTTAACGTTATTTATATTTTATTTTATTTCAAGCAAACAAAAAAACATTTCAAATAATTTTGATTTAACTGATGTGGTATTATCTCTTCCATTGTCAGTCTGTATATAATTTGTCTAACCTTTTTAGATGTTTGACCTCTGAAATAGTGCTTTAAAATAGAATATTCTACATTTGATAAAGTTTGATGTCAAACTTTGATATTGGCTTGACAAAGCCTAGCCTGAAAGTATAAAATAATTTTAAAAGCTTCAGGCTTGAAGATTGTAATTTCAGAGACAGAAATAGATAGGAAAACCAATAAAAACTCAGACAGGCAATATATTATTTTATGTTCCATAAAAGAAAGCAAGTCATACAGTTTTGTTTAATCCATGATGCTCATTGTAATTTGATTGTATCATAGCTAGAACATGTTCTGCATGGAAAAAGCAGTCAATCTTCAGATGAGAGCAAATGATCAAAATAGCAAAAGAAAGAGATTGAGTGCAAATGACTTTGTTTACTTTATCATTGTGAATGCATTATCTTTGATTACAACCTGCAACTTCCATACTTTGACCCTCAGTTTAATTGTTTAAATCAAGATACTGTATCTGTCTTCATGTTTAATGAAAAATAATGTCTTTTTTTGTGGAAAATTGCAGATGTCTTTGTATGTCATAACTACAGCTGAAAGTGACAGTCTTTAATGAATGTGCTACTCCTGATAAATGCAAGAGTATAAGATTAATGCTGTTTTCTCTATTTCAGATTCGTCTGAAAATGCAGAGAAGTGTGTAACAGGAAGCAGAATTCCTAAGCAAATGACTGAAGACTCTATATCTAATGACTCGATAAAGGTATTCACAGAAAATCTGCAGTTTTTAGACTCATTTTATATTCAGTAGCTTATGGTAACATACATAAAATTCATTAAATACAACATGACTATCTTTAACGTGTTTAGAATTTTGATACATGTGTAACTTTGGCTTTTCTCATTATCAGTATTAGATATAATTCCATGAGAATGTGTTGCAAATTGTTTCCAAATTCTATTTAACTACAAAAATGCATTTAACTACAAAAATCCGTTTTGCCTATATAACAGGGAGAAAACAAGGATATTGGAACCACAGGAATCAGACCAGATCAACACCTACAGCAGGAAAAGATTGGAAGAGAAAAAATAAAGCATCTGTTTTGCAAACTTCAGCTTGAAGGCAAGTGTCACAATAAACTGAGAGCTGCAGGTGTTCTTCAGATAACTGAACATTCATTACAATCCCATGAGTCTTGTGCTGAGTGGGAGTTGATTCAGAATTTTCTACAAAAACTACTCATGATGGACTACAGAGCAAGATACATTTATGTTGACAAGGACAGTCAACAGGATCACACACAACATAGACATACCGACTTATCTGAAGACAGTGGTGATATATTTGAAGCAGTGTCCTTGTCAAACAAAGAAACCAGTCTGTCTGAGCGAATACATCCAATGGATGTTCAGATGGCTGTGTTTCATTGTGCTGATGGTTTCCTGAAGCAGCTGATGGTGACTAAACTGTCCCAGTGTCAGTACGCTCTGCCTCTGCTTGTTCCTGATCCATTCACACGACAGATTGAGTTTCCTCTCTGGACATTCAGACAAATCAACAAGAGCTGGAAGATGAGAAACACCAATAATGAAATCATCAGTCAAACCCAGTCAATCTGCAAGGCAGAAACTCCAATGGTGTCTTTCTTCAGGTTTGGCTCTGTGTCTTCATCCAAGTCTCAGCTGATGAACAGTCTGATCAATGAGAAACACAACACGTTCTTCCACAGGAACTGCCCAGGCAGCAGCAGAACCAGAGTCCTGATGGATGGAGTGGTGGAGATCGCCTGGTTCTGCCCCTCTGGAAAAAACACTGATAAATTCACTGAGTGTGTTGCGTTCTGTAATCTACACGGTGATGCAGGAGACCATGAGAAACAGCTGCAGATCCTCACTGAAATGGCCTCAGTCAATGTTGTTCTTCTACCACGACTTGACAGGAATGACAGATGTGCAACAATAATTCAGAACCTGTTCACAAACAGAAAGCCACTCATTTGTCTTTTTATAGAGGATAAATGTACTGTAATTGAGATGAAGAAAGGAAAGTTTAAAATTGGTTTGAAAGAAAGAAGTCAGTCGAATGTATCTGAAGAACTCAGAAGGACTATAAATGATTGTCTCTCAGAATTATCTTCCACTTTCAGACTTGATGATGTGTCCAAACACTCAGATATCAGAGTAGATGAGGAAGATGATGATGACTGCAGGAGAGGAAGAGAAGCAGCACAGCAGATGATGAGTTTACTGGAGAAGAAAAGTCTGACAGAAATCAAAGAATCATTTCTTCCTCATCAGGGGAAACTGTGGCATCAGTGGAGTCAGACAAACAAAGAACTACATCGACCTCGAGCAGATGAGACAGAAATGGACATCAGTAGAAAACAAACAGAAATGATGAATATCCGACAACAGCAGCATGAATTTAAAATCAGTGAGTTTATGAAGATTTTTATAAAAAAAATGAACTCGCATGCTGAAAATGAGAAGATGTTTTTCCTTAAATGGCTCAGAATCCTTCTGGATGAATATATCTCAGCTGACCTTTCTGCTTTATATCATAAATATGATGAAACATGGTCAAAAGCTGTAAAACTGAATAAGAAACATGGTGAATCTGAGCAACTCAAAGCTGAACAAACAGACCTTGAGAGAATATCTGAGGAGCTTCAAGCTGCATCCTTTGGTTTGGAGCACATCATGAGAGAGATCGGTCAGATCTATGAATCATGTTCATCTGTGAAGAACAAGAAAGACCTGCAGATTGACTTCTCTACTCTCCCGAGTCTTGCAGCAGAGATGATGATCTCTGGATTTCCACTGGAGCTGATGGATGGAGATGCTGCTCATGTTCCTGTGATCTGGATCTCTGCTGTTCTAGATGAACTCATCCAGAAACTGGGAGACCAGCGAGTCTTTGTGCTGTCAGTTTTAGGGATTCAGAGCTCTGGGAAATCCACCATGCTGAATGCCATGTTTGGTCTCCAGTTTGCCGTCAGTGCTGGCCGGTGCACCAGAGGAGCTTTCATGCAGCTGCTGAGAGTGTCAGACGAGATGAAAACACAGATGAAGACAGATTATATTCTGGTTGTTGAAGCTGAGGGTGTAGGAGCTCTAGAACTGACTGGAAGATCATCAAGAGATCGTGACAATGAACTGGCCACATTTGTTGTTAGTCTTGGAAATCTGACCTTGATCAATATATTTGGAGAAAACCCATCTGAGATGCAGGACATTCTTCAGATTGTTGTTCAAGCCTTCATGAGGATGAAGAAGGTCAGACTGAATCCCAGCTGTGTGTTTGTGCATCAGAACAATTCAGACATCACAGCTGGAGAGAAAAATAAGAAGGGAAGAAGACGACTGCAGGAGACAATGGATACGTTGACAAAACTTGCTGCTAAAGATGAAGTCTATGATGCTGAATGTTTCAGTGATGTCATTAGATTTGATGTGCAGAAAGATGTGAAGTATTTTGCTCAGTTTTGGGAGGGAAGCCCACCAATGGCACCACCAAACCCAAACTACTGTGAGAACATTCAAGAGCTTAAGAAATCTATTGTTTCTCATGTCGCAAAATTACATGGAATGAGGCTGAAAGACTTAAAAGTTTGTACTAAAGATCTTTGGGAAGCTTTACTGAATGAACGATTTGTCTTTAAATTCAGAACTGCTCTGGAGATTTCAGTCTACAGGAAACTGGAGACAGAATACAGCAAGTGGTCCTGGAGTCTTCGCAGTGCTATGATGGAAACGGAGAACAAACTACACAACAAAATAGAAAATGAAACAATTCATGAGGTTGAGGAAACTGATCTTCACAGAGAACTGAAGAAGACAAGTGAAGAAGTGAATAAATCAATGTCAGAATTTTTTGAGAAAGACAAGGATAAAGAAATACTGACTCAGTGGAAAACATCTTTTGAAATCAAAATCCAAGAGCTTCAAGAAAACATAATCAGAAAAACAAAGAGTAAATTAAATGAGATTCTTCAGCAGCGAGACCTGAAGAAAAAGATTGATGCTCAGAGAACACATCATGAAAACACTCTTTATGAAAAGAGCAAAGATCTTGCCTTAAAACTCAAAACCAAAACAAATGATGGAGAAAGACTGAAGAAAAACTTTGATTTGATTTGGAAACAGAGCGTGAAAAAGATCATCAAAGACACTCCTGCAATCAAAGACATTGACATGATGAGAGATGTGAGAGAGATCCTCAGTTACATCTATGGAAATATTGCAGATCACTGGAAGATAAGAAGGGATGTTTTCTTAATGATGAGTTATTATGACTATGTAAAGGTAAAGAAATCCAGTGGATTTTTCACAAAAGCTAAAGAGAGTCTTGGTTATGCTCTATCAAAACAGGATGACATCCAAATAAGAGCATTAGTCTTAGATGTTGTTCAGCAGACAGACGACATGATTCAGTCATTTAACATTTCAAAGATGGGCTACAACATCAGCTGCATTCAGCAACTCACAGATTATATTAAGAAAAAAATAACAAAACACGAGGAAGGATATGTGAAATGTGTGTTCAAGAAACAATTCTTCATTGATTTGGTTTATTCTATCTGCAAGAGAGTGAATGAGATGATTACTGACCAACACAGGATGTTTAGAGAAGGCAATGATCCTGTCATATATGCTGAGAAGAAGAGAGAAGAGTACTGCAGTATTTTCCAGAAATACTGTCATGGAGCAACATCAGCTGCCATTTTTGGTGAGATCATCTGTCAGAAACTTAAAGAGCCCATTGAGCAGAGTGTCTACAAGAAGACTGCCAGAGATTTAGCAAATGAAATGAGATCAAACTGTGAATCACTGAATGGAAACAGATCAAAACTGGAGAAACACATCCTGAAGACACTGGCAGAAGAGGAGGATTTTGACAAATACATGAACTACATTAAAACTCCTAGAGATCACTTCAAGAGTTTCATCAGAGATGAAGTCAGTAGGTACATCACTGATAAGTTCAGTGTCAGTGTTTTACCCAAGATGAAGGAGAACATTGAACTCCTGCAGCAGAAGATCACGAAAGCAGCACATGAATCTACTGAACATGTTCAAGTGAACAGTGGAGATGCTGGTTTGTGGTTGAAGAGTTTCACACAGCGGCTCTCAGATGAACTGATCTTCACTGAAAAAGACCTCAGTGGAGTAAAACATGTTGATGTTGATTTCAAACTCCTAGAAGATGTGATGAGAAAAGAACTACCTGCTATAATGTCTGAGATCAGCAGTAGATCCAACACAGAGACATTTCCAGTAAAGCTGGACTATAAGTTCAGACCAGATGAGCTTCTGACTGATCACTTCTGTCAGTGCTGTTGGGTTCAGTGCCTGTTCTGTGGAGCCACCTGCACCAACACCGTAGAAAACCATGATGGAGATCACAGTGTTCCTTTCCACAGAGTAACTGGAACTGCAGGGTTGTTTTACAGAGGAACAAGGAACTTAGCTGTTAAAATCTGCACATCAGCAGTAGCAAACAGAAATCAGTATTTTCATCCCAATGCCTCAGATGATTTGCTCCCCTCAACAGAATACAGAAAAGCAGGAGGAGTTTATGCAGACTGGAGCATCACCCCTGACCTCTCTGAACTGCCATACTGGAAGTGGTTTGTGTGTCGATTCAAAGAAGATCTGGAAAAATACTACAATAAAACTTTTGTGAGTAATGAGATCCCAGACGAATGGAGAAAATACTCAAAACAGGAAGCTATTGAGAGTTTGGATCAATACATCTAATGAAGCAGATACAGAATGACACACCACTGGATTCTCCTCTGATCACAGTCAGAAATGAGTTTCTATTACACATCAGCGAGACTCTGAAATCATCAGCAAATACACTGGATACAAGAAGTTTAAGGGCGACACTCAATCTAAAAGTGTTCAGTTCTAAGGATTTAGAAGAATGACAGATTTGAATTGTGTACATTTAAATTAGACATGCAACATTTACAAATATTAAGTTGTTTTAGTTTTTTGGTAATTTCTAGATTTTTTTTCTTTATTTGTTCTTCATTTTTTTTTTTTTTGAGGTGAAATTACCTTAATATATTCAGATTAAGTTTTCAGACAATTATTAAACATAATTATTAACAGCATAATTTAAATGGATTTATAATAATTTATAATATTTTTGAATAATTCATTTAAACAATCAAACATTTTATAGAAAAAAAAAACATTTATTACTTAATACATCAATACATCTAATGCTGTATTTACTTGTAATAAACAGTAGATCATAGTAAGAATAAAAAAGTCTGTCCTATTGTCTTATTGAAGTCCTGGACAAATACGGCATACCAAGTCAAGTCAAGACACCTTTATTCATATAGCGCTTTTAAAGGGGTGGTTGCTATCCCAGCTAACAAAAATCCGTAACTGTTACGTAACTGCAACATAATCTGGTGACTAAAGTTTCGTTGTGCTAACAGGAAAAGTGAAAGTCCCAGTTACATTGCCACAACGTAATTTTGTGACGTTGCCAGTAAGTAACTGTGACATCGTGGCAACATCGTGGATCAATAGTTGTGTGCTGGTAATCAGTTGGTAATTTTTATAATTATTTATTTTCTTAGGGGCAGACATGCAGTAGTTTAACCTAATTTATGTCCTCATATGCCCAAACTAATTTAAAGGCTGTTTCAGCAGCTGTGAATGATGAATACAGACTCTAAATGAATTCAGTAAAATACACCCAAATTATTAATAAAAACAGGATGTACAGCTATAGTAAATATGAATGAAAGCATTCAAGACATTTCATGCTCAGCATCAACATAAACAGATATGCTATGCTAGCATACCCTAAAAGTATACTTTATTGTATTTGTTATATTCCCTGTTTTAATAGTACATTACAAATATACTAACAAAAAAATTACTATCTTTAAATATATAAAAAGTATTTTAGCATCATGTTTTTGCCTATTTTCACAATACAACTTTTAACATACTTAAAAATGATTGTAATTTAGTATATTTTCAAAAAATATATATTTTGTACTTGAATTGAAAGTTCTGTTTATTTTTTATAAGTATATTTATTTGCACTTTACTTAAATATATTTTATGAATATTTGTTAACTGTGTGCTGAAAATGATCATTGTAACAATGCATTGAAAGTATACAGTACTTTCAAAGTACATTATTAAATAACCTGAAGTTGTAGTGTTTTAAGTCAAATTTTTTTAGTCATTTTTAAGTTTACTTCTTCATGCTTAGAATTCACTTCATTACTTGGACATACATTGCTTTCAGAAAGTAGTAAAACAAATAAATAACGCGAATGCATTATACTGTGTACAGTCAAGTAAACACTATCTATATTGCACGGCCAAAAACTGAAGTTCACTCACTCTGCATTAATATTATATCACTGCATTATTATAACATTTCATTATAAATTTAATGGAGAAATAAAGCGGAAAAACAACAATTGGCATTGATATCTGTATAAAGCTGCAGAAGTAGTTCACCAGGAATCGTTTTTTGTATGGAGTGAATTTTGTGCCAATATCCATCAAACAAATCCAGTGTTTTGCAAATAAACACAATCTGCTTTGCAAAGAAAAACTTGACTTTCAAACAAACGCACAGTGATTTGAAAATACAAAGCTCTATTTGAGAGAAAATGTAGAGGTATGGACAAATATATGTATTGTGTGTTACAACATGTGGCACTGCTTTGCCTCTCATCTCCTTATAGTTCACAACCCTACTATTATTATTATCTCTTGATAGGTAAAGTTGTCCACTGTACACATGGACATTATGAATGTCATTTTGATTGTCCTTTGCTTTACTATGATATTCCTGCTCCAACGATTTCCAGCTGCCATTGTTTAAATGCTCATGCTGTGGTGAAATGTTGCTCATCAAAAAAGTGTCATCACTGACACGACCTGTGATTGGCAGCCACAGCAAGATGACCTTGTACATAGGGATGCGGATACTGATCCTTAGATGTTTGGTAGAATGGATGAATCGATTGATCCACACTAAAGACATAAGTTTCACTGTTCAGTATCTCATACACCCATGCTGCATTCCTGGTTCGATTGTCATATAACATAGTATATGATTTATGATCATAGTATCTTTTCCTTATTTCAGTAAGATTAGGAACTCTGTCTATTAATTTATAGGTAGGGCTATCATTTGAAACTACTTTGTCTATGCTAGAGGGTGATTCATTGCCAGACATTACTCAGAACGGGATCCGTATGTAGACGGTTTGAGAATTAGATTTGTTTGAATCTTCTCTTGCCCAGCTTCCATCATCTCTTCTTGTAAGACTACGCCTCTTTGTAACTTCCTTCGAATCATCCTTTTCGCCGGAAGTTGAAAGTAGACATTCCGATCCTGCGTTACCTGTGAATTGGCGTTTAGTTGCACCGGAATCTGCTCCTGACTGCTGCTCAGCTGTGTCTTTCGTTTGTTCAGTTTGTTGTGGTTCAGCATTGCTTTGAGTTGATCTGTCTTCTGAGTTTCCTTTCATTCTTTGTGATATGCCACAAGCTGACCGAAGACCATTTTTCCATCTTACATTATCTTTATCATGCACATCTGCTAAGCACAGCTCATAGTTGTCAACACATTTTTGCTGCTCACAGTTGTTAACTAAAGTATCCTCGTCCTCATTCACCAATGCAGCATTCTTGGTTTCACTGTTGTTTGAATTAGTAATTGGATTTACTTCAGTAGGTGAAGGAGCACCATCTGTGCTAGAAGCTGAAAGTTGACTTCCCGATGCAGCACCAGAATCAGACTCTGAAAGTCTAGATACTTTAGATACGTTTTTTTCCTGCTCCAAACATCTGCTCATTTCCTCCAGCAGCTCCCACTGTCTCCAGTTCAGCTTTGCTCTGAGATGATCTGTCTTCTGAGTTTGGTGTCGTTTCACAGCCTTGTTCATCAGGTGTAGCATGACAATTCTTCTGTGCTGTATTTTGTTTACACGAATCACTAACTAAACTTTTTACTATCTGCAAAATGATCACATGAGCCCAGTGACGTCTTCTGCTTGATTTTATATCCTCTTTTATTGTTTCTTCCCAAGCTCTTTTGATATAATATTCTGACCAGCGTTTATATTCAGGCTCCTTTTTAATGTCACATTTCTTTTCAATCATTCTTTTAGCTTCATGCAAGAACTCAAACCCATTAAAAAATGATAATAAATCCTTAACTATGTGATCTAATGTGACATCAGGTGGGTTTCTTTCCACTTCCTCGAGAATCATCTTGATGCAACAGAGATAAATCAGTCTTGACTCAGTCTGGTGTTATGTCTTCAGTACCTTTAACCAAGTGTCTTTTCTTCAAGGAAATATAAAAAACAACATTTGCATCATAATTCTACCTAAATTTCAGGACTTTAGTTTATCCACTAGAGAACGAAAGATTTACTCACATCAACAGACTGAGATCTGTCACATCAAACAAACTTCTGCTGCTCTGATTGTATGTCAGTTCTGTTACACACAATAAACACACACAGAAAGACACACACGCAAAAAAGAAAAACTGATTTTATAATGTACTTTATGAAGTATTTTACATTTAATTATTATTATAATTATTATTAATAAAAAAGAACAATTTCAAGACTTTAAAAAAAAAATAATAACATTGTGTTCTGCTAGTGGACTCCTAGAAACTCCTAAAAGTTATTAAGCATAAAATAATTTGACATTTCATAAACTAAATTCCATGAAATCCCAGTGAAATACCATATAAGTTATTTTCAGTGTGTAATTTCACTTTCTCTGTCCGTGGTATGAAATGTAATGACAGTGTGGGAGAGATTTTAGACCTAAATAGCATCTTGTTTTGAAAGGCTTATAAAGAGTTTTTGTTAGATGAAAGATAATGGTATTAAACACACATGGTATAAACCCCAGTGAAAATGTCACCATAAATATTGTTTTGACAATAGTGTGTTTTACCTTAACACAACTTGCATAATATGGAAATGTTTCCTTTAACATTCTATTGCATTGTTTTTGTTTATTTCTAGATTAGTTTTTTATATTATTATTATTAGCATTGCGATAATACGATCTTGAGGTTTACTACTGAGCAATTTTAACATTCACAACATGCAAACATCAATAAAATGATTAACGTTATTAAAAACAATCAACATGTAGTAAGAAACACAACAAGAAAGCTGGATGAACACAGTTAGTTTGTAGATACTGCACTTTTTAGTGGTTTAGTTTTGTAAGGTCATCCAAAGGCAGAGTGCAGTATCTGCATTTTGGTGGTCAAAGGTCACATCAGTGGTCATGGTTTTTATCTATAGAAAATTTCATCCTAAGAAGGCTTTAAATGAATGCGTTACCACTAATGTACCCAACTACTGGCTGATGTAAAGACTTTAAAGGCATTTTTCTCAGTTTCAGTGTTTGCGTAGTTACTGCACTTTGCCTTTGTAGGGCAGAATCGTCCGTCACTGTGCCTTGTTCTGTGTTAAAAATTGTCATTTTGTGTACTGTTTTTTAAAAATATCTTAAGTAACTTATAGTAAATGTTCTTTTCAGATTCATAGTATATTATCTGTGTTTGCACACACTTCCTTTTAGTATACAACTGTGGGTTGGCGGGCTTGTTGATTTGTTGGGACATTGACCATGAGACACTTCCTGAGTCACTTCCTGGTTTGTAAGAGGGTGGATCTATTTCTTATCATGCTTGTTTATTTTGGGAAGGAGGTCAGGTGGTGCCAGCATGATTTCTACAGTCTAAATCACTGAGCTCATTAACTCATGTAGCACACATGTAAGTTTATAGCATTGCTAACCCTTATGCAAAGAAAATGTATTTCCTAATATGAATGATCAATATAAATTACATAATGGAAATTATACAGAATAATATATTGTGTAAATATATTACAATATATTGAATAATACATAAGGAATTGCCGCTTTCATACATTGAAAAATATGTGACAATATATTTACTTATATATCATAATATATGTAATTTTATATTCAGTAATACACTTTATCATACTGACATGTGATAAGATATGGTATTGCATGTGTAAAAAATATATTGAACTTATATTTACTCATGCAGTATATACACACATCCTGTGTATATGGAAATATATATTTCTCATTTAACAATCATTTTTGATATACATGTTTCATATTTTAAAATAGTTTAGGATAGCATAAGCACACCTGCTCAGTGCTCATACTAAAGCAATTAGTGAACAGACTATCACTGTGCTGAAAAGTGCACAGCCATTACTTTTTAAAAAATATAACATATCATTTAATGGTGTTTGGCCAGTCATCATCCTTACCACAGGCTCTACTCTTCTGCACAGTGGTAACCCCATGACTTTACACATACCAGAAACCCTTTTACATTTCAAAATAATACAACATTAAACACTAACAGATCTCCCCCATATTAATATTGTTATATAATTATCAGGTCCAGTAGTACTGTGAAAATCAAATATGCAAGACAATTTAATAATATGTTGAGAATAACAAGTTTTCAGACACATAGAAACAGCAAACAACATACAAATCTCAACAATGGTGGCAAAGAACAAAAAGCTTGATGTTGCAATGCATGCTGGGTTCCAGGCCTGGTACAAAACTCATCCATGACATCCACAATTCTTATCTAAATGTGTCGTAAAGCCCAGTTGAAAATTCTTGCTTTAAAAAACATTTTTGAGATATGATCTCTATTTCTGTATAGTGTGGATGCATCAGTGTGTGCTTTCACCCAAAATGAATTTTCAATTTTTTTTTTCTTTTTCAATTCAAAAGCCACATGTGATTTAAACCACACTATGACAGTCAAATGAGAGTCATAAACTTCTGATATCACTCTGTTTATCTTCCACTTTCTGTCTGTAACAACATACATTTACAATATATTTACATTTAATCATTTAGCAGATTCTTTTATCCAAAGCGACTTACAAATGAGGACAATAGCAATCAAAACCAACAAAAGAACAATAATATGTAGACTAATATTACAAGTGAAAACACAATTGACCTATCGGTAAGCCCCGCCCCCCCTTAGTTACTGTTGCTCCCTCGGACAAACAAACGTTGCTCACTGTCTTAATGACAGCTACAGTGTGAAAACATTGTCCCACGATGTTTTTGCACAATTTTGGACACAGAAGGCCACC
Source organism: Acrossocheilus fasciatus (assembly GCA_036784905.1). Classification (NCBI taxonomy): domain Eukaryota; kingdom Metazoa; phylum Chordata; class Actinopteri; order Cypriniformes; family Cyprinidae; genus Acrossocheilus; species Acrossocheilus fasciatus. Next base: position 6,980,188 of record CM071940.1, on the reverse strand, counting down.
AAATGAGAATTAATATTCCAAAAATATAAAAAATATTTAAAAATAAATACAGTGGGTAACTCGAAGCAGGGTTTACAGATCACAATGCAAGCGGGAGAAGTCTCATATTACGGTCGGTCATCACGATCGCGGATGACAACATGCAGGATCAACACTGTTCATGTATCTTAGGGGAACGATTAAATTAATGTACATTTAATCAGTTTAATATGGAGAGGCACTGATGTGTAGACCTGTGTTTTTGACCTACACTGTACAAGATGCGAGAATAGTCCGCTATTTAGGTTTGTACATATGGACTCACTAACTTTAACGTTAGCTAGTTTTAGCCAGAGATACCTTGCTAAAGCACAAGATAACATTAACGTTCTGCTTGAGCAGATGAAAATTGTAACTTAATGAGTGTATGACAACCAGAAAATTAACGTTTTTGTCTTCATTTGTATTGGGGTGAATAGGGACATTTTGCTCTGTTTTGTTTGGATTCAGGAAATGTAATAAAATAAATTATATTGCCCATCCTCTCAGGATACCTGGAATCAGTGTTATAAGTACACCAGGCACATCGTTTTTCCATTTTTGAAGCATAAACCCCATAAAACCGATGCGAGCTTCGGATCTTCCAGTGTTTCTCTATGGCACTGAAACCTAAAGATGTCCGAGCTCCGCTCCCCGTGCAGCTGATACTCTACTGCCATTGGCTAGTCTGCATTTGAGGGGAGGGGCTTACTGATAGGTCAATTGCATAGATAGATATCAACCACAGCTCACTGTTTCAGGGTCATTAAAGTGATAGCTACATTAATTTACTGTATGCATTTGACTTCTATTGTAGCACATTTGCTCTCATTTTCTCCAGTACATGTCAGTGTCTTTTTGACAATCACTCTGTTATTGTCACTTTTGTGTATGAATGTCAGCCCAGAGATTTCCTGAATTGTTTTAATGTCCAAACTGTAGTCACGAAGATATATTTTTTCTCTCTTTTTTTTGTTTTGTTGGTTGTCTGTTGATATGTTGTCTGTTGTCTTGGATTCTTTTTTCTTATTTTCTACCTTATAGCATTCCACTTTTGCTTTCCCATTCTCATTCTCCATAATTACTATCTTAAAGTAGTGAGTTGGCACTGCTTTCCCTTTTTCAGTCAATCCCCCATTATTGTTTAGGTAAAGTGGTCCAGTGTACACATGGACATTACGGACTTCATCATCTTCATATATTATGCTTCGACAATAATTCTCCAACGTTTTCCAGATGCCATTGTTTATGGTCTTGAGCTGTGGTGTCATGTTGCTGATCAGATAAGTGTCACGATAGGCTTCCTGACACCACATGTGATTGGCAGCCGCAGCAAGATGACCTCGTACAAAATCCTTGTTGTTGAATCCATTCTTGCTGTCAAGTGCTTGTTTGTCATCATCAATCTGGTCATCCTTTTTAAAGGTTACTTTCTTATAATGGTGAGGTACAGTGCTCTTGTTCAATATCTCATACACCCATTTAGCATTCTTTTTATCAGTGTCGTATAACATGACATAAGATTTTTTTTTATATATACAACATTGATTATTTGAAGGAAATTGATCTATTAATTTATAGGTATAGTTCAAATTTGTGTCTGCATTCGGGTCTGTATTTGTGTTTGCATGTAATGACTCAGTGGTTGATTCACAACCAAACACTGAGAGTGGGATACATATGTAGTTGTATTCATCAACAATGTCCATAATTTTTTCATCATCACTTGGTGCTACACTAACATCAGCCCCAGCCTGGCTATTGACAGTTTCCTGGCTCCCAGCCGGAAATTGTGTCCCAGTCCCACCCTGACTGCCAATAACTCCCTCAACTCCCTCAGCAGCTGTCTCTGTCTTCAGTTCATCATTGCCTTGAGATGATATGTCTTCTGAGTTTCCTTTAATGCTTTCTGCTTTTCCACAAGCTTGATTTATATAATCAGTTGACCCAAGACAATCTTCCAATATTTCATTCTCTGGATCATGCATACCATCTACATACAACTCATAGTCGTCAACATCTTTTCGCTGATCATTATTGTTAACTAAAGTATCCTCGTCTTCAGTCACCAATGCAGCATTCTTGGTTTCACTGTTGTTTGAATTAGCAATTGGATTTACTTCAGTAGGTAAAGGAGCTACATTTGTGCTAGAAGCTGAATGTTGACTTTCTGATGCTACACCAGAATCCTCTGAAAGTCTTGATATTTCAGATAGTTTGTTTTCTTCTCCAAGCATCTGCTCATCTCCTCCAGCAGCTCCCACTGTCTCCAGTTCAGCTTTGCTTTGAGATGATCTGTCTTCTGAGTTTTCTTTCATTCCTGGTGTTGTTTCACAAGATTGCTTAGTTTCATTGGTTGTATCATCGTGATCTTTCTGTGCTGCGTTTGGTTTACACTCATCATGAACCATAAATCTTTTTAGCATCTGCAAAATTATAACATGAGCCCAGTATCGTCTTTTGTTTGATTTTATATTCATTGTTCGTGTTTGTCCCCAAGCTCGTTTGATATCATCAGCTGGCCAGCAATCACCATGCTCCTTTTTCATTTCATATTTCTTTTCAATCTTTTTTTTAGCTTGACTTAAGCTCTTAAACTCATTTAAAAACGATAATAAATTTTCAGCTATGTCATCTAAAGGGACATCCAGTGGGTTTGTTTCCCCTTCCTCAAGAGTGGTTTCACCATTTCCATCAAATTCAGGAAGTTGCTTTTGTACACATGTGAAAAAACCCATCCTGATGTGTGACTTAGGAACAAAGTTCAGGAATAAAGCACTCTTGATTCAATCTGCTGTTATTGTTTCAACATCTTCAAGGATCTTCTCTTCTTCCTGGCTTAAATAATGTGAACAATTCTGGTAAGAAAAAACAAAATTCTGTTTAATTCAGATATTATGTTCATTCAGTAGAAACAGAGAAAAATACTCTCATCAACAGGTTTGTGATCTGATAAACAGAAACGTCTGCTGCTCTGATTTTATGTCTGCTCTGCACACAACAAACACACATATATACAAAAAAATACTTATACTGTAATGTACTCTTGTCGTTTATTCAAACTAAGAACATTGTTTTAGTAAAAACAAAAGTCAGTTATGCCAACTCCTATAATTTATTAAGAAGGAAATAATTCTGCACAGCAAAATCTGCTGTTAAAATGTAAAAGTAACACTGAAGGACAGTGAAATGTTTCGTTTAAAAGAGAGGTATTGGACGTTTTTATAATTATTTTATCAGTTCTGCTTCATCACTGTTAAACTCAAATAATATGCTTCTGTTGTAATCTGAAATATTGAAATGTTTTGTGCTTACACTTATATGCTTCTAGGATGTAAAAAGGAAACATTTAAACAACAGGCCCAAGAGGGAATGGCAACAAATGTATTAGAATTTCATAGGCCAAGGTCATTTGTAATTATATCATATGATCTGATAGTCTAGATTTGAGTGATTAACACTAGGAAACTGTCAGCTACCACTTTCAGATGAGTGTAAGCAATTTAACTGAACAAATTGTTCAGCTCATACACACTGAATGTAACTTATTTTTGGACATATTCTGCAAGGTATAAATATGTGTGTATTCTTCTGGTCATTGAGGTGCTTTGCTGCATCTGAGGTGACTTCTGGTCAGCCACTAATAAACCGTATTACTGCAAAACATAAACTGGCAGTTGTGTCGGCTATATGCTGCAGCTGGAGAGGAAATCTAATTCCGAAGGAATTTCCACAGGGTGAGATATAGTGATAGTGTTGACACTATAAAGTTCTGTTCTCTTACTATTACTGTCTCCTACTGTGTCTCTGTTTTTCATGGAGTCTTATTTTGATATTCTTTTGTCTGTATCTGCCTGTGTTCAGTTTCTGTGGTTTTAGTTCCTGTTTTCTTGTTTCCAGTGTTACCTTGTTAGCTTTCATAGTTACCATTGTTACTGTTGTACCGTTCACCCTGTCTTCTGTGTATTGTGTTACATTACATTGTACATTACATATTGTGTTAACTTTATGAGCAGTCTCATTTATTAAATGTGTTTTTATCTGTGTTCATCTGTGTTAAGCCTCTTGACAATGTGACACTTGTAATAGTTGTAATAGTCAGATACAGTGGGGGGGGGGGGATTTGTACATTTTCCCACTGACAAAGAAATGATCAGTCTATAATTTTAATGGTAGGTTTATTTGAACAGTGAGAGACAGAATAACAACAACAAAAAATCTGAAAAATGCATTTCAAAAAAGTTATAAATTGATTTGCAATAAGTATTTGACCCCTTCTCAAAACATGACTTAGTACTTTGGTGGCAAAACCCTTGTTGGCAATCGGAGAAGTCAGACGTTTCTTGTAGTTGGCCACCAGGTTTGCACACATCTCAGGAGGGATTTTGTCCCACTCCTCTTTGCAGATCCTCTCCAAATCATTAAGGTTTCGAGGCTGACGTTTGGCAACTCGACCCTTCAGCTCCCTCCACAGATGTTCTATCGGATGAAGGTCTGGAGACTGGTGGCCACTCCAGGACCTTAATGTGCTTCTGCTTGAGCCACTCCTTTGTTGTCTTGGCCGTGTGTTTTGGGTCATTATCATGCTGGAATACCCATCCACGACCCATTTCAATGCCCTGGCCCTGACGGTACATAGCCCCGTCCACCGTCCCTTTGATGCGGTGCAGCTGTCCTGTGCCCTTAGCAGAAAAACAACCCCAAAGCATAATGTTTCCACCTCCATGTTTGACGGTGGGGATGGTGTTCTTGGGGTCATAGGCAGCATTCCTCTTCCTCCAAACACGGTGAGTTGAGTTTATGCCAAAGAGCTGGATTTTGGTCTCATCTGACCACAACACTTTCACCCAGTTCTCCTCTGAATCATTGGCAAGCTTCAGACAGGCTGTACATGTGCTCTCTTGAGCAGGGGGACCTTGCGGGAGCTGCAGGATTTCAGTCCTTCACGGCGTAGTGTTACCAATTGTTTTCTTGGTGACTGTGGTCCCAGCTGCCTTGAGATCATTGACAGATCCTCCCGTGTAGTTCTGGGCTGATTCCTCATGTTCTCTGTGACGGCCCGAGTGGTGGCCGCACAAGAGTGGTAATGTGGATGTATCATCTCTTACACACAGCACACGCATCCACACGTATCCACAAACATGCATTTTTATACATATCTATATGAAGGATGTTTAGTCATTTAAGGGTAATCTTTATTTAAATCTTCCTCTGTCATTTGCATTCACTTTGGCTTTAGTTATAATAACCACATGAAACACAATATTCATTAGTTCTTTATTGTTAGGTTTTCATGTTTACATTTACAATCCATCTTTATTTACATCGTTGCTGATTTGGAGTGCACACGAATTAGTTGCGTTGTATCTGTTACTTACATTTGTTTCTATTTTGAGTTTGTTCACCGGTGACGTGTGGCGATCTTCAGGTGTTGTCTGCTGCTGCTGCATCCTGGTGTGATGAAAATTAGAGTCCGGGCAGGAACAGAGAATTTAAGCATTAGTGGTTCTGCCCGGACATACCATTCATTGAGGTTGCCCGGGGGAGGAGGAAAAGTTGATTTCTTTATTAATTGATTTATGTAGTTGTATATTTATGAGATGTAATTACATTTTGTTTTCTTTATCTTGATCTAATATGTTTCTTTGTCTGATTTGAATTTGACTTGTGTAATGTTACTTGTTGAATGTAAAAGTTTTGTTGCTTTCCCTCTTAATTTGTAATGGGCCCATCTTTTGCTTTATAAGCTGTTGCTTTGTTCGTTTGTGAAGTCAGTTTTTAGTTGTTGGGTTTTTGTGTCTGTCTGGATAGTTTGATTTCATTTTCTTTTGGTTTATTTGTTGTATAATTATGAGTTTGTAAAGTTATCAGTTTGGGGCTGAATAAAGACCCAATTTTTTGGTGAAAGCTGGTGTTCCTTGTTCCTGACTTCTCGGTCCCTCACATTCTCATAATCATTAAACTCCACGAGGTGAGATCTTGCATGGAGCCCCAGTCCGAGGGAGACTGAGTTATTTTGTGTTCCTTCCATTTGTGAATAATCACACCAAATATTGTCACCTCATCAAGCTGCTTGGCGATGGTCTTGTAGCCCATTCCAGCCTTGTGTAGGTCTACAATCGTGTCCCTGACATCCTTGGACAGCTCTTTGGTCTTGGTCATGGTGGAGAGTTTGGAATCTGATTGATTGATTGTTTCTGTGGACAGGTTGTTTTTTATACAGGTAACAAACTGAGATTAGAGCACTCCCTTTAAAGGTGTCATCGGATGCTCATTTTACACAAGTTGATATGATTCTTTAGGGTCTTAATGAAAAGTCTTTTTGCATTACCGATTTGCAAAGATTTATAAAAAACCTTATACTCCCTTCTGTAAATGAAGCTGGATCATGAATGATTCGCGCGAACATAGACGCATTTAGGCAGATCGGGGATCTGCGCATTCACTTCAAAACGAACGTAACGTTAATCATCTGTGTCTTCAGCGGCTCCGATGTCAGGAGTAAATGATGACTGCTATATTCATTATTACATCCAACAATAGAACACCTCAATCGCTTAATCGGAGACATCTTGTCTTCCCCTGCACCGGAGTCGACAAAATGGCGGACGGATGACAGTTCACTCAGCTCACTCAGGGCGGGTCTAAGTTCGTGGGAGGGGTCTGTGCAGAACTACGTCATTCTGACAGGAATCTCAGAACAGCCTGATTTGAGAAAGGGGATTTTTTAAAAAAAAACACTGGCTGGATTTTTATCATTATAGGATGGATGTGTACACACACTTCCAACACGCATTTATGCTCAAACAACTTGCAAAGTGAATTTTGCATCCCATGACCCCTTTAAGAGAGTGCTCCTTATCTCAGCTCCTTACCTGTATAAAAGACAGCTGGGAGCTAGAAATCTTGCTGATTGATAGGGGATCAAATACTTATTAAAATGCAAATCAATTTATAACTTTTTTGAAATGCATTTTTCTGGATTTTTTTGTTGTTATTCTGTCTCTCAATGTTCAAATAAACCTACCATTAAAATTATAGGCTGATCATTTCTTTGTCATGGGCAAATGTACAAATCAGCAGGGGATCAAATAATTTTTTCCCCCACTGTAAGTGTTAAAGCTTCTGTATTCATAGTTGACTTGCTCTTCGGATGGGGACACATTCTCACTAGCATGCATATTAATAGCATATTGGTTGTTTATTAGTACTTATAAAGGACATATTAATGGCTTTTTCTGCATGACCATATTCTAGATCCTTATTTCTACCCCAAACCTAAACTCAACAACTACTTTAATAACTATTAATAAGCAGTAGGAGTTTATTAAGACAAAAGTCATAGTTAATAGTTAGTCAATAGTGAGAACTGCTCCCTGAACTAAAATGTGGCCTAAACATAGGTTAATTAGATACTTAAGTGTTTAATAAAGTGCTGATTGCACATTAGTGATAAACACCTGATGTTAACATGCAAATTCAAAAAAAGAAAAGAGAAACACGATAACTACAAGTGACTTCCAACCACAGCCAGATGAAATCAACTAAAAAATTCTCTCAAGAGGATGATTAAACAACTCCACAAACAGCATCAGCAGCTTCACACATTACTAAATAGATTGGCTTTCAGGGTAAACTAACATAATGAAGAATCAATATTCTAGTGATTTGTGTTTGCTTTTGTTGGGCACTTGGCCCTTGACTTTTTCGTGTTAGTTTATCTGGTTGATGTTAATGCTGTAAACATTTGTTATGGCAAGAAAAACCAAGAGAAAATAGGATCGTGTGAAGTTGGTCACTTACTGATGAATGTTATAATCAACATATTAGAAATGTCATATAGATTACATAACATCCTGCTGAAATGCTTATGGATGATGTGACAACAATGCGTATATTTACGCCATCAAAACTGTGTAACATAGAAACTGAATCTGTTTATTACTAGATTAATTATTATTATTATTATTTTTATCAATAGAGTCTGATTTTGGAAACCAAAACATTTTAACTAACATGACATTTGAAGCAACCATATCTTTTTGAGTTTTAAAACTTTTAAATCATTATTTTCATGAGAAGCTGTTCACTCATATATATTATTTATAAAACGGGATCAAAGGCATTGGTAGTTTTTATCTGGTAGTTTTTTTGGTCCACAGGACTAAATTAGATTTCTTACCTTGTCTGTCCTCCAGAAACACTGAAAATCATGTGAACTTCAGTGTTCAGTGTTACTATATAAAGGTCCAGTAACCTTTCCAATGAAATCTGTTTAGTTTTCATACACTGTCTTACAGAAATATCAGCTGAAATATCAACGAGAGTTGTCTGTTCTCCAGTAAATGATGATGTTGATTGAGGAGTGTTTCAGTTGTGATGCTCTTTATCAAGTTTAGGGCGTCATAAGGATGAATCATCCTTCGTAGCTGTTTATACTGACTTGTCTAGCTGTTGTGAGAATATATGTTCCTTAGATTTAAAAAAAAAAAAATATGTCAAACAAATAATCTTATTATTATTCAAATTTAAATATTTACTATTATATAATTGCATTCATGATCAGAAATGTGTTTCATGTTCATAGTCATTACTTGCATAAAAAACAAGTCAGTCTTTTCTCACTGTACATGTTTTGCAGGTCATGTTTTGTGGAATGCTGTTTTTACTCACCGTACAAGTCTTTGAGTCACTGTCAAATGTTGAATCTCATTCATTGTTACATTGCAGCGTTTTTGCACTTTTTCACACAAGAGCTGTGAACAGTCTGTTGATTATTGTCCTTCACTGAGACTTGTTCAGTTGTTGTATATTTTATAGTAAATTTCAATGTATGTATTTCTACTGTCCAAAGCTGCTATGTTTGCACACATGCACTTTATTTAGTCTTATGTGAGTGTGTATCTTGTTAGTCCTTCTGTATTTGTTCAAGACACAAAAAGTCTTCATCCTGTGTTGGAAGATGACAGAGAGTGACATGTTCTTTATTAGAGTGGTAAAATAAGTATTTTGAGGAATATGAAATTATTAAAATATTAATTTTGCTTCATTCCTATGTTGAAATGTCATGTTTTTATGCTTTTAGGGGGGGGGGGGATGCTTCACAGAGAACTGGAACAAATATGTTAGAATTTAGGAGGCCAAGATATTGTACCATATGTATCACAAAAATCACATGATTATTCTGTACTTCAGTGTTTGTCCTACATCAAATTGTAGAAAGGGTTAATGTAACTTTTGTGAACATATCCTGCAAAACATAAATGTGTGTGTATTCTTCTGGTCGTTGAGTTGCTCGGCCGTGTCTGAAGTGACTTACGGCTTGAGTCTGCATTAGAGACTCAAGCACACACCTGGGACAATCGAAACTTTACTTTCACTTTCACCACAAAAATCACAAAGACTTGCTGTCTGTTCAGAAACACAGTTTTAGAGCATTTCTCTTCATTCTCCATGAATTGCTGATTCCTTGATTTTGTCCAGAAATTCAAAAAGTGTCAGTATATATAATATATATATATATATATATATATATATATATATATATATATATATATATATATATATAGCCTATATATAATAATGAGAGTCTCTTCTTGGTAAATGTTTGAAGAGGGTGGAACAGTTTCTGATCATCTTGTTCAGCAAGTCAGACAGGAGCATCAAGATTTCTTCAAGATGACATGAAAAATGCATTCAAAATGAACATGAGAGAATACATCTATTGATAGAAAAACAACACAAGAAACTTTGTGTTTTACTTATTGTACTTTATTTGTTTGGTGTGTTTGAAGATCACAGAGTCTCTCCAGGGTCTGTCATGATCAAATCTTTGTCAAAATGATTTCTTCACATGCTGAAGTCACAGCGATAAGCATTCGTTTGATTATGGTGCTGATTGGTGTTTGGAGACATGAACAGCACTTACAGAGACGCCAAACCAGTTTCTGTCTCTTCATCTGTTCTGCATCATGTCTTTGTGTTCATTGTGTGCTTCATGCCTTTTTTCGGTCACTGTACTTTCATTATCAGGGTTGCACTTTGTTTGCTTGGCTGGAGTGAGTTTTTGATGACATGAGCTTGATCAATGACACAACTTTGTATTTATTTCATATATGGCAAATTACCCAAATACTTCACATACTAACATTGTACTAGATGCACTTTTTAGAAACTACCCCAATTAACTTTCCCATTGTTGCAGGTTAGATAGCTACCTAATATTACCAGACAATCAGATTTCCTGCCAGCTAATTTATTAAATCATAAAAAAAGGTGTGGTATATAAATATTATACGTGATGGTACAGTATGTAGCTTGTTGTAAAACAGGAAAACAACAGTTATATGCACTAATCAATGCCAAGAATAAAAAAAATGCACTCAAAACATCTGGACGATGCACTTATTTAACTGAAAAATGAAGTGTGGAATGTCAGGCACTCAACGGTCACTGTTAATGAGATGATTAAGTGATGATTAATGTTGAAATTTTGTTTAAATATTCCATGGACATCACCATTATGGTGATTAGTGTTTGCTTTGGTTGAGCTCTTGATCCTTGACTTCTTATTATTCTGTAACTCTGGTGAGGAAAGCAGAGAGAAAATGAGATCAGGTGAAGTTGGCCGATTATTGGTGGAAATATAATCATCATGAAGTGGCCTGATTCACTGATCTCACCCAAAATATAATGTCTTATATTAAACTTGTTGCGTCATTAATACTTGTAAGTTTGTAGCATTACTAATCCTGTGAAACAAGAGCATGAGGTTCATCAGAGTCGTGACAATCAACTATTCTAAAGGATTTTAATAATATTGTCAGACCTGTGTCCTGTCTTGTCTTGTGGTTTTCTATCTCATGCTCCCCTTGACTTAGTTTTCCCTCATTTATGCCCATATTTGTTTACTTTCCTGTTCCTGCCCCCATTTAGTTAATTCAGTCCCACCTGTGTTTATTAATTATTTAGTTTACTCCCCAGTATTTAAGCCCTGTGTTTCCCTGTCTCGAGTGTCTGGTATTAATGTCGATGTCCTGTCCTGTGAGTCAGTTTTAAACAACTGCATCATTCAGACACACAGACATTGAGAACCAGCAAATGAATCTTAATGATGGTTACTACAGAAACAAATGAGAACACACTTGTAAAACCTAGTATAATATTATTAATTAATCTGTTTCATTTATCTTTCACAGATCACAGACACAGGCACTCAGCTTCACGTGCTATATGCATCGTTTATTTTCGAGCACACATAACTTGCATTACTCAAACCATTAGTGCCCCCTAGTGGCACTCATCAGTACATCTTCCTTTTTTTTTCTTTTTTTTTTTTTTTTTTTTTTAACTTCTTAACTATTTAACAATGTGTTTCCTTCTTCAATTATTTGTTTTCTTCCGCTGGACGCTCAGCTTCAACAGAGAAATACACTGACGCTATGGGAATGAAAAGGAAATCGAGTCCGACCTCATCTTCGAGATGAACGTGTTCTAACGCATTTTTAGTCAATAAAATGTTAACACAATAGTACATATTTGACCATTATTTTTTTTGACATTATAGGGGAAGCTGAGCTTCCCTTGCAGTCTTAAAGAAATCCCCACTGCTGTGATCTGTGCATGCAAGTTTTTTGTGTGGTTTTGTCTGTCCTTCTTTTTAGGCCCCAGGCCTGGAGTAGAAGTGGACTTGTGTGTATGTCCAATTGGTATTATTTGTTTTGTGTGTCCTGGATATATTAACTAATGGTTTTCAATAAAGCTGTTTATATTTGATTTGTCTCGTGTCCTGACTCAGCCGAAACCGAACCTGTGAACCTTTCTTCTGTTGTAATAGGCGATTCCCCAGTAATTTGGCCTCTGGGGTGACGTAGTCGGGTATTTCTAGAGGAGTAGTCTAAGTTTACCTTTGGGGGAGGGTTATCTGTATTGGTAGCCCCTCGCCTGGTACAAATCTTCAATTGCTCTTGCTATTACTCTCTGAGAGTACTAGTGATCGCGTGTGCCACATTAACAAAGCCAGAAGAAACTTTGAAATATCGAAGACAGTTACTGGGCGAATAACTGATCTTAAGGAAGTCCTGTATTTGTTTTTACAGTGCAAACTGTCTGGCATTTTATATATAAAAAAATGTATATACACAACCATTCAAAATGTTTTTTTTTTAAGCCTCTTATGCTCACCACAGCATTTATTTGATCAAAAATACAGTAAAAACAGTCATATTGTGAAATATTATTACAGTTTTTAAAAAATTGCAGGCGTAGCCGTATTGTTGTCGTAGTTAATGGTTTGTTAATAGCGAGAATTGGACCTTAAAATAAAGTGACCAAAGATTTAAATTAGAAAGTGTCCCTTGGTGACCAGCTGAAACAAAATAAGTTGAAGTTGAAGAACTAATATTATTTACTGATGCTAAAATAACATTTAAATTAAATCTAAACAGAAAAAAACAGTAACACTTTACAATAAGGTTCAATAGTTAACAACATTTGTAAACATGAACTAAGAATGAACAATACTTCTACAGCATTTATTAATCTTAGTTAATGTTCATTTCAGCATTTACTAATGCATTGTTAAAATCACAAGTTGTGTTCGTTAACATTAGTTAATGCTCAGTGAACTAAGATGAATAAACAATGAACAACTGTATTTTCACTTTAACATTAACAAAGATTAATAAATAGTGTAATAAATGCATTGTTCATTGTTTGTTCGTGTTAGTTAGTATTACTACAATATAACGGTAGTAAAACCATGGTATCAGAACCATGGTTTTTTAAAAACCATGGTTCGCACCAAAAAACCACGGGTACTACAGTCATGGTTAACTACAGTTTTACTATAGTAAAACCATGGTTAATTTTCGTAAGGGTGGACCAAAACGTCATTGTTTTTTGTAATAAATTTCTATATTTAGCATGGACCGATAGTGTGCGGGATCATCATTTTTTATTGATTGGATTCCACTTTGTTGTTGGAGTTTTTTTCTTACCCATCTATCAACTTCTCAAGTGTGCTGAGTTTGTGTTGATTGGTTATAAATGAATGAAATTCAGTTATTGAGTGAGTACATAAAAACAGTGTTCAAATTCTTCTTGCCTAATCCTCATTCACTATATGATCTTATAAAGCACAAACAAATCTACAGTAGAAAACTAGATATGATATGAATATGAGCAAATATCTGACTATCAAAACACAAACTCATTAAATGCTGTTAGTTCACTTGAATAAACTACCATTCAAATTCATAATTTTTTAAGTCTTTACACACTTTAGAATAATAGAAAAGTCAGCAGAATTATAAAAAAAACTATTTGAATAATAGGTATAATGCAGTAAAAACTTTATGTATAATAACAATTCAAATTAGTTTCTATAAAGAATACATGTTAAACATAAGAATTATGTTTACATTTAGCAGACGCTTTTATCCAAAGCGACTTACATTGCATTGCATTCAAGTTACAGTTTTTACATTTTATCAGCTCTTGCTTTCCCTGGGAATCGAACCCATGATCTTGGCGTTGCTAGCGCCATGCTCTACTATTTGAGCTACAGGAAAGCTTTTGTCTACAAAATTTCAAACATTTAATATGCACTCTCTCCATCCTCAATACCACGACTGAGGTGAGACCCTTGAGCAAGGCACTGTACCCCTCATTGCTCCCTGGGCGCAGCAGCATTGGCTGCCCACTGCTCCGGGTGTGTGTTCACAGTGTGTGTGTGTGCGCTTACGGTGTGTGTGTGCATTTGAAGCACAAATTCTGAGTATGGGTCACTTCAATTGAAGTAACAAACAACTAATGATGAACCTATACATACCGAGAGCAGGTAAACTATACATATACTATGAATATTTGAGTATTTATACTTAATCTAAGATGAACTATATAAGTAATTTTACATAAAAACTGTACATGATATTGTGCAAAAGAGCTATTTCAGGTATTTCAGCGGGGGGTGGTGTGATTGAAGTTGAGGAAAAGCTGTTGAGCAGTCTTGCAGAGCGGGCTGGGATGCTCCGGCACCTTCTACCTGATGGCAAAAGGCTGGAAGAGACTGTGGGAGGGATGGGTGGGGTCCTTCATGATACTAAAGTTCTTTTAAGTCAGCGCAGGAAGTGGAGCTGCTGTTACGCCTTCTTGGAGTTTGATTTGTAGTTTATTCAGTTCAGGTGTGTGTATTTTTAGGTAATTGGCTTGTGTATATAAGGTCCTGTCTGTTCAATTAGTGTTTGTCTGGTCTACTCGTTACTTCCTGGGGTTCCTGTGTGTCAGCCCTGCCTTGTCTTGCCCTGATGTCATTATTAAATACTATTATTTTGAAGTTACTCCTCGTCTCTGTGTTCCTCGTTCCTCCCTGCTGTGTACACCGTGACAGAGAGTAAATCAAACACAATTCACAGTCTTTCATTGTACACAAGTCAGATGAAGGGAATCAATACCATCATCATCAGTAATCAGCTTGTTATCATTTTGAGTTTTCAGTTATTCTGACTCTTATATTAACATCACATGATATTTCATTCAGATCTTTTCCCAGCAATTTCACTGCCTTTGTTTTGTCTTCCTCTCTCCAACTGGCTTTGCGTTTTGTGAATTTCATCTTAGAGACTGCCTGAATATGTTTAATGTCCACCCTGTAACTATTCAAGTCTGTATTTTGTGGTGTCTCATTTGGTATCACATAGCATTCTGGCTCTTGTACTGTCCCATCATCATTCTCCACAATTCTTACTTTAAAGAAGCTATTTGGCACTCTCTTCCCTTTCAACAATGTACAATTTCCATTGTAAAGTGGTCCAGTGTACACATGGACATTGCGGATCGTAGTATCTTTGGTCTTTTCTCGACATTCATTTTCCAACCATTTCCACATGCCCCTGTTTAATGTTCTATTCTGTGGTATAATGTTACTGTACAAATTAATGTCATTAAAGGCTTCCCAACACCACCTGTGATTGGCAGTTGCAGCAAGATGACCTCTATCATAGTCATCTCCAAAGGTTTCTGGCTCAATAAAATTTTGCTTTAAAGTTTCCCTGTTCAGTATCTCATACACCCATTCAGCATTATTGGTTTTTCTGTTGAATGACATGACATAAGATTTTCTTTTCCTGATATCAGTATTAGAAGGAAATCCATCTATTAATTTATATCTGGAATTTTGAACTACACGTTGACTGACTGCTCTTCCATGATCAAACATTGCTGAGAATGGGATATGTATGTAGATGGTTTCATCTACGGTACGCTTCTTCACTGCTGCTTTTTTTTCTGATGTTTTACTGACACCAGAACTGGACCGGCCACCAGGAGCACTGGGATCATTTCTAGTGGCCTGACTCCTAGTTGGCCATTGTTTACCAGTTTGATTGAGATCACTTTTAGATGATTTGCGATTTGCTCCAGAACTCTGCTTATCTTCCCCAGCAGCTTCCACTGTCTCCAGTTCAGCACTGCTTTGAGATGATGTATCTTCTGAGTTTTCTTTCATTCCTGGTGTTGTTTCACAAGATTGATTAATATCATTGGTTGTATCATCGTGATCTTCCTGTGCTACGTTTTGTTTACACTCATCATAAGCCATAAATCTTTTTAGCATCTGCAAAATTATAACATGAGCCCAGTATCGTCTTTTGTTTGATTTTATATTCATTGTTCGTGTTTGTCCCCAAGCTCGTTTGATATCATCAGCTGGCCAGCAATCACCATGCTCCTTTTTAATTTCATATTTCTTTTCAATCACTTTTTTAGCTTCACTTAAGCTCTTAAACCCATTTAAAAATGATAATAAATGTTCAGCTATGTCATCTAAAGGGACATCCAGTGGGTTTGTTTCCCCTTTCTCAAGAGTGGTTTCACCATTTCCATCAGATTCAGGAAGTTGCTTTTGTACACATGTGAAAAAACCCATCCTGATGTGTGACTTAGGAACAAAGTTCAGGAATAAAGCACTCTTTACTCAATCTGCTGTTATTACTTCTTCAACGTCTTCTAGGATCTTCTCTTCTTCCTGGCTTAAATAATGTGAGCACTTCTGGTAAGAAAAAAACAAAACAAAATTCAGCTTAATTCAGATATTACGTTCATTCAGTAGAAACAGAGAAAAATACTCACTTCAACAGGTTTGTGATCTGATAAATAGAAATGTCTGCTGCTCTGATTTTATGTCAGTTCTGTTCTGCTCTGCACACAACAAACATATACAAAAAATACTTATACTGTAATGTACTCTTGTTGTTTATTCAAACAGAACACAATTCAAGTTTTTTTTTTTTACTAAGAACATTGTTTTAGTAAAAACAAAAGTCAGTTATGCCAACTCCTATAATTTATTAAGAAGGAAATAATTATGCACAGCAAAATCTGCTGTTAAAATGTAAAAGTAACACTGAAATTTTTCACGCAAGGACCAAAATGTTTCATTTAAAAGAGAGGTATTGGACGTTTTTATAATTATTTTATCAGTTCTGCTTCATCATGTTAAACTCTCAAATAATATGCTTCTGTTGTAATCTGAAATATTGAAATGTCTTGTGCTTATGCTTATATGCTTCTGTAAAAAGGAAACATTTAAACAACAGGCCCAAGAAGGAATGGCAACAAATGTGTTAGAATTTAATAGGCCAAGGCCATTTGTAAGTATATCATATGATCTGATAGTCTAGATTTGAGTGATTAACACTAGGAAACTGTGAGCTGCCACTTTCAGATGAGTGTAAGCAATCTAACTGAACAATCTGCTCCGCTCGTGCACACTGAATGTAACAGAAAAACGCATTTCAAAAATGTTATAAATTGATTTGCATTTTAATGAGTCAAATAAGTATTTGACCCCTTCTCAAAACATGACTTAGTACTTGGTGGCAAAACCTTTGTTAGCAATCACAGAGGTCAAGACGTTTCTTGCCGCCAGGTTTGCACACATCTCAGGAGGGATTTTGTCCCACTCCTCTTTGCAGATCCTCCCCAAGTTATTAAGGTTTTGAGGTTGACGTTTGGCAGCTTGAACCTTCAGCTCCCTCCACAAAATGCAAATCAATTTATAACTTTTTTGAAATGCATTTTTCTGGATTTTTTGTTGTTATTCTGTCTCTCACTGTTCAAATAAACCTACCATTAAAATTATAGACTGATCATTTCTTTGTCATGGGCAAACGTACAAAATCAGCAGGAGATCAAATAATTTTTCCCCCCACTGTAAGTGTTAAAGCTTCTGTATTCATAGTTGACTTGCTCTTCGGATGGGGACACATTCTCACTAGCATGCATATTAATAGCATATTGGTTGTTTATTAGTACTTATAAAGGACATATTAATGGCTTTTTCTGCATGACCATATTCTAGATCCTTATTTCTACCCCAAACCTAAACTCAACAACTACTTTAATAACTATTAATAAGCAGTAGGAGTTTATTAAGACAAAAGTCATAGTTAATAGTTAGTCAATAGTGAGAACTGCTCCCTGAACTAAAATGTGGCCTAAACATAGGTTAATTAGATACTTAAGTGTTTAATAATGCAAATTCACAAAAGAAAAGAGAAACACGATAACTACAAGTGAATTCCAACCACAGCCAGATGAAATCAACTAAAATATTCTCTCAAGAGGATGATTAAACAACTCCACAAACAGCATCAGCAGCTTCACACATTACTAAATAGATTGGCTTTCAGGGTGAATTAACATAATGAAGAATCAATATTCTAGTGATTTGTGTTTGCTTTTGTTGGGCACTTGGCCCTTGACTTTTTCGTGTTAGTTTATGTGGTTGATGTTAATGCTGTAAACATTTGTTATGGCAAGAAAAACCAAGAGAAAATAGGATTGTGTGAAGTTGGTCACTTACTGATGAATGTTATAATCAACATATTAGAAATGTCATATAGATTACATAACATCCTGCTGAAATGCTTATGGATGATGTGACAACAATGCGTATATTTACGCCATCAAAACTGTGTAACATAGAAACTGAATCTGTTTATTACTAGATTAATTATTATTATTATTATTTTTATCAATAGAGTCTGATTTTGGAAACCAAAACATTTTAACTAACATGACATTTGAAGCAACCATATCTTTTTGAGTTTTAAAACTTTTAAATCATTATTTTCATGAGAAGCTGTTCACTCATATATATTATTTATAAAACGGGATCAAAGGCATTGGTAGTTTTTATCTGGTAGTTTTTTTGGTCCACAGGACTAAATTAGATTTCTTACCTTGTCTGTCCTCCAGAAACACTGAAAATCATGTGAACTTCAGTGTTTAGTATTACTATATAAAGGTCCAGTAACCTTTCCAATGAAATCTGTTTAGTTTTCATACACTGTCTTACAGAAATATCAGCTGAAATATCAACGAGAGTTGTCTGTTCTCCAGTAAATGATAATGTTGATTGAGGAGTGTTTCAGTTGTGATGCTCTTTATAAAGTTTAGGGCGTCATAAGGATGAATCATCCTTCGTAGCTGTTTATACTGACCTGTCTAGCTGTTGTGAGAATATATGTTCCTTAGATTTAAAAAAAAAAAAATATGTCAAACAAATAATCTTATTATTATTCAAATTTAAATATTTACTATTATATAATTGCATTTGTGATCAGAAATGTCTTTCATGTTCATAGTCATTACTTGCATAAAAAACAAGTCAGTCTTTTCTCACTGTACATGTTTTGCAGGTCATGTTTTGTGGAATGCTGTTTTTACTCACCGTACAAGTCTTTGAGTCACTGTCAAATGTTGAATGTCATTCATTGTTACATTGCAGCGTTTTTGCACTTTTTCACACAAGAGCTGTGAACAGTCCATTGATTATTGTCCTTCACTGAGACTTGTTCAGTTGTTGTATATTTTATAGTAAATTTCAATGTATGTATTTCTACTGTCCAAAGCTGCTATGTTTGCACACATGCACTTTATTTAGTCTTATGTGAGTGTGTATCTTGTTAGTCCTTCTGTATTTGTTCAAGACACAAAAAGTCTTCATCCTGTGGTGGAAGATGACAGAGAGTGACATGTTCTTTATTAGAGTGGTAAAATAAGTATTTTGAGGAATATGAAATGATTAAAATATTAATTTTGCTTCATTCCTATGTTGAAATGTCATGTTTTTATGCTTTTAGGGGGGGGGGGGGATGCTTCACAGAGAACTGGAACAAATATGTTAGAATTTAGGAGGCCAAGATATTGTACCATATGTATCACAAAAATCACATGATTATTCTGTACTTCAGTGTTTGTCCTACATCAAATTGTAGAAAGGGTTAATGTAACTTTTGTGAACATATCCTGCAAAACATAAATGTGTGTGTATTCTTCTGGTCGTTGAGTTGCTCGGCCGTGTCTGAAGTGACTTACGGCTTGAGTCTGCATTAGAGACTCAAGCACACACCTGGGACAATCGAAACTTTACTTTCACTTTCACCACAAAAATCACAAAGACTTGCTGTCTGTTCAGAAACACAGTTTTAGAGCATTTCTCTTCATTCTCCATGAATTGCTGATTCCTTGATTTTGTCCAGAAATTCAAAAAGTGTCAGTATATATAATATATATATATATATATATATATATATATATATATATATATATATATATATATATATAGCCTATATATAATAATGAGAGTCTCTTCTTGGTAAATGTTTGAAGAGGGTGGAACAGTTTCTGATCATCTTGTTCAGCAAGTCAGACAGGAGCATCAAGATTTCTTCAAGATGACATGAAAAATGCATTCAAAATGAACATGAGAGAATACATCTATTGATAGAAAAACAACACAAGAAACTTTGTGTTTTATTTACTGCACTTCATTTGTTAGTGTGTTTGAAGCTCACAGAGTTTCTCCAGGGTCTGTCATGATCAAATCTTTCTCAATTGTTTTTTTTTTTCTTCACATGCTAAAGTTCCATAACAAGTTATTACATAATTACATCAGCAGGCAGTGTCCAGTCGTTTGAATAACAAGTGAGTCGTTCTTCACTATACAGATTACTCACAAAATAGTGTGTCCTTTACAACTGAACAAGTCTTTGTATCCTTTATTGCATGTGTATAGGATTTCTTTAGTTTAGATTTGGACAAAGTGCACTCAAAATTAACAAAATCAACAACAAAAAAAGACAAAGGAATCAAGACACTAATGTGAATGTTTTACTTATTGTACTTTATTTGTTTGGTGTGTTTGAAGATCACAGAGTCTCTCCAGGGTCTGTCATGATCAAATCTTTGTCAAAATGATTTCTTCACATGCTGAAGTCACAGCGATAAGCATTCGTTTGATTATGGTGCTGATTGGTGTTTGGAGACATGAACAGCACTTACAGAGACGCCAAACCAGTTTCTGTCTCTTCATCTGTTCTGCATCATGTCTTTGTGTTCATTGTGTGCTTCATGCCTTTTTTCGGTCACTGTACTTTCATTATCAGGGTTGCACTTAGTTTTTGATGACATGAGCTTGATCAATGACACAACTTTGTATTTATTTCATATATGGCAAATTACCCAAATACTTCACATACTAACATTGTACTAGATGCACTTTTTAGAAACTACCCCAATTAACGTTCCCATTGCTGCAGGTTAGATAGCTACCTAATATTACCAGACAATCAGATTTCCTGCCAGCTAATTTATTAAATCATAAAAAAAGGTGTGGTATATAAATATTATAAGTGATGGTATGTAGCTTGTTTAAATGCAGTTGTAAAACAGGAAAACAACAGTTATATGCACTAATCAATGCCAAGAATAAAAAAAAAATGCACTCAAAACATTTGGACGATGCACTTATTTAACTGAAAAATGAAGTGTGGAATGTCAAGCACTCAACGGTCACTGTTAATGAGATGATTAAGTGATGATTAATGTTGAAATTTTGTTTAAATATTCCATGGACATCACCATTATGGTGATTAGTGTTTGCTTTGGTTGAGCTCTTGATCCTTGACTATATTAAACTTATATATTGTGGATAAAAAGTTTTAAACAACTGCATCATTCAGACACACAGACATTGAGAACCAGCAAATAAATCTTAATGATGGTTACTACAGAAACAAATGAGAACATACTTGTAAAACCTAGTATAATATTATTAATTAATCTATTAATTATTAATATCCTTTTACAGGCTAGCATAATGTTCCAATAAAAAAACTTGATCTTTTTTGAACTCCAGAAAGCAATTTTCCACCTTATCAATGTACAAAAATAAAAAGAACCACACAAGCTGTACACCATTTTGAGCAGATGGTATATTTAAAGTAATAATACTTAATGTTCATAAAGTAAACACTACTCAATGAAGTGTTGTTTCAGTTCTACAAAACATTGCAGCATAAACACATTTGACACAAATGCAACGTTTTAAAGGTTAGAAGCCACATTTATGTTATAGAAATAAAGAAAAGACCTGAACATATACAGTGGTGGACCCTTTAGAATTTTATATATTTCTACATAAATACAACCTAAAAGACCATCACATTTTCATGCAAATGCTGAAAGAAAATGATCATTTCTGGAAAATGATCCAATATTACATATCTGTGAGTGGCAAACATTCGTGAATCTCTAGGATTAGCAGTCAATTTGAGATGAAACTAGAGTCCATCTGTTCAGAGGTGTTTTCAGTCACAGAGGTGACTATCAGGTGTCAGTGTGTGCCTTGTTTTATTTAAAGAAAAGGGATCTATCAAAGTTTGATCATGTTTGTGGAAGTGAATCATGGCACGAACAAAGATCTCTGAGGACCTCAGAAAAAGAGTTGCTGTTGCCCATAAGGCTGGAAAAGGTTACAAAAGCATCTCTAAAGAGTTTGGACTCCACAAATCCACAGTCAGACAGAGAATCATTATGTTTAGAGAAAAGAACACACTGCATTCCAACATAAGACACTTATCCCATCTGTGAAACATGCTGGTGGTAGTATCATGGTTTGGGCCTGTTTTGCTGCATCTTGGCCAGGAGAGCCTGCCATCATTGATGGAACAATGAATTCTGAATTATAGCAGCAATTTCTAAAGGAAAACGTCCGGACATCTTTCGGAGAACTGAATCTCTAGTGAAAGTGGGTCATGCGGCAATACAACGACCCCAAGCACACAAGTCATTCTACCAAAGAATGGTTAAAAAAGAACAAAGTTAATGTTTTGGACTGGCTGAGTCAAAGACGATAATCCAATTAAAATGTTGTGGAAGAACCTGAAGGAAGCAGTTGAATGAATGAATGAGGCATATATAAAGTGCCTTTGTTGTGTATTGCTGTACACTCAAAATTCACAATCATATGGGAGGTCTCTCCTCAACCACCACCAGTTAATAGGAGGAAACCCACCAACATCACAGAGTTTAAGTAATCATTAAGGAATGGGCTAAAAATCCTACAAGATGTTGTGCAGGACTGATCAGCAGTTACAAGAGACGTTTACCTGCAGTTGTTGTTGTAAAAGGGGGTCACACCAGGATACTGAAAGCAAAGATTCACATACTTTTGCCACTGACAGTATCAAATATGCAAGGCGATTTTAATAATATGTTGAGAATAACAAGTTTTCAGACACATAGAATCAGCAAACAACATATAAATCTCAAAAATGGGACAAAGAACAAAAAGCTTGACGTCGCAATGCATGCTGGATGCCAGGCCTGGTACAAAACTCATCCATGACATCCACGATTCTTACTATTTGTATGACGAGTGTTGATGTCTGAATGTGTCCCAAAGCCCAGTTGAAAATTCTTGCTTTAAAACAGATTTTTGAGAAATGATCTCTTGTTTATCTTAGGCTGATGATACACAGAGCAACTTTTTGTACAATTTTGCCTGGCAACTTTTTTTGAGCAATGTTACTTTGGCACTTTCTCATTGAGAATGGATACCAAACATCTATATGGGTAGGTCATGGGCTCTCTGTCTCACCTGGTTGCCCATTGATGGCAACATTGCCCATTAGTGATTTAAAACACACTATGACAGTCAAATGAGTCATAAACATTCTAATATCAATCTGTTTCTCTTTCAATCTCTATCTTTAACAAGATAGACATTTATTCATTTAGCAGATCCTTTTATCCTTACAAATGAGGACAATAGAAGCAATCAGAACCAACAAAAGTGCAATAATATCTAATTACAAGTAAAAACACTATTGCAGTTGTTGAAAAAAGACGTTCTGTGGTGATTCAGAGTTTCTGCACTGTAAAAAAAAAAAAAAAAAAGTTGGGCAAACTTAAAAAGTTTAAGACAACCAGCTTCAGCAGATTTTTGAGTTTCTCAACTTCTTGTTTTAAGCAACAAAAAGTTGAGAAAACTCAGACATTTTCTAAAAATTAAGTTGAGAAAACTAAAAAAATCTGCTGAAGCTGGTTGCCTTAAACTTTTAAGTTTGCTCAAATTTTATTTTTATTTTTTTTACAGTGTGTTCTGTCAGAGGTGTTTTATTTTTTACTGTACTGTAGGCCTATGTGGTGCATACCAAGTTTATATACAATTCTTTGGTATTTGAACTTTTTCTAGTGTTTTTTCTACTACAAGATTACTTTACAGTAGTAAAATGAAAATTATCTGTTCCCGGAGTTCATTGCTGAATTATCAGAGGTGGACAGCAACAAAGTAAATTTTCTTGAGTATTGTACTTAAGTACGCTTTTTGAGTATCTGTATCTTACTTGAGTATTATTTTTTCTGGAAACTTGCGACTTTAACTTCATTACATTTGAAAGACAAATATCGTACTTTTTACTCAACTACATTTATATCAAGGTCCCCAAGTAGAAAGTCGTTATATGTAGCAGTTTTTACAATGAGTGCCCAGGTGGAAAAGACATAGTATTAAATGTATTAAAAATATACTTGAAATTCAAGTCGTATGTTTATAATACATTTGTATTCCCAACATGCTTATTTGAAGTGCATTAAAAATATACTGAATTGCATTTTAATATATTTCTAAAAAGTATAATTGAAGTACTTTTGTATTAAATATATGCTTAGTTGTAGTTTTTGACACATGCATTGGCAGGGAAAAAAAAAGTCTTTATAACATGTACAACATTAACATTTTTTATTTGCAAAATTAAGTTGTGTATTTATTTCTGATTTCCTGAACAATTCGGCTTCATTGTAATAAGGTTAAGGATCTTTGAAAAACCATGATTATGAACATATGATTACTTTGTCTTGAGCTGATCCCCCAACTATGGTAGTGTTGGTTGATTGGTGTTTATATTTGTTCAAGCTTGACAATCGTATCGCCTTTATTTTCTAATATATATTTCTCATTACAGATAAGAACAAAGATCAAATTGTAAGAAGGTACATCTGAAACTGCTGAGGTTGGGAAGGTTTTTGACTATATTAGTATGTTTTTTTTTGTTTTTCACCAAAGTATATATGCTGCTGTACTTTTTAAATGTACTTTATGAATATTTGTAATGTACACAATATATAATACATTAAAGTTTTCTAGATATCAAAGTGTCCGTGTGTGTATATACTGAAAAATATAATACTAATAACTATAATATAATATAATATACTAGTAGTGTAATGCTAATGCATTTCTAATGAGCTGAAATACAATTGAAATGTACTTGAAGCACATTAAAACGATGCTTCAAATACACTCTACCTGTAGTTCATGAAGTATTGAAAGTATGAATGAATGAATGAATGAATGAATGAATGAGGCATTTATATAGCGCTTTTTTGTGTATTGCTATAAACCCAAAGCGCTGTACAACCATGTCGGGGGGGGGGGGGGGGATTTTCTCTCCTCAACCACCACCAGTGTGCAGCATCCACTTGGATAATGCGACGGCAGCCACAGGACAACGGCGCCAGTGCGCTCACCACACACCAGCTACAGGTGGAAAGGAGAGAGAGTCAGAGCCAATCAAGTGGATGGGGATTATTAGGAGGCCATGATTGATAAGGGCCAGTGGAGGGAATCTGGCCAGGACACCGGGGTTACACCCCTACTCTTTACGATGAGTGTCATGGGATTTTTAATGACCACAGAGAGTCAGGACGGATTTTATGAAATACACTTAAATTGCACTAAATATACTTAAAGTGGTTCCAATTTAACACAATTTCAGTATATTAAATATATTACAAATAGATTAAAATCAAACTTAAACATATCTTGAAATACACTTAATATACTTAAAGTTGTTTCAAAATAATACATTTAATATGCACATTATAGTATAATATAAATATATTAAGTGTGTCTGAAAAAGCACAATTTAAATATATTTCTTTTTCACCTAGGTTAATGTAATATTGTTTTGGAAACGTTGTTTTGCTCTTGCTCTTTGTTATTAAAAACTATTTCCTTGTAATTCTGCATTGTGTGTCTTCTGAAGAAGCATGTTCTGTTACAGAAGACAGGGCCAATATGATGACTGCTGAGGACAAGTTATGGGCTTTGCGGCAGGCCGGTCTGAGGTTGGAGCGGTATGTGGAGGATTTCCTCGAGCTTGCTAACCAGTTGAGCTGACCAGATGCCGCTCTTGGTGCGTGCTTTCAACTGGGGCTGGACGGCGAGACGAACTTCCTGTGTATGATTTTCCCCTGATCGAGCTGATTAATCTTATTCTTTATTTAAACGGTTCCAATTATGAAGTGAAAGAAATAAAGGAGAAGTTTCAGTCTCGTCGTCCAGACCTCTCAGAGGCACGCCGCATCTCGCCAGCTCACTCCACGCCTGGAACCCCCACATACAGCACCAACGGTCGGGACCGCCTGTTCCATCCCAACTATCCCCGTTTCCTCCGAAACTCCATCATTGTCCTCAGCCCAGAAATGTTGGCTGCTTCTAAGACAAGCCTGCTGTCCATCGCTGACTGAAGCCCGCCGGCCGCTGCTCACTCAAGCCCTCAGCTGACAACAGCTGCCTCCCTCATTTTGAACCAGAAGAGAAATAAGAGGAGAAAAAGACTGCTCTCAGCCCTCATTCCAGCCACAGAGCTCGCTCCAGTGTCGGCTCCAGCATGCATCTCAGAGCTCCTGGATATGGTGTTACCCCCAGAGTTCTCGGCGCTTATGCTCACCCCAGAGTCCGCTCAAAGGAGCTATCCTTCGTCTCCGCTGGTCCCGTCCAGCCTTCCTCTGCCTCCAGACTCTCCGTTTTGGTTTGTTTTCCCTGTGTTCCTGCCTTCTGTTTCAGTTCCTCATTTGTTGCCATGGTTTTTGATTAATTACTCCTCACCTGTTATCATTTGAATACCTCATTAGTCCTCATTTAGTTTAGTACTTATAGTCCCTTGTTTCGTTAGTTTGAAGTCTTGTCTTAATGTAATATTGTTTTGGAAACATTGTTTCACTCTTGCTCTTTGTTATTAAAAACTATTTCCTTGGAATTCCGCATCATGTGTCTTCTGAAGAAGAACGTTCCGTTACAATATGTACATATCTTTTATGTGAAATATCTTATTCAGGTCAGTACTTAATAAAAAATAAAATGCATTATATGATCCCTCTTCTTTTGCTAAAATAATTAACATTTTGCATATTCTGCAAGGTGCATGTAAACTTTTGACCTCAACTGTATTATTACATCACATATCCAGATAAATACAAATCTAAATTGCACATATTAAGCAATTTCTTCACCTTTGTGTTCAGTGTCACTGAATTGCTGTTTGGAGTAAATAAAGCTTTTTACACTCTTGAGAATCAAACATTTTGATACGTTTATTGCATCACAGTGAAATCTTCAACACTCATTCAAATAATTACCACTTTTAGCATTGCACATAAACTTCAGGAATAATTTACAATGTTAAAAGTGATGGCTTAATAAAAGCATAACATTGCAGAATAGAATATTCATCCAAGAAATTTAACTTCCTTATGCCACATAAGGGATAATGCATGCTAGCTGTGCATTAAACCATTTTAATGCACAACGAGGAGACCAAGAATCACCTGACGTGAAGCAGAGGGTGGTTGATTCGTGAAGTGCATTAAAGTCACAATCCCGCTTATACCATGGGCATTTGCCAGCACTGACAAGTTAAAGCTGTTTATGATGTTTGCAGTGCAATATTTGACGGGAAGGGTAAAAATGTGGGTATGGCTCATTAGCACTAGCATTCTGCCCGCTTCAAATCAGACACAGAGATGATGTAGTGATAAATTATAACATTTACTTGAATTATTTATCGATCGAGAGAGAGTCAGAGAAAGAGAGGACAGTTGTGTGTGTGTCTCTGTGTGTGAATTACCGGCATCTGCTCATCTCTCTCTACAAAGAAGGAAGTTGTCAGTTTAGTTACTTAAACAGTGATTTTACCTCCTCGTAAAATAATGCAGCGATCCAGTATCAAAACTATTTTATTAATAAAAGTCGCATGGCAGTGTTGACAAGAAGGTTCTGTACTGTAATCTACTACTAAATGTTTCTGTGTGCGCAGTGTGATCTCCGATCTCTCTCTCTCTCTCTCTCTCTCTCTCTCTCTCTCTGTGTGTGTGTGTGTGCGTTTGTGTGTGTCAATGAAAGCAGTGTGTTAATATAGAACGGTGATTAAGCTGACTTGGAACTACCTGTGTATTTAACGGTTTTAATACCTGCCAGCCTCTTTCACCGCCGGAGCAGGTGTAGACAAGAATGGCTCCTAAGCGAGGTGTTTTGTTGTTGGATATAATAATGAACATAGCAGTCGTCATTTACTCCCGACATCTGAGCCGCTAAAGACGCAGAGGATTAAGTTTGTATTTGAAGGGAATGCACCCTCGATCTGCCTAAATGTGTCTATGTTCGCGTAAATCATTCATGATCCAACCTCACCTACAGAAGAAGTGAGTATGAGGTTTTTTTATGAATCTTTGCAAATCGCTCTTCCTAATAACGTGCTAGTTAGCAAATTTACAGTCTTACTGTGCATTCACACCAGACCCGACTTGCGCGAATAAATCGCGCATAGTTGGACGCTTGAACATTTTGAGTTTACTCGCTTCATTCGCTTGTGAAATTCGCTTCATTCGCATGTGAAATTCACTTCATTCGCATGTGAAATTCACTTCACAACAGACGCAAATTCACGTCAAGGAGGAGCTTCTGCCAGGTGGCTCCAGTCTCATTACACTACACTGGTCCAATCACAAATAACAATTTTTTACTATATTGTGAGTGTATTTGCAATAGGATATCATTAGAATGAATGTACAAATGTTTGCCATAAGTAGCCTATTCTATTCTTAACATAGAAATAATATTTTTATGTAACAAATAGGCTATAAATTATGATTTACTATGCTGTGCACAAAGTAACAAGCAAGATCCTTTTTATTCCTGTTTCTATAAAAGTACGAAGCTGTATCGTACAGCTCCGGGTATCCACATACAGCGACAATGATTTTGTCCTTTCGGTTATTATTTCGGTAATAATATGCGGTTATTTCGCATATTATTAAGCAAATAGTGTATAAATAGTGTCTACATGAATTCTAATTCTATTTTTATACAATAAAAATAAAACATTCTTGAATTAAAAAGCCTTGGACAAACTATGCAAAAAAACAAACAAAAAAACAACAACTCTTCATTGTTTTCCCTCAAAGCGTTAAAAGTTACCTGGTGGAGTTTGAAATGAACATCAAACTGCTTCTGTTTCACACAAATGCCAGCACAGACATACATGTTCGGCTAGAATCGCCCAGAACTCGTGCATCTTCGGAAACGTAGCTGCGTGGAAAGTTACAAAAAATGTCTTGCACACCGCCACGCGAAACGACGTCGCGCACACTCAAAGCGAACTTCTGCCAACACCGCGATGACGTCATATTTGGCGCGCGCACCCAAGCGAACTGCTCGTCACACCCATAGACTGTAAAAAAGATGGACGACGCATCTCCGCTTCCATCCACTATAGAAAAGTGAAGCGAATACATCTCAGTATGGCCAAATGTAACAATTTCTGGATTAGAAAAACCCTTATTCAGAAATTTAGTTGTCATCCTAAAGCATTTTATAAGTGGAAATTAAATTACCCTTTTCTTCCTACTATTAAAATTTGGGCTGGTATTAACAAGTTTCTGTTACCTAACAAGATGAAAGAACTTCACTATAAAATTCTTCATAGGTACTATCCCTGCAATTCTTTACTCTCAAAATTTAAGTTGGACATCTCTTCACAATGCACATTCTGTAATTCTAATTTGGAAACAATATCACACTTATTTTTTGAATGTGACTATACAAAGGATTTATGGAAAGAAATGTCTTGGCTTGTTTTCTCAGCTTACAACAAACTTTTTAGTTTTGAAATAAGTAATGTACTGTTTTTGATTGGGGAATCAGGATCAAAGGAGCTGGATGAGATGTTAAAACTCTTGACTCTTTGTGGCCTATTTCATCTTCACAAATGTAAAGTTACTGATTCTATGCCCAATTTTAGGATCTTTTGTATTGATTTGAAATTATTTTATGAATCTCTCTGCTCATCGCTTAATAAGAAAGCTGTTAAAACAACCGTTTTGATGGAAAAAAATAATGACTGTGTTGTAAGGGTTACCTCCTGAGTATTCTTTGAAGTTGATATTTTATATGTAATTTATTTAATTATTATTATTATTTTTATTTATTTATTTATTTATTTTTTTAGGTAAATAATTTGTATTTTGACTTGTGTATGATGTGTGTGCTGTTTATTTGTTTGTTTGTTTTGCCTAGACTATATCCCCTGTGAATGTTATTTGTTCAAGAAAAAAAAAAAAAAAAAAAAACATCTCAGTATGGCCGCTGCCATCTTGAGTAAATGACGTCATTTGGAGCCCGAGCCTGCGCAGTAGAGTCGAGAGGTGGAGCCGCGGAATCAAACTCCCGCCCAAACTCCCGCAGACCCAATCAACCATAACGACACGCCCCATTTTTATAGCATCAAATTACTAGCTAAAATCAAACGTATCACAAAAATGAACAATTGAACATATATCAGCGTGATAACAATTACCTTAAATGATCAAAACCATATTTCGGAAAATTGTATTGGAAGTGTAATTAATTTTTTTATTTGGACTGGAGTCCCATTCGTTTACATGGAGAGGGCGGGGTTTATGACCTGTACTGCAGCCAGCCACCAGGGGGCGATCATACAGCCCGCAGCTTCACTTTTAAGGACGAGTGAGACACACCCGGTCACACCACGGAAGAGAGGGGTGGACTGAGCAGAGCTGATTAGCGTTTAAAGGAACATGTACTGAAACAGCTCAAGCTGTTTTTGACCAAGTAAAAAGGGTGTTGTTTTACACTACCATTGAGAAAATTTTGCCAAAGCATGTTATAGACTTTTCATTAAGACCCTAAAGAATCATATCAACTTGTGGAAAATGGGCATCCGATGACCCCTTTAAAAAAAATCTATTTGCTCAAAAAACAACAGAAAGTCATAAAGGCATCATAAAATGAATACATATGAAATGTGTTTACATGTGAATGAAAGCCTGAATTAAATCTGTACATCTTATAATGCGATTGTATCTCTTCACAAGCCAAAAAACAAAACAAAAACAACAACAAAAACAAAAACACTCAATTCATATGGAATACTTTTAAAACACCTTTATGACCTTCAAGGGTATTCTAAGTTTTGGGCATCTGAACTTTTAACTGATAGACAGAAATCGCACAGGTTTCATTAAAAAATATCTTCATTTGTGTTTTAAAGATGAACCAAAGTCTTATGGGTTTGAAACTGCATGAGGGTGAGTAAATGACAGAATTTTCATTTTTGGGTTAACTAACTCAAAGTCTCTGTGTATATCTGTAGAAACAAGCAAACAAACAAAGTTGTTATCAGTCAAGTTTTCTCTCAGAACAGAACACAGAATGACCATTGGAAAATGTATCCAGTTTTAACTGGTTTGGCACAGATTACCTAACATTGATAGTAACATTTGTAATGGCATGTGATGTGAATGTCCTGCCAACCCCCACCCCTTTGGCACCGGCCCTGCATTATTCCCATTACAGTGATTCATGTGATTTACTTGAAATCATGTAATTTACTGGAAAGAGAAGGTAGGCCTTTCATAAATTATTAGAAATATATTTGAATAAGAGCTTGCCATATTTTAATAATGTCTATGCAGTGGGGATTTCTTTAAGACTGCAAGGGAAGCTCAGCTTCCCCTATAATGTCAAAAAATTAATGGTCAAATATGTACTATTGTGTTAACATTTTATTGACTAAAAATGCGTTAGAACACGTTCATCTCGAAGACGAGCTCGTTCAGAATCAGCTACATATAGCAGGTCGGACTCGATTTCCTTCTCATACATTCCCGTAGCGTCAGTGTATTTCTCTGTTGAAGCCCAGCGTCCATTGACTTCAATGGGGCTGTTTTGAACAGTTTTTTTCAGAGCGTCGAAACTAGACGGTCATTGGATAAATGCTGCGATTATGTCCCGCCCACGGACGCTCAGCGTCTCTGGGGGTGAATGGAGGAGTGGGCTGGCCTGGACTCCGGGCTTCTGCGTGATGATTGGAGGGTCTGCATCTCCTTTTGATTGACAGCGATTTTGTACAATAAAAAGTCGCTGACGCTGAAGCTATTCGAGCTCAGTCCCATCGCGGCTTTGCACTTGACTCTTATCAATCATCATATATATATATATATATATATATATATATATATATATATATATATATATATATATATATATATATATATATTTATTTATTATTATTATTATTTTTTTTAATATAATGTTATGTTTTAATATACACGCTACTAACTCGGAAATTTCAAGATATGCGAGCAAAAAATGCTCCTGACACTTAGGCAATACGACACGAGCAAGAGTGCTGTTTTTGTTTCGTTTGTGCTCGAATCCAAATCCGCGTTGATTTGGGAGAATCACTGATTCACTAAGAAGCCGTTCATAAAAACAGTCATTTGATTCACTCCTGAAGGATTCAGTCGTTTTGATAGAATCATTTGAATGACTCAGTGATTCAATCACGAACTTCTGCCACCTGCTGGCCGTTTTTATGTTTCCCGTCTAAAAGTAGGTATATTACATTATTTTCCAACATATTTCTATATTCTGAATTTAGTATTTAAAACATTAATCTCATAACATTATTTATGCAATTATAAATACGGTCTAAATGAATAAATGCCACATCTAAATGTCACTTCATGCAGCTTCTGTGCAGTGCTAAGATGAGTTGTGTTTAGATCATTTCATGGATAACAATAGCCAGTCATTCATTCACATTAATTAAGTATTCAGAGAATAATATTGTCTGCCGCTTTACTTTTATGTTTGGTTATTTTATTATTAAAGTGTTTAAATGTTCGCCGGTTCCCGCCTGCTTCTTCCCGATCTACGAACTGTGTTGCAATGACGAAAGCATGTTAGTGCTGGCCCTTCCGGAACTCATAGAGATTGCATTGCAGTGACTGGGTTGTGTCTAGAAGGGATACAGCTCCGACCGGAAACTAACAATGAAATTTAATGAAACAATTTACAATGAAACCGGTTCATAAATCTATAATTTACAGCAAGTCAACAGATGTTTTAATTTTACAGATTATGGTTGAGGTGATTATGAGGAAATAGACTGCAGTCTTATGATGAGGGGGGGGAAAAAAATCAAGATTATGAATCATGAATTCAACCATGTTGAAGACAGAGGCTGTGTTCGAAATGGCATACTTGCTTACTGCTTACTGCCCAGTACACAGTGCATACTGCCTACTGTTTTTTAAAGAATAGTGTGTGAAACAGTATATAATAAGCATCATATGTTTCAAGTCAAGTCAAGTCAAGTTGAGCTTTATTGTCATTCCGCTACATGCGGGGGCATACAGTGGAACGAAATGTCGTGCCTCACAGGACCACAGTGCTACATAAATACAGGCATACAACAATGGAGTAAGACAATATAAACCTATACACAACTATCCTACTGATAGATTTTGACTATAAATATACTATCTATAAAAAGTACCTATACAAACTAAAAAAATACAAACTATACAAACTATACGAATGCTTCAGATAAGTACTGTACATGTGCAAAGAGAAGCATTGGGTTCAAGCAGCTGGCTGGGGAACAATGCAGGGTGATTTGTAGTGCATGAGCATGTAAACATACATATATTACTGAGTTCTTTTTGTGGGATTTGTGTACACACAGCAGTGTGTGTGAAAAGTGACTAGTGCGCATAGAGGAGGAGAGTGTGCTACTACAGGTGGTTTGTACAGGCCCTCTCACCTGTGTGTAGCACACTTCGAATTGCACGTTACATGTTACAGGAGGTAGGGGGTTTGTATGGGGGTTCAGAGAGGGGCGGGGTGATTTGAGTTCAGGGCTCTCACAGCCTGGGGGAAGAAGCTGTTGAGCAGTCTGGCAGAGCGGGCTCTGATGCTCCGGTACCGTCTTCCTGATGGTAGGAGCTGGAAGAGACTGTGGGAGGGATGTGTTGAGTCCTTCACGATGCTATTGGCTTTGCTGGAGCATCGTGTAAGGAAAATGTCCAGGATGGAGGGGAGAGGGGCACCGATGATCCTTGCAGCTGTGTTCACTGTCCGCTGGAGGGTCTTGCGGTCTGCTGCGGTACAGTTCCCGTACCAGACAGTGATGCAGCGGGTCAGCACACTCTCAATGGTGCCCCTGTAGAAAGTGGTGAGGATGGGTGGAGGGAGACTTGCTCTTTTCAGCCGGTGGAGGAAGTGTAAGCGCTGTTGTGCCTTCTTGGAGAGTGACATGGTGTTGGTGGTCCAGGTGAGATCCTCTGTGATGTGCACCCCCAGGAATTTAGTGCTGCTGACTCTCTCCACAGGCGAGCTGTCGATGGTCAGTGGGGGGTGATCAACAGATTTTCTCCTGAAGTCCATCACAACCTCCTTTGTCTTACTCACATTGAGGGACAAGTTGTTAGCACCACACCATTTCGCCAACTGTGCCACTTCCTCTCTGTAGTGCGTTTCATCATTGTTGCTGATGAGGCCTACCACTGTTGTGTCATCAGCAAACTTGATGATGTGGTTGGATCTGGACTTGGCAGTGCAGTCGTGGGTCAGCAGCGTGAAGAGCAGCGGGCTGAGCACACAGCCTTGTGGGGCACCTGTGCTCAGTGTGGTAGTGCTCGAGGTGTTGTGGCCGACACGGACTGACTGAGGTCTTCTGGTTAGAAAGTCCAAAATCCAATTACAGAGGGAGTTGTTAAGGCCCAGCAGGTTTAGTTTATTTTTGAGCTGTTGTGGGATTATTGTGTTGAATGCTGAGCTGAAGTCAATGAACAGCATTCTAACGTAGGAGTCTTTATTTTCTAGGTGGGTAAGAGCCAGGTGGAGAGTGGAGGAAATTGCATCGTCCGTAGAGCGGTTCGGACGGTATGCAAACTGGAGCGGGTTGAGTGTGTTGGGGAGGCTGGTTTTGATGTTGTGCATGACTAACCTCTCAAAGCACTTCATTATGATTGGAGTCAGTGCTATGGGACGGTAGTCATTTAGACAGGACACAGGTGATTTCTTTGGTACCGGAATGATTGTTGTGGATTTTAGACATGTGGGGACGACTGCCTGGCTCAGCGAGGTGTTGAAGATATCTGTTAGGACATCTGTCAGCTGTGCAGCTGTGTCAGCTGTGCAGCTGTTTCAGAGTAGTACGCTTAATTGTCACATGACAAACACAAACATTAATTCAGCACAGCTGTCAAGGTTGTTACCTTACAAACAAATGTGCTAACCATTCTTTTTACAAAGGCTTGTTATAAGGCTTCATATTAGTAAACAATGCTATATTGCCCAATTGAACTCACTCATAACTGAAGAACTTTACATAGGCTATTGGACAGAACCGAATCAACACTGAGTTGTCTTTAACTGAACATTGATATTTTTGTTAGTTACACTAATTGGAAAAAGTGATATATTCTAGTTACACTAAGTGCAACTAATGATAAATTCTGTTTAATAGCAGCATTTTCTTTAGCAACAAGTGTGTAAATAGTAGTTAGGTGGCAGATATTTATACTTCAGTACTGTAGTACATTATAAAACAGTGTGCAATAACTTATTGAGCGTAAATTACCATACATTTTATTTGATGAACGCCACTTTACTGGGACAAAAACCTACCTACAGCTAAACAGTGGTATTATTAATGAGGCGTTTAATTTCCACCTTTCAAATATTTACTTAATTTTTTATTGAAAACAAACGCCTTTCTGATCTGGTATGTGATGGGAAAAGGAGTTGCACAAGATTGACAAAAGGTAGACTCGAACTCGGATCGCTCGCATCAACAACACGCATCTCGTGTCTTTTACTCGCTGTGCCACTGATACTATAAGAATACACGTGTCTTTTGCAGTGCTGTTTATCGCAGTCAGGCATTGGTGGGCGGAGTTAATGTAAAAAGCCTCGGCTACCAAATTGGTCTAATTGTCCTTAGAGTCAGGAGCGTAGCAAGCTTTTCAAAAGTGCGGGGGATGGATGTGATTTGTTTGTTAACAATAAAAACGATGAATACAATGACAGAAGGGTACAAAAGGTATAACATGCAAGATATAAAAAATGCTTCCCATTTAAATGAGTGATACTAGAAAAGTATAAAAACACACTCGGAACCAGTGTTGGGCACGTTACTTTAAAAAAGTAATTAGTTATAGTTACTAGTTACTTCTCACAAATAGTAACTGAGTTACACCATTATAAGTAACTAATTACCAGGGAAAAGTAACTAATTACCAGGGAAAGTAACTATTGCGTTACTTTAAAAAAAAAAGTTCAAATGTCAAATAACTTTGGATGCCGCCAATATTAAATATGTTAAATTAAATAAGAATAAATTATTATTATAAAACAGTGTACATTAATCTACACTATTTATCTACTGACACTTAGCATCAGTCAGTGAAGCATTATAATATAATATTATATGATGATAGAACTTAAGTAATTAGAATAACCAAGTATGAATGCATATTTGTCATCAATATAAAACGCACTAAGGATTAATGAGCTGCTGGGTTCATGAATATTAATCACGTCGTCTGCGTTTGCTCGAATTGATTTGCTGAAATCAAAACAGGGACGATAATAGGTGAACGCCAGCCAATGAGATTGTTGTTTGCGCATTAGCTCCGCCCACTTACCAGAGAACCCGGCAGTTCTTAAAAGCTGAAGAATTCCAAAAGCCCTTATTTTGACAGGAAAATACAACAAAGAATATCGTTTACATGTAGCGCGTCAATTCTGCATGTTATGAAAGACTCTATTGCTCTGTATCTTTCTTTGCCTGCATGTATGTGAGAGAAAGCGATGGCAAGTCGTGCGCCTTCACACTAGAGTTTATGGTGCGTCAAATACAGCTACACTGTGCATCCATTCAGAGGAACTGAAAAATTAAATTCTAATATATAGTAACGCCTCATTTAATTGTCAGTAACGGTAACGGCGTTGTAACGGAGGAAACAGTAATTCGTTTGATTACTCCTTACTGAAAAAAAATAACGCCTTTAGTAACGCCGTTTATTTATAACGCCATTATTCCCATCACTGCTCGGAACACACAGAAAATAAGTCAAAACTCTGTTGTGAAAATACACAACAGTAGTCTTGCTAAAGAATCAGAATCAGAAATACTTTAATAATCCCAGGGGGAAATTATTTTTAAATTATTAACAAACAATGCTCAAAATATCAAAATCAATTGCACTGGCAATAAACTCATAAATACGCTGCTTAACAATGACAATTTGTCCCTCCTCCTCGTCAATTCCCTGCCGCCTTCATCACAGTTACTTTATACATTGCATGCCACATACATAACCGAATTTAGCTAACGTTAGCTGCTGAACAATATCCCAATTAGCAATTACCATTAGTCTATAAAAACGAAATATAATACAGAAAACACTCACATGTCAACAAAACATAAACAGAACATCTTCCCAAACACATATCAAGCTTATTTAAACCTCGAAAGCATAAACACTCATTCAAATTACCTGGAAAAGGGAGATGTAAATAACCATAACCGTAAGTTCCCGCCTCCTCAGCACGAGCTGACCGATAAATCTAACACACCAAGAGAGGCGGGACTTAAGGCAGAACAGCCAATCATCAGCTGGTCACACTCAAAGCCGGTGTCACGTGTTTGAGAGGAAGGGGAGAGGAGGCAGCCGCAGCGAGCGCAGACACAGAGCGGCCAGAGAAACGGAGGACCGACTGCTGTAAGGCGTTTGTGCAAAACTGCGGAAAAACTGCAGAAAAAGTGTGGGTGTTAAACCCTCTCACCGGGAAAAGTGTGGGTGTTAAAACACCCACATCCCCCACGGGTGCGACGCCCCTGCTTAGAGTAAATACATTCCATTTCTTTTTAGAGCTGCTTGACAGCAGAATTTAATTATGTTTGCATAATTGAAATATTAACTTTATTTTTATATTATATTACTGCAAAATTAATATTACTATTTAATATCTTTGAAACAATGTATAAGCGCTACAGAGATAAAGGTGACGTGATTTGTCTTGATCGGAAAAGTGCCGTAGAGATTAAAGTACAATTTATGTCCTACTAATGATATTGTTGTTACAGCGATGGTTTGTAGTTTACATGTATATACCTACATATACAAGTCATTTATAACTATTCCCCGCCTCCAGTTCATTCACGCGTTTGAAGATGAAACGTCACGTGGAGCGCGTTGCGTTCTGGGAAACAGTATCCCATGCAGTGTCTTCAGATGCATACATCAAATTTCAGAAAATGTAGCAGGTAATCCGGGCATTCTATGCATACAGAAATTCACATACTTTTCACAGTATACACACAGCATACTGCAATAAAGCAGGAATTGTATGATAGTATGCCATTCGGAATACAGCTTCTGTACTGATTTCAGTGTACTTGAGTTATATTTAGCAGATTTTGGCAAATGTAGTAGGTCATCCGGGTATTCCATGCATACAGAAAATTTGCATACTATGCGCAGCATACATACTGGATACTGCAGAAATAGTAAGAGTAGTATGATAGTATGGCATTCCGAACACAGTCATAAAGTCCCCCGCCCCACCCCGACCCTCTGGTCGTTTTCTTGAAAGTCATGTGATTTTCTAGAAAGAGAGAGCAGAAATCCGATATCTCTGTAGCATACAGTTTTTTTTTCTGATTGGCTGTCATGCATCTTGCAAAACACGAGTACAATGATTTAAGCCCACAATACAGCGGCAAATAATACAGCAAAGGAATTCAAGAAAAAAAGACACAGCTGTTATATCCAGCAGAAAACTCGCCGTTTGCTGTTTGGAATACAGATCTCCTCAGGTTTGATTTTTGATTTTTATTACAATTATTCCTAATAATTAAATCCAAACTAACCATTTTTGGTTAATGGGACATTCTTGGAATATTAGTTTTTATCAGACCTCCCCATAACAGAGCTTAAAGACTCTTATTTGTTAGTGTGAATGTAGCCATGTTGTGCATGTTAGAATGCATTGTGCATTTCATGTTGTGCATTTTAAATTATCTTAATGTATTTATAGTAATATTTGAATACCAAATTCTGTAGGATATAAACTGATGATACACTGTGTGCAGAATTATTATAGGCAAGTTGATATTATGGGCATATTTTTTTGCCAAGAAAATTTTACCAATTCCAAACCACATAAATCTTAATAACTACTATTGATTTTGTATTTAATCATTTCTAAGTTATATATAATTGTCCACGAAGGCTGAAAGCCAAAAACTCCTTATTTCAGGTGTGCAGAATTATTAGGCAGGTTTTCTTTTACAGATAAAATGAGCCAAAAAAGAGATTGAACTCAGACCAAGTAAAAAAAAAAAATTATAATAATAATTAAATGCCCATGAGAAGGATGCAATACTAATTCAATAATAGAATTAGCAAAGTTAAGGCATGACCATTGGGCAGCGAAATGCTCATTGGGTCAGCAGGGTCAGAAAAACAGGTTGAGAAGAAAAGACACGTTAACTGCACAATAATTAAGGTGAAGAATTAGGTGAGAAACCATCAGGAACCATTTAGTCTCCAGCGCCACCATTTTCCAGAACTGCAACCTTCCTGGACTCTCCAGAAGTGCAATGTGTCAGGTTCTCAGAGACCTTGCTTGGGTAAACAATGCTAAAAAATAACCCTCACTTAATAAGGATAACATGCTGAAGTGTTGTGAAATACATGAAGACTGATTTTGTATAGGCTTTATGGACAGATAAGTTGAGAGTGACTCTTGAAGGAGCAGCATCACATCCTCTTGTACCACTGTTTGAAGAATTTATGTTCCAGAATCTGGAAGTTTTGGGAGCTCATTTTTTAGTTCATCTCCCATCCTGAAAAGTCTGTTTTTTAGAAATGGACTAAAAATTAACTCCCAAAACTTACTGCCAGATTCTGGAAGATAAATTATTGAAAGAGTGGTACAAGAGGATGTGGTGCTGGTCCTTCAAGAGTAGCAAGAATTGAAGTTTTTGAAAATGGTGGTGCTGGAGACTAAATGGTTCCTGATGGTTTCACACCTAATTCTTCAGCTTAATTCTTCATTCTTTTGCAGTTAACATGTGTCTTTTCTTCTCCACCTGTTTTTTTTTTTTCTGACCAAGCTGACTCAATGAGCATTTTGCTGCCCAATGGTCATGCCTTAACTTTGCTAATTCTATTATTGCATTAGTATTGCATCCTTCTCATGGGCATTTAATATTTTTTGACTTTCAGTCTGAGTTAAATCGTTTTTTGGCTCATTTTATCTGTGAAAGAAAACCTGCCTATTATCATGCACACTTGAATATAAGGAGTTGTTTTTTTTTTTTTTACCTCCAGCTTTCATGTATAATTATATATCACTTATAAATGATTAAATATAAACTTGATGTGGGTTGGAATTGGTAAAATGTGCTTGGAAAAAAAAATAGAATATCAACTTCTAATAATTAGTCTAATAATTATGCACGCACTGTACAGCTTTGGGGGAATGGTTCATTTGGAAACTTGGCAATGATTTACAGTTTCAGTTTTGCAATGAACACACTCCTTAGTGTGCTTCATTTACTGGAGAACAGACACGAATAAGCCTCTTTAGAGAACTGTGACAAAGAATCAATTTTTATTTCTCTGAGACAGTGAATTTAAATTCCACAGATTACTCTGGATCATCTGTACTGTACACTGATGTTCGCAAGATTTCCTATGTATTTCAACTAGGGGACAAATAAGGTAAGAATTCTGTTAACAAAACTACTTTTTCTCCAATTCACATTTTATATATAAAATCTATGGCTTAGTAGTTTAACATGGAATATTGTTTAAGATTAAAAAAAGTATGCTATGCTACAAAAATGTACTTATTTTAAAATGTTTTGGTTTACAAATAATCATTCCAATATAGGTCTAAATCTAAAAATAACAAGTGCATAGCAGTGTGGAAAAGAGAAGATGAAATTACACACTGCTGTCTAAACAATATTTAAGATGGCACTTTCAATGGTGCTTTAGAGAAATTATGACATTAAAAAGTATGTATGTTTAGTTCCATTATCCTTCTATGAACAAAAACTCTTTGTAAGCCTCTCAACATGAGATGGCATTTAACTCAAATCTCTCCCACACTCCCTCTACTGTTAAATTTCAGACCAGACAGCATGTTGTTAAATGAATTTATAGCCTACGAAAATTATGGAATTTGAGAGTGAGTTAAGAATATTGTATGAGCCAAATAGTAAATGTCTTTGGTCTTTATTTATAAAAGGTTTTGATTTTGTTCTATTTGAAAATAACATTATACAATATGTGTGTGTGTGTGTGTGTGTGTGTGTGTGTGTGTGTTGTCAAATTGAAGTCAAATCAGAGCAGCAGAAGTTCCTGTTTATCCGACAGATCACACATCCTACTGATGTGAGTAAATCTTATTGTTTCTAAGTCATGTTCTAAGAATACTATTGCTTAAATCTTGAATTAAGGACTTTTTTTTTTCTTCCCAGAACTGTAGACATTATTTTAGCCAAGAAGAAGAGAAGATTCTTTATTGAAGACGTTGAACAAGTCTTAATACCAGATTGCGTCATATCTTAACTTTGTTTTTAATACACTCTTATTGCATCAAGATGATATTTGAAAGAAAACCTTGTGAATCTGATAAAAATGTTAAAACCACTTGTGAGAAAGGGGGAAGAGAACCACCTAATTTCACTTTAGATTACATATTTAATGATTTGTTATCATATATTGGAAAGTCTCCTCACTTAAACAAAACTTATACAAATATTGAGAAGAAATATGACATTAAAAAGGAGAGTGGTTGCTGGCCAGAGGATGATATCAAACGAGCTTGGGGAAAAACACAAAGAATGGGTGACACCTCATTGAAAAAAAAACGCTGGTCTCTTGCGATAATGTTGCAGGTGATAAAAAAACAGAATTTCAATGGATGTATAGGAAAAGAAGCACAGCCTGATGAGAGCAATGAAAAAGCACATGAAAAAAAGAAAGGAGAAGGCTCAAACAAACCTAATTCTCAAAGTGTCTACATACGTATCCCAATCTCAGTCATGTTTAAAAATGAATCAACCTCTCAGAGAGGAGGGGGGAGTGGAGAAAAAGACAGCCCTACCTATAAATTAATAGACAGATTTCCTTTCCTTAATGAAGTAAAAAAAAAAAAATCGTATGTTGTGGAATACAACAATCAAACCAGGAATGCTGCATGGGTGTATGAGATATTGAACAGAGAGACTGTACCTCCTGAAGTTAAAGATAAAGATGAAAATGAAGATAAAGATGAAGATGATAAAGATAAAGATAAAAACGTAGCTGCTACTGGATCACGTAACAAAAATTCTTTCAAATATAAAAATGACACCACTTTACCACTTTACGAAGCAGCTAAGAACATAGAAGAATGTGATGAAAGTGACTATGAACGAGGTCATCTTGCATCTGCTGCCAATCACAAGTGGTGTCA
This sequence comes from Acrossocheilus fasciatus, assembly GCA_036784905.1. NCBI lineage: Eukaryota > Metazoa > Chordata > Actinopteri > Cypriniformes > Cyprinidae > Acrossocheilus > Acrossocheilus fasciatus. The sequence continues at coordinate 6,938,193 of CM071940.1, read as the reverse complement.
GGAAGCCTATGAGGACACTTTTTTCCTCAGCAACATAGCACCACAGGTTCCTGCTTTTAACCAAGGCCTGTGGAAAAAATTGGAGGATCATTGTAAGAAGAAATTATACAGTCAAAATGATATCAGTAATGTTCATGTATATTCTGGACCACTTTACCTACTAAGTGATGATAAAAAAAAGGGAAATAAATTGAAGACTTGGAAATCGAAAGTAGTGCCAACTCACTTCTTTAAGGTGATAATTGTGGAGCATATTAATGGGAAAGTAGAACTGGAATGCTACGAGATGCCCAATGAGACACCAAAAGATAAAAATGATCAATCAGAAAACAAAAACAGTCAATCAAAAAACAAAAACAGTCAATCAAAAAACAAAAACAGCCAATCAAAAAACAAAAACAATGAATCAAAAGGCAAAAACAATCAATCAAAAGTAAAAAACAATCAATCAAAAGACGATGATGAAAATCTAAAAATCTACAGCGTGCCAATCAAACAGATTGAGACAGACTCTGGTCTGAGGTTCACAGAAAGCAGCTGCACTGAGGGAGAGATAGACAGTAAAAGGAAAGTGAAATGGGAGGGGAAAGATGCAGATGGAAAGCCATGTAGTGCTAAGATCAAGGTCACAATAAGCACCCCACTTACTGATCACAATGATTTTGTCTACATCTGACGTGCACAGTAATTTACTGCCCTACCAAATGACACTGCAACACAGAGAGTGTTTGATTTACTCTTACGAGTGTGTTTAGATTACAGACTGACCATATATGATGAAAAGAGGCAATGTGTCCTTGAACATGAAATGATCTCACTAGTGCTTAATAATCCTATATGTGATTACATATACATGCACATCATTCAAAAATGCTTTCTCATGATGTTGAAAACCTTTTGAGCTGAAGGCTTATGCTTAAATGCTAGTTTTGAGGACAAATATATAATTATGCTTATGTATTTCTTTATTTCTTAACAAAACTATATTTCACATTATTATTGTTTTTATTATATATAAACGGTTGTCATAGCTCAGAAAAGCAGTCAGCAACAGTAACTCCAATACTGTGTAAAATCATCTTGTGGAAATATTATGAGGTTTTTGAGGAAATGTAAAGTGTTACTTTGGGAGGCTACTTTGAAGAAACTAAAATACCACAGTTTCACATTTTTCAGTTATTACATAATTCCATTCTTCAAATTGTTTTTATATTTCTGATGACTTTTCTATTGTTCTAAAATGTGTATCTTCTAAATATGTATCTTAATGAACTAACATTTAATGAGTCTGTGATATTTGCTCATATTTACATCATATTTAGTTCTCTGTTTTACTCTGATTCTGTATTGTAATTGTTTTAGCAGGTTGAAACTGGGTCTGTGAATGTGAACAACTTTATGTGAAACTCTGTACTGGAACAAGATCAGCTAAAATAAAACTGGTTTACTGCCTTTCACCTTACTACATCCCAAATCACCTTCAAAATCAGGAAGAGCAACAATATTGGTAGCATTTCACAAACACTGAGAAAACATTCAGTTGAATGCACTTGCGCCCATCTGAAAAAGAGGTCAAGTCAAGTCACCTTTATTTATACAGCGCTTTTAACAATACAGATTGTGTCAAAGCAACTGCAGAATATCAGAACAGAAAATAATGTCAATAATGTATAATGATAAGATTAAACACTCAATTTTCAGTTAAAGGGATTTCATTATTGAATTCAGAGATGTCATTGTCTAGCTCAGTTTAGTTTAAATAGTATATGAGCAATCAAATCGGCGATAATCGCTAGATATTAAGTGTCCCCAACTGAGCCAGAGGTGACAGCGGCAAGGAACCAAAACTTCCTCTGAGACAGAATGGAGAAAAAAACCTTGGGAGAAACCAGGCTCAGTCGGAGGGCCAGTTCTCCTCTGACCAGACAAACCAGCAGTTCAATTCCAACCGCAGCCATGTCAGATTGTAAGGGCTCAACTGGTTCCAGTGGTCTAACAATGCAGCCTAACAATCCTTTAATGGATATGAATAATAGAAGCGTATTAGTGTGTTATGTGTAAGCCAGGCTAAAGAGATGGATCTTTAATCTAGATTTAAACTGACAGAGTGTGTCTGCTTCCCGAACAGTGTTAGGTAGATTGTTCTAGAGTTTGGGTGCTAAATAAAAAAAGGTTCTGCCACCCGCAGTTGATTTTGATATTCTAGGTATTATCAAACGGCCAGAGTTTTGAGGACGTGGAGGACTATAATGTGATAAGAGCTCGCTCAAGTACTGAGGAGCTAAGCCATTCAGGGCTTTATAAGTAATTAACAAGATTTTAAAATCTATCCGATGTTTGATAGGGAGCCAGTGCAGTGTTGACAGAACCGGGCTAATATGGTCATATTTCCTGGTTCTAGTAAGGACTCTAGCTGCTGCATTTTGGACCAACTGTAGTTTGTTGATCAAGCGTGCAGAACAACCACCCAATAAAGCATTACAATAATCTAGCCTTGAGGTCATAAACGCATGAATTAACATTTCTGCATTTGACGTTGAGAGCATAGGTCTCAGTTTAGATATATTTTTAATATAAAAAAAGCAGTTTTACAAATGCTAGAAACGTGGCTGTCAAAGGAGAGATTGCTATCAAATAGCACACCTAGGTTCCTGACTGATGACGAAGAATTTACAGAGCGTTACAGTGTTCTAGGTTATTACTTTTAGGTCCGATAATTAACACCTCTGTTTTTTTTTCAGAATTTAGCAGTAAGAAATTACTCCCCATCCAGTTTTTTATATCGACTACACTCTTAAGAAAAATGGTTCTAAACAGCACCAGAAAAGGGTTCTTCAGCATGTAACAATAGCAGAACCCTTTTTGGTGCTAAATAGAACCTTTTTTATAGGGTTCCATAAAGAACCATGCTTTGAAAATGCTACATAGGACCTTAATGGTCTTTTTAATGATAGTTTATTTTCATTCATATTAGTACATTAGTATATTTATATTTTTAATAGTATTAATATTATTTGTATATATGATTTATTAATATAGTTTTTTACCCCTCTATCTGCCTGGTCTTATATTGTAGCCTGTATTAGGGTTTTACATAAAACAACAACAACAGCATGTCAATTAGGTACTTTTATTTATTTTTAATGACATGCGAAATTGTAACAAAAAGGACAGTGCTCTAATAACAGTTATTAGCTGAATACATTAATAAATGACAATTGACATTGAACATAAATACTTAAAGTAAAACAAAATAGAAACAGAAAACATGAAGACCAAGTTCCATTGAAATGCTGTATTTTCATAAACCTCTATGATGCCTGAAAGTCCATCATTATGCATATTTTGGTGTGATTGAGTGGCAGTTTCTCTCTGCAGATGACGAGGTTGTAGGATGTGACAACATCTGAAATGCACAATTGAGTTTCAATGTGTCTCCTTCCATTTGTTTAAAACAATTGTTCATGAAGGTCAAAAGTAGGGTAACACTTTATATTAGTTGGCCTCAATTACTATGTACTTGCATCAAAAAATAAGTACAATGTACTTATTGTGTTCATATTCTATTGCAAAACACTTTTGCTGCTATTGAGGTGGGATACAGGTAAGGTTAGGGGCAGGTTTGGTGGTCTGGGTAGGTTTAAGGGTGGGTTAAGGTGTAAGGGATGGGTCAACAGTGTAGTTATAAATGTACACTCTTAAAAGTGCTGGGTTATTTCTGTAAACACATTGTTGGGTTAATTGTGCTGGGTCATAATTCTGGGTTGTTTGCGGTACTGTAAACACATAGTTGGGTTGTTAGTGCTGGGTCAAATGACTGCAAGGGGTTCTTTCACCACTGAACACCTGGGTTGGGTTATTTTGACCCAACCAATGTGTTTATTTTTCCTCCTCATCGAATTTTCTGGGTTCTTCACTCGTCTCATCGTCAGACGGTCAAGCAACTAGCAGCAAGCAGGATTATAAGGTAAAATAATATGATAATATGATTATTTACCTCTATTTTTATAAGCTGTGGTGAGAGCACACTGATTTCACTGTTAATGTGGTATTTGATCTGTCGCTGTGCGGGTTAAAGTTAGCGTTATTCTGTGAATGAAGTAGCCGCCTACATTTTTTTGTTGACAAAAAAGGCCTCAGCAATCTCTTTATCGTTATATAAAAGTTATAAATATAGGCTATAAGTTATGTGAGTGTGTGTGTGTGTGTGTGTGTGTGTGTGTGTGTGTGTGTGTGTGCGTGCGTGTGTGTGTGTGAGCGAGCGTGCGCGTGGGCAAAGTTTTATATTTTAACGCCTCATGGAAAAGTTATGAACTATCGTTAGGTCAGAAATACAGGGGTAAGTTCAGTTAACTTACTGTCTGTGTAACGTTTCTGTGTGGCTATGTAATGTTTTGTCATAATTAGATCATTTCGTACTAAAATGTATCTTTTAAGGTCTTTTTTTTTCGAGTTCTGCGACAATAACTTATTTTCGCGCTCTTTTTTTCCTCAGGTAACGTTAGCTGCATTAGCTACCCTTAACGTTAAACCACAATATTGCAGGTATGTAATATTATTCTTAAATGGTATGTAATATTCTTAAATATTTTACTTAAAATGTTGTCTAAAGTTAGACTTAATCTCTCATGGTGTTTGAGGTCCTTCTTCCTCTGTTTTAGTGAATGCTTTTATTGCTTTAATCAGAACACAAGTGTATCCAGGTTAACAGTAAGTTAGAGAGGCTATGCCTGCGTCCCAATGTGCATACTATCCATCCTAAACTCTATGTGATAGTAGTAATTTTCAATACTATTTAGGGCAGATAGGGTGGATAGGATGCACATTGGGAAGCAGGGCATGTAATGTGTTCTTTATATGTTACAGAAGTTAATTACAGATGTAATTACATATAGGTATTTAAAAAAATATAAGTACAATGTAAAAACATGTACACAATAAGTGCATTGTACCAAATGATTAAGTTAAATGTAAGTACATAGTAGTTAAGGCCACCTAATATAAAGTGGGACCAAAAGTAGTATGTTAAAATGAAAAAGTGATATAAAGTCATAGGATAGCTGTGACTGGGTATGTTTATGCATAAACCCAAGTAATAATAATAATAATAACCATTGTAACAGGGCTGACGAGACTTGAGACGTGCGGATCCATTTGCAGACTTTTATTAGGCAGAGACGTGGTCGTACAGGCAGGGTCAAACAATGGCAGACAGGTATAACATGGGCGAGACAGAGAGTAAATGAAGACAAGCGTGGGTCGATGATCAGCGAACAGTATCCAGAGGGGCGAGACAGGAGAGGTAGTCCAAAACGTCAGCGATAGTCCAGGCAGGGGAAAACACAATCCAATAAAGGCGAGGCTAGGCTAGGCAAGGCAAGGCAAGGAAAACTAATGGGGCTCTGTAGGGCAGCGATAAAGCATACAATACTCGGCAACGAGGGAGAGAATGTCCAGGGTTGAAATAGTATGTGTGATAAGTGCGTGCGTGGGATCAGGTGTGCGTGTGATTGGTGCAATGAGTGATTGGTGACGGCTGTGATCAGTGTTGGATGATGTGAATTGGAGTCCATGTGATGTGTGGTGTGAAAGTCCATGTGGTGAGTGGGTGACCTCTAGTGGTGAATGAATGGGAGTGCAGACCAGATTTGTGACAGAGCCCCCCCCCCCACCGTCTATAATCAGGAGGGAGGTGGAGCGGAGGCGGAACAGGGGGAGGGATGGAGGACCAGGTCCCCGTGGCAGCAGAGTGATCTGGGACCGAGGCAGAGCCGGCAGAGCAGGAAGCCAGGGCAGAGTGGACGGGACTGGAGCCCACCAGGGCGGAGCAGGCGGGACTGGGGCCCACCAGGGCTGAGTCGACGGAACACGAGTCCACCAGTGCGGACCAGACGGGACAGAAGATTTCCACTGCGGTGCAGAAGACCACCAGAGCCAGACAGCAGACCACCACGGCGGCGCAGATAGAGCAGGAGCCCACCAGGGTAGCGCAGAAGACCACCAGAGCCAGAAAGTGGACCACCACAGTGGAGCAGACAGAGCAGGAGCCCACAGCAGAGCCTGGGAACTAGGGAGAACGGAGACACAAGGAGAAGACAGAACATGCACAGACACAAGGATAGACGCAGGGAACACAGAAAGCTCATAATAGGTATCATAGCTGTGACAGGACAGAACGAGAGTTCATTGACGGCCTCCTTAGCTGTGACAGGACAGAACGAGAGTTCATTGACGGCCTCCATAGCCGTGACAGGACAGAACGAGAGTTTATTGACTGATACCACTGACACCTCTGGAGGTTCTGCGGCGGTTGCCGCCACCTCTGGAGATTCTACAGTGGTAAACACAGGACACAGGGAGAGTTCAGTAATGGTCTCTTCGACCACAACACAACAGAATGAGAGTTCATTGCTGGGCGCCACCACCATACGAGGAGCTGAAGTGAGCACCGCCACTTCGGGAGGTTCTGCAGCATGTACCGCCACCTCTGGAGAAACTGCAGTGGGCACCATCACTTCAGGGAACACAGCAGTGAGCGCCACAACCTCAGGAGGTTCTGCAGCGTCAGCCGCCACCTCTAGAGACATCATAGTGGACGCCGCCACCTCTGGGAGTTCTGTGGTGGTGTATGCAGCCCAAACACACCAAAATGCGATCCCCATCAGGGGAAGCGTTTCAGACAGGGGAATCAGTTCAGGAACAGGAGGGCTAGAGTGAGTAGGTTTGGGGATACCAGCTGTGCGTGCAGACACCAGCGGTGAATCCCTCAGACTGGATATCAGACTGGAATAATGAAAGACTGACCTTGATGATCTGGGTGTGTCAGCGGAGACGTGACCCGACTCTGGAAGGTCAGCGGAGACGTGACGCTGTGACTCTGGACGAGCAGCCGTGACGTGACTTGACTTTAGGAGATCAGCTGAGACATGCTGCTGTGACTCTGGACGAACAGCCATGACGATTTGAAAAACAAAAGGGCGGGAACAAAGAACCCTAAACTCTAACACAAAGAACCATTTCAGCATAAAAGGGTTCTTCAGGATGCTATGGTTCTATATATAACCGTTACTACATGTAAAGAACCTTTAAAGAACCATCTTTTTTTAGAGTGTATGCATTCCATAAGTTTCTCAATTTGGTACTCCATACTGCACTTGTGATCGATATGATACCTCTTCTTTCACTGCTATGAACTGATGGAGGTCATAAGTAAGATTTGAACCATGCTAATGCACTTCCACTAATGTCAGCAAAGTTTTGTAGTCTATTCAGAAGAATGTTGTAGACGAAAGTGTCGAACGCAATGCTAAGATCCAGTAGAACTAATAAAGAGATACAACCACGATCAGATGATAAGAGCAGGTCATTTGTAACTCTAATGAGAGCAGTCTCAGTACTATGACACGGTCTAAATCCTGACTGGAAATCCTCACAGATATCATTTTTCTCTAAGAAGGAATATAATTGTGAGGATACTACCTTTTCTAGTATCTTTAACAGAAAAGGGAGATTCGAGATCAGTCTGTAATTAACTAAATCGTTGGGGTGTTTTTTTAATGAGAGGCTTAATAACAGCCAATTTGAAGGTTTTGGGGACATATCCTAATGACAATAATGAATTAATAATAGCCAAAAGAGGATCTATAACTTCTGGAAGCAGCTCTTTTAGTAGTTTAGATGGGATAGGGTCTAACATACATGTTGTTGGTTTAGATGATTTAACAAGTTTATACAATTCTTCCTCTCCTATAGTAGAGAATGAGTGGAATTGTTCCTCAGGGGATCTATAGTGCGCTATCTGATGTGATACTGTAGCTGACGGCTGCATGGTTACAATTTTATCTCTAATAGTATCGATCTTAGAAGTAAAGTAGTTCATAAAGTCATTACTGCTGTGCTGTTGGGAAATGCCAACACCTGTTGATGCTTTTTTTTTCGTTAATTTAGTCACTGTATTGAATAAATACCGGGGGTTAAGTTTGTTTTCTTCTAAAAGAGACGTAAAGTAATCAGATCTAGCAGCTTTTAAGGCTTTTCTGTAGGATAGGGTACTTTCCCGCCATGCAATACGAAATACCTCTAGTTTAGTTTTTCCAGCTGCGCTCCATTTTCTGGGTTGCTCTCTTTAGGGCGCGAGTGTGCTCATTATACCACGGTGTTGGACTCTTTTCCTTAACCTTCCTTAAAGGGCATATTCCAGGTTAGAGACTCCAGTGAGTCGATGTATAGAAAAATAATCTAGGAACTAGATTTTCTTTAAAATAAACTTTAAAATACGCTATTAAGGCTTCTGGAGTCGTTTTTGTGAGAGAATTTTACTTCCGCATCTGAAAACCGCCAAAACCGGAAGTGAAGCATCAAAAGGGAGAGCGGGCCATTTCAACCATAGGAAAGCAATGGATCGCAACGACAGATCGGACGCGGAGGAAATTTTAAATGTTTATTTACACTCGTATGACGGACCACAGATAAAATTATGAGCCTGCTGTGCAGCCAAGAGAGCAGGGACAGGCCAGGATTAGACAGAACAACGGTCAGAGGACACAGATTGAGTTTATGTGTGAGGAGAACAGGACAGGTGTTTTGGTGAGAGACCAGTGTTAGCTTACAGATATACACGTTAGCTAACGATATGTATTAATCAGGAATAGCAAAGCTAGTATTGGTCATCTACGAATATTGATACTTACCAGTAACAGAAACTAATGAGCGTTGTTCAGGCGTCACGCTCCTTAATATACGACACTAACGTTACGTTATATAACGTTAGCGGTTTCTCATCACCGCAGGAGAGAGAGATAAACACGTTTTTGATTCACAGGTACTTGTGTGGTAAATGCGAGGCCATGGTCACAGCTGAGGAAAGTCAGTGCTACAGGGAGTTAGATGCGTTACACACCGGGTCTTAGTGGAGAATGTGACCCCCAGACTTGATGCGCAGTGTCTGACTCTGCTCCCAGGCTTTGAGGCTTGCTGTCTGAACCCATAATATGTGCTAGATAACCTATATGCACTTCAGACAGGAGCATGGACCTCTCCAGGCCAGAAGACACATGTATGTTTAGGGCAGAGATCATTTATTAATCTGAGCTGAATATTTATATGTATAAATACATAGTAAATTAAAGATCTGAATATTTAAACTATCTGAATAATTTTGTTTCTCAATTACAAGTTGCCTATATTTAGGTCACGACTACCAGTAAATAACACTTTTTGATCCTATTGGTATAACACAATAAATATAGACAGCATACAGGCAAGTTGTCCGCTGGGCCTGTGGTGTTCTGTGCAAGCACATCAAGCAATGGCTGTTGTGTCAGCCCTTAGAAGACTTTATAAAGGAAGGAGGAATTTATAAAGGTTTTGAATGGCCCCATTTTGGTCACAATAAAAAAATAATCACAATCACAAATTGTTTTACTGTATAAAAACTTGTTTATGAAGTTTACATCATATATATATATATATATATATATATATATATATATATATATATATATATATATATATATATATATATATATAAAATCAAGCAGATCTGCATTTATGGTTAATTCAATTCAGTTTTATTTATGCAGCTCTAAATTATAACAAATATTTCATAGCACAGATAATACCCAACTCAAAACACAACATTTCAACTTTAAAAAATATATATAAAATAATATATATTGTTAAAGTGTGTTAAATGGTGAATCAATGCTGTGCTAGATACACGCCAACAGCCTGATCTTGTTGATCCTCTGGAGGGATCTGGAAAGAGGAGCAGGTGTAGAGGAAGACAGACAGTGCGGTGTTCTCGTGGAGCCGGTGGTGACCTGCAGTATTCCTCTCTCAGAGACTCCATGAGGCCTGACGCACATGCTGGGAGAAGCTTACGTTTAGATCACATTCACTGCAGACCATGCTTTTCCATTTGGCCTCCATCACATCTGCATCTCCATCAGGAGTGAAGCTGCAGTCCAGTAGAGGTGGTTCATAACAGCTGACCTCCACTGCTTCAGATCTTCACACTCCCATCATCTAAAGCCTTATAAACACACCACATGACAAAAAAGTTACCAATTAGTTGTACAAACAATGACACTAAGCTGTAACTAGACTTGACGGTTATAATATTAGCATTATTTAAATAATTGTGTTCACTGATTTGGTAATTAGCAAATGTTAAAAAACAAGACTTACGGTGCACAGTTGACATCTTCGTGGAGCAGCATCTCTGACGGATCCGTGAGCATCATGTCTCCCGCCGGCGGCCGAACACAGGCGGACGGGGACCCGATGAAGCTGCTGTGTGCACCGAGTCTCACTAGGCTCTTGCTTCGGTATCCCATGTGGAACTCATATGGCCGGGATGATGATAATCTTTCGGTGTAAAGTGATCGTTAAGCTACACACCACCGCGTTTCTCGAAGCAGATGCATCAGTGAAGTCCCGTCTCTTCAGCTGCACAAACGCACCGAGGCCCGGAATATACCGTCCTATTTCTTGTTAGGAAACCTGTGGACTCGATGTCCTGACAGGCTGGAGTTAGTGTTACTTCCACAAACACAATTTACCATGACCATGATAAACTGAATTAAAAATAACTCTCGAAAACACACTGACTCGCGCCCGCTCCACTGAATACCAGCGGAGCGCGGCACACGACTCCCTTATGTGACGTAATATGACGCGATGTTGAAAAAAAAGCGGTTTTTGAGAGCCGTCAAGGAATGCGTCACTTTTTCTTCTAAATTTGTGCACTCAGGTCTTGTAAAACATTTTCAAATCCTGCATTAACGGTTCATATGGTATTTTCATACAAGTTTATATATTCATTTGGAAAAAAATTTTAACCTGCAATATGCACTTTAAGTGTAAAGAGCTTGGCAACCGACGTCACTGCGCAGTGCATTCTGGGACGTAAACAAGAGGGCGCCGCCATATTGTGAGGCCACTTCGGGTGAGACTTAAAACAACCACATGAAAAACAACGTTGAAAAGTCGATTAAAAGAACAAAATGTACTATACAGAGACAAACGTCTAACGGACGCAAGAAAATGGCACCTGGAAAAGATGGCCAACCACCCGCACCTATATTTTTGCCTGATTTTGATTTAGATAAGCGCACCCGATCGTCACATTCAGGGTTCATATACGGTCATGAAAAACCTGGAAAAGTCACGGAATTTTAAAACCGCAATTTCCAGGCCTGTAAAGTTTTGGAAAAATAAATAAACCCAGAAAGTTTTGGAAGTGTCATGTTTCACAATTCTATGTACAGTAGAATTATGCTTAATCAGGTCCTGCGCATATATTCCCGCAGCTTTCGACTTTAAAATGAGGGAAATTCCTGCAAAACATTTATTCAATATAGCGTGTAGGTTAGATGAGTAAATAAATTCACACAACCAGTCATTTGAAAACAGCGTGAGTGATTCAGCTGCACTGCATCCTCTCTCTTTGACCTTCTCTTCACATCTGCTGCACGCTGCGATTCGAGACTTTAGCTCGCGTTTCGGTACAGTTGACAGAATTGTCAATTGCCTAATCGGTCATTGTTGCATCGTTACAGAAATGTATTATTTGCACGTCTTTTAAGTCTTTCGGTACTCGTGGGCTCCAGAGCTGCTTTTCTGTGCGCTGCAATCACATCCAAAGCGCGCGCTGCGAACAAACACAGCTGGTTGCGCTTAAGTGGCTAAATACACACAAAATAATGTCAAAATGGTCCTCCTGACGAGTATCCTCATAAGCATTGTCGGTTTTGTCTTAAGTTGCGAAAGAAAACGCATATGTATAAGTATTGGATCAGTGAAACAGGTCTTGTGACAGCAGTCTAATAAAGCTGTGCCGTCTGTCATTAATGTTAATCAAACAACAAAAGACAGAAGAAATCCCTCACTGCTCTTGACTAAATAATGTTTTGTTGAATAACTTTAATATGTTGATTTACACTTTATTCAATTTCTGTATCCTATTTAAAACACGTTCATATTACAACTTCCTCGGAGCGTCGCAACAAGTGGCCTCACAAAATGGCGATTTTTCCCATAAGCCACCACGGCGCTAGAGCAGTGACGTCATGCCCCCATCCCCTAAAGGAGCAACCGTATCCAAAGTGCTAGAGAAGAGAGAGTCCATAGTTTCTGTTACATCATCAAGTTGTTCTGAGCTATTGGATATGCTGAGGAACTGAGATAAGTCAGGAAGATTACCTACAAAGCAGTCTTTTGTGGTAGAAGTGATGTTTTACCATATTTGTAACAAGGAGTTGAATTTACAGCTTTAGCTATATGGAGTTTACACAAGACTAGATGATGATCTGAAATATCATCACTTTGCTGCAGAATTTCAACAACATTAACATCAATTAATTAAATCTAGAGTATGACTTCGACAATGGGTCCTGAGACATGTTGTCTAACCCCAATAGAGTTCAGAATGTCTATAAATGCTGATCCTAATGCAGCTTTTTCATTGTCCGCGTGGATATTAAAACCACCCACAATTAAGACTTTTTTATATGAATTTTCATCATTTTCAAACTTAAAATCAGCAGGCTTTTATTTTGGCGGGTTGCCGGCGCTTCCGACCGATAGTCAGACACGTGCGAGCGCGAGTACTTGTGCCACCGCGGGCATTTTCAGAAGACTTTTGCGTGCTCTTTTTTTTATATTGTCAAACGTCGGTAAGTTATTTACTTCCACAGTCTATAAATATGCAAGCAAAACACTGTAATGGTAATGCTTAAAGTGTTGTCAGGTGGCAAAAAGCAAAATAAACCCTTTTAAATTAGCCGCGAATTTAACTCCCATTCTGAAGGCCCGTAAGTTAAACATGATGGCGCAGGCAACCGCGAAGACTGAAGATATTAATTCTGTATATTACTAAAGACTGAAGATAATACCACCGCGATAGATTCTGTATGTAATTGATTTTATTCTATGTAGAGGACACTTTATAAATCGGAGAGATGGGAGCGGCATTCACAACCTGACAGTTTGACGGATGGGAGCTAAGCCAAAGCTAAGCCTTATAAATGTACTTGTATTCGTCGTTTTGTTCATGTAATGTTACATTTCCCACTATATTTATATTGTTCTGTGTTAATAAGTTTTCAGATTCCCCTGTGATATTTTACATAGGCTATATCCCTGTTGTTGGTGTATTTGCGCGTGAGGTGGTTCAAGATACTGTCTGAGGTAAATTTATGTGTATCCCTTTTAGTTGTTTAAATTGGTCACTAAAACACGTAATTTTACAAACATATATTTAATATTTTCAAAACTTTATCTGGTGTGAAGTGTTTGTTCTTGTAGTACATAGGCTTTGTCGTGGATCCCGGACGCTCACGCGAGCCTGTGAAAGGCGTTTGCGATTTAAAAAGGCACACTGAAACGATTCAGTAAAGACTAAATATCAGTCTGACAGAAGCCAAATTAAGAATTGTGAAGCTCTATTTATGTTTATGATAATCGATTCTCAATTGTGTTTCAGGGCAGTTCATGAAGTAATGCTGCCTTCACATGCTATCGGAATTATCATACGAGTTTCTTAATCGGAAATTGGATGTGAACGGTCTCTCAAGTCGTATTTACTACTCCTGGAAAATTCGGAAATAATTTTGATACCCGAGTTTCCGAGTTGGGCGGGTCATAAACTTTAAACATGGTGGAAGGGACAACCATTGCTGCTGTCAATGCTGTTCTCACATCAACTACATCCCTTTGTCTTGTCGCTAAAGTAGTGTATTTGTAGACTAGATATGAACGATCATTAGAAGCATGTTGTATGTTTTATGAAATAAGCATGTATTTGGCCGAAATTCCAGAATTGTCAGCAAACTGCATGTATAGCGCGGTGAATGTTTATATGGTTGTCAACCAATGGGATGCTACATTTTATTCTTTCCGACATTAAAGCACTTGAATACGACAAACTTGTAATCACGACTTCATAAGTGGGAGATAGGAAATTTCCGATAGCACGTGAAGGCAGCATCAGTTGCAGTTCCACCCGCCACACCATACTCTGCTGTATATGGAGGCCCTTTGGTGTGTAATTTTCATTGTGCATGCAGATATTATTCAGGTACATGAACACTTCTTGACTATTGCAAGAATAATGAATGTACCATAATTTTAATTGGTTAACTGTAGTTGAAATAAAAATTAATTAGAATCGCAATACCGCGCTATTGACGAGCATAACCGCAGAGGAATGCAGCAACCGCAATATTTCAGTGTTTTCTTTTTCGTAAGATTACGCCCCTTCTTGTTTTACACTTCGTGCATGTGTACTGAATATTAGTAATGATAACAATGTGTACCATGCTGATTTGCACAGAGGCTCAGTAAATTTGCACTTAACAAGCCTAAACAGACTGCGTGCGAATGAGAGAGAGATCGACTGATCGCGTGCGATTACCTGCGTCTGGCCTTCATGCCAAATCATGTATATTTGTGAAAACAGGTTGTCATGTCCAAGGAAAGCAAAATCTGTCTGAGCATTGACGCTGTGCTGGTCAGCTGAGCCTTTAAAAGTGGCACTCAAAGTTAAAATGATCTCAACAGTGTTTCATTACAAATCTCTTTGATTGAATCAGCATTTTTGAACGTGTAGTTGAATGAACGGTTTAAAGACTCACTAAAAGACAGTCTCTTGCCGCCACCTTGAGGCGAAACAATGAAGCTGAACTGACTGACAGCCCGTCTAGAACACGCAGGTGAAATATCAATAGAAAAAGTATCTTGTCAGTCAGATTCGAGGATCAGAACTAACTGTTATATACTAATGATCTTATTGTCAGGTTTATGTTTTATGTGGACCGTTATTTTGTCATTCTCTTCTGTTTACTTCACTTCCAGTTTCAACGCAATTTAGTTTCCGTTTCATTGATTTCTGAATTTGACCTCCTTACATCGTAACACACATACATATATATATATATATGTATGTATAGGGGTGTCAACGTTAACGCATGCGATTAATCAAAAAAATTTAACGCGTTAATATTTTTTTTAAAGCAAATTAATCGTTCGATAAGGTTTGACCCCAACTTCTTCCCATCATTGCAGCGCGGAAGGTTATCTATCATTGTGTGATGAGGGTACAGCACCAGTGTTGCCAGGGTAACGGCACAAGTGGGCTATTTTGAAAATACAGTCTCTGAAAAATTACAGAGAGAGCTATGTGTTGTGTTGTTTTTTTTTGCGGTTCAAATAGATCATTTTACTAATGTGTATTATACTTGGAATGTATCCCTGGCAACTGAAGAACAGAGAGGCGGTAACATCACAAACAACGTGAGTTTCAGCAGAGCATACACAGCTTTTACACAGCAGAAATAAGCATGACAACAGCCACTATAGATTATATAAGATAATAAACACACGATTACGATAGGATATTTGAATGTGATTTTCTTGAGTTGAATGTGTACATCTGAAATGCTAATTTGTGCAGTGATATAAAAGGCTGTAAATAGCATATTTTAACAACAGTATTCCAAACGACCAAATTCCACATGTGATCGTAAAAGGAAGTTATTACAAACACTCGATGGTGGTTTGAAGTGAGTTCTGAGTAAAAGTGTACTATTAATTTCATAAATTGTTTTATGAAGCATGATGCTAATGTTAGCTCTAATGCAGCTGCAGAACAGGTCCAGTTCTTCTTAATAATGCATTTTGTCATAATACTTCATGTAAGGTCGCAAGAAATGTTTTGTTGTATTTATTTAGAAATACTTTTGATAATAGTTGGGTAAATGTATACTGGGATTGAAGCGATGCGGCTTGGTAAACCTTTTATTGCCAGTTTAAAGGCTGATAATGGCTGAATAAAAACAAAAGAATAATGATAAAAGAATAATAAGGATTATGTCTCATACCTGGCAGAAGTGTGAAAGGTTCTGTTTCCTTAAACTAGTTTGTCATGCATTTCTTTATTTCAACAAATTTACAGGTAAATCCTAGTATTTTAAATTTGTGATTAATCATGATTGTGATTAACGCGAT
Source organism: Acrossocheilus fasciatus (assembly GCA_036784905.1). Classification (NCBI taxonomy): domain Eukaryota; kingdom Metazoa; phylum Chordata; class Actinopteri; order Cypriniformes; family Cyprinidae; genus Acrossocheilus; species Acrossocheilus fasciatus. Next base: position 6,922,185 of record CM071940.1, on the reverse strand, counting down.
TAAATTTTTTAATCGACTGACAGCACTAATATATATATATATACTGTATATATATATGCGGTAATACCGCATACCACGCTATTGAGCCATTCAAAATTACCGCAAGGGAAATTCCTTAACTGCAACAGCCCTATTCACTAACAATAACAATGTCAGTAACACCTGATGCAACACCGTAAGAAGTATGGTATGCTAATATTAGTTTGTTTCATTCTTAATCCGAGGTCACAGTAGCCACCTGGACTCAGTCCATATCCAGATCAGATAGAGACAACCTCTGTAGCCCTGAATGTCAGCAGAGACCATGTCAACTAGATGAGCCCCAAAGACAGATCTCCAGTGAAGGCCTCATCAACTGTACGGCCTTTGGCACAAAACCTCAGCAAAGAACACGATAACAAACACCACGTTGGTTTGTCTGGCCAGAGGAGAACTGCCCCCCCCCCCCCCCCCCCGACTTTCTGCCAAGGTTTTTTCTCCATTTCTGTCACCTTTGGCTTGCTTATTTGGGGACACTTCATTTTTGGGAATATTAAAGACTTGTTTGCAGAGACACTATTTGAAGAGACTTGAACATAGCTGGATGATGATGACATCACTGAATTAACGATGAACTGACTTTAACTGAAATATAGAGTTGGGGAACTATGATGTCACTTTGTTGGCGAAAACCCAGAAGCGAGTGCATTTTAGCACTTCCGGCTCCATCGTCCCAGAGTCAATGGGTTTTTTGAATGGGATTTTGGTTAAATCCCTTAAATAAGGTCCGTGGTTCACACAAGCTCAAGATATTTTAACGTTTTATTCTACGACATAAAACACACCAGTTACACCCCACTCGTGATTTTTTTAAAACTGTTATGTTTCTTAAAAAAGACGGTTGCTAACAAGCTACTAAATGGGACTACAGGCGCTGTCGGAGACATTCAGCGTCATCACGCCGAACAGTTTATCAATTTAGTAATTTGCAGTTGTAGTATAGTTTGTAATACAATTAATTGTAGAAGAACCAATGAATAGTTTCCCGCATTTTATATTTTTGTTCGACAATGATTTTTTGCTTTGCCCCGAAATGCAACACATGTCTTCGGAGGGAAGAAGCTCGTTTTATCACTTTCCTACTGATACTTTCCTACTGACTCTGGGTTCATACCATAAGGTAAACTCATATTATGATTATTACACGTAAACACCACATTTACCGGCTTTATGTGGTGAAAGTGAAACTTTAATGATGCATAGTGCTTAAAGTCACGTTAAAATTAAATGTTTAAGGCAACATGAAGCTGTTAGAAAGCATATAGATTGAGAATTTCCTAGAAGCAAGGATAAAATAACATTTTGTGTATCCACCCTAACAAAATGAAATGAAATGTGGTACTTTGTTCACTAAAATAAGTTTAATCTTACCATATCCAAAAACTCGCTCACTCTGCTATTTAAAAGATTAAATACGTGGGGATACGTTTTTAATTAAAATATTCATATTAATCAAGGATTTATTGACTTATAATGCACCTTATTTCAAAATGTACAGAAATACGTGCTTTAAATGTCCTTTAGTTACGATTGTTTTATTTATTCACTATACTATTTATTACTAATGTCTCATTTCAGTTTTAGTTTGGCTCTAGTTTTGTATTTATTCCAGTTTATATGAAACGGTTCATGTAGCATGGATTAAAATTCATATACACAGTAAATCCTTCACTGAACATGTTATAAATAAGTTTGAAACAGTTGTCGGGAGCTCGGTGGTGGTGACACTGAAGGCGAGTGACCGTGGTGCTGTAGTTCATTTATAGCCTGTTTAGCTTTTTAGTTCTGGCGCTTTTATCTATGGGAAAATCCCATTGGCTTTTTGTCGAGGAACCAGTTTCATGCTAACAGCCGATCCGCATACAAAGTGACGTCATAATTCCCGACTCTATAGACTGTTTACATTTGTTACATTTTTAGAGCTGCTTTACTGCATAACTGAGGTTTTTTTGCATTATTGACGCTATTTTCCTGTTTAACAATGTAAATCTGTATTGTATGAAGTGCTATATATAAATAAGGGTGAGTTGACTTGCTTTTGACAATTTTTCATTGAAATGTTTGTGTGCCGTCTGTTTTGAACAATTTAGTATTTTTGAGAATTGTATTAGTAGCCTTCAATGTGAAAGAGATCAGTAAAATAAGATTAGATCAAATCAGTCTCAAGTGAATTTGTCATTACACAAATACAATAAGCTGTGGTTACTTAATTTTCTCAAGGCAACGGGTTTCCTCAATTGAATTAAGTAGACAGAACTCAGATTAACGTGTTCGTTTTAAGTTAAGTAGATTCACACTTTTAAGTAATCAAAATTTAATGAATTTAAGTTAGTCTAACTTAAAATAAAAAGTGACCACAACACATTTTCTTTTATTTATTTGTTAATGTAACTCAGAATTGTCCAGTTCACTTAACTTTTTTCTTTTAATTTTGCATGAATTTCCTTTACTTAATAATTTCAAGGCAACGGGTTTCCTCAAATTTTTTTAAGTAAGGTCAACTGATCGCTTTTTACAGTGTGGGTATAAGACTGGTTTTAAAATTGGTCACACTTGTTCTGTTCACAGTCAGAATTGGCTGTCATAAACAAAAATAAAGAAATAAATAAAAATAACAAAGGGACATATTAAATCTACAAATCATCCACAGTATATCCATCAAAAGTTATTTCTGAAAGCACTGTTCTCAGCAATAGGGAATATATACATATACGGTCGGTCACAGGCATCCAATGGCTACACCAAGTTTTTACAAATTATTGTATTTATTTCCACCAGATTGCACTTCTATCTGCCTCCATTTGTTGGATTTTAAATGTTGTATAACTTAAATGCTGCAATAACTAAAAATTATTTTATTGAAATTGTTATATTTGATATCCCGAATAAGGACCAGAAAACATCTAATTCACATCCCTAATTTCCGTAAGCAGCTGCAATTTAATTGCCCTCACCTCTGAGATCAGGAAATGTGGTTAGAATATTTGGAATCCTTCCCCGGTGTCCGAGTCTGCTCAGCTGAGTTCGGGCTTCCTGAGGCTCGAAGGAAGTCTTTCAGTTTCAGAATAATAGGTTACCAAAATAAATTACTTAGACTTGTTTTAATAAAAGTTTAACGCATCACCATTTGTAATGGTTTTGCTTTATTAGTAAACAATAACTCATAAGCAATAAAATGAAAGTAACAGCGAGTAAGTCTTCACCATCGGAGTGCGGCCCCGTCTGGAGCTCTCCCTTGACTTTTTATAGCCTTGCATACAATTTGCATTAATTTAATAAAATCCTCCCTGCATTCTTCCTTATATAGCAATTGTTTGCACACACACATAGACAGGACACATGACCTTTATCTTACTTAGTACAAAGTGTCAAAAGTTCAACTGGAAGAAGTGCAGGAGTTCTAAATGCAACATGAATATCTTCATCTCTGTTTAAGCCTGCAAAAATATTTGTAACACCTTTAAAAGCATAGTCTAAGTATACATCGTCTTAGCCACAAAAGCAACACCCATATACAGGATAAAAATTGTACGTTTAGATGTATTAAATATGTGAGATGCAGCCCCTTTCTTTACATCGTGTACAAAGCAAAGAAATCATATAGCAATCAAACCACCAGCCTTCAACACTTATAGATTTGGGAACAAAATGTGAAAATTTTGAAAATTACAAATTTGTGAAAATTCCACCACCTACTCCGCAAAAACGTCTGAGGCGTCCAAACTTTTTATTCCTCGCATGTATAGCTTATTTAATTAATAAAACGTTCAAAAGGTTGAAGTGGACTCCAACTCGTTAACATAAGTTATATTGTTTTATTTTCTGAGGTAGGCTGTAGGCTATAACATTAAGTGACTTCACAAGCTGTTTTATTCATGGTACAGGCTAATACAGTGAATGATTGGACATAATATTTAATGTCCGTTCCATTCATAATTTAAAGCACGCCAGTTACCCATTAATCACAATAATTTTGTGCTTGTTGCTTTTAACATAGCCTAACACAGCTTAGCTTTCAAATTATGTCAGTTTTATCACGAAATACAATTTCCTCTTTATTTCAAGTTTATGGCAAGATATAAAAGTGACGGAACATCGGAAGGCATGAAAAAAACAGTATAGCCTAATTTATAATGAAAATAATGTCTCATTGTTGTAATCGAAAATATGATTGACACACGTGCCGCTTAAACGGAAGGGAATACAGTGATCTGTCACGCCACATTAAAGAGCGTGAAAAAAACCATTAATGTAATATACATATTGTTTGTATTTTGCTATAAAACTGACAGATTTTGAAAGCTGAAACTTTGGTATATCTCCGGATGCTCCCAATCCGGGCAATTTGCATGCGTAAAAGGCTAGAAGAAATATTACAACTTTAATCTTTATTCTCGTAATATTTCAACTTTATTCTTGAAATATTTTGACTTTATTCTCGAAATGTTTCGACTTTATTCTCGTAGTATTTCGACTTTATTTTCGAAATATTACGACTTTAATCTCATAATTTTAGATATTTTTTTTTATTTTTTAACATGGCACTAAAACGCCGTCGTACAATAGGCCATCATAATCAGGGATGCACATAAGTTTTTCAGTGTAGATCTCAAGAGAGCACCTGGAGATTTGGTTTGATGCTCACACTGCAAATAGTGTGACCCATTAAATATAACTAATAATTAATTATTATTGCACTTTTTTAATTAACAGTAAAATAACCAAAATAATAAAGTGTAATAACACTATTATATTTTAAACAAAAAATGAGTATTAAATTAAAATAAACATATTTTATAGTACCCTTAAAAAATACAATGTTAATATTTTCATTGTCTTTTTTACTTTTTATTATTATTTTGTATATGAATTTTCATCATTTTCAATCCTAAATTCAGCTAGCTTTTATTTTGGTGTGTTGCGTGCCTCCAGTGCCGAGTGAAGCACACCAGTGAATGAAATGTCACAGATTTGCATTTTGCTCTGAAACCAGCAACAGCAGCCTATAGTGCAGCCTATTAAGGGGAACTGTCCTCAAACAGTTGATGAGGCTGCCACCTCAACAGGAAAGTTACCGGGTCCCCTTTAAAGACATCTCATTCAAATATAACTTAAGGCTAAAAGTCAGCTTATCTAACAGAACTGTCTTCAGACAGCTACCAACTCTGATGAAGCTGCTACATCAACAGGGAACCTCAAAGAGAAGCTACCTAATGGAAGTTACAGGAGCATTGCCTAACTTAAAACCCCAAATTAAGGGGAGGCAACCCAAACACTGTTTTCTTGTAAAGGAGAGTTAGAAACCATACTTTAGTGTCCATTCTATTAAGGGAGGGGCAACAGACTTAGCACTATCCTAGGGGGCAGCCTCCCTCCCTTCATCTGATGAAGCATGCCACCCTCAAAGACGAACCATGGATAGTGGATACTTACGGCCCATTAATGTAGGCTACATTTCATCAAAAGAGACTTGACATATTGTGTCAGACAAATGGTTTAATAGCTCTTCAGTAATTAAGTGGTATCCTGAAATAGCTGCAGTTGTTAATGTTTGCAGTCAGTCAGTACAAAGTCCTATAAAAGACAAACACAACACAAAACACACATTACATCCAAAAGAGAATCACAGATAAGGTCAAACTTTTTCATGGTGAGTATAATTCTCATGCTTCACACATGTGTAGACATACAGACTTTATTTAGATAATAACATAAGATGGTGGTTCTCATTTTTAGAAAAATAATTATTGACAATTTGATGCAGAATAAAACAGTTTAAATTCAAGAAAATGTAAGAATTTGGACAAAAACCTCTTTTGGAGTTCGAGTCTCAATTGTTTCAATTGAACATTTTACTTTTTGCACCTGGTTTTAGGTAAACCATGTTTATGAAAATAAAAATAAAACGCCTTACATACTGTACGTAAATGACTGTTTACAGGTCTGTGCCAGAAATACGAATCGAGAAACATGTTTAAAAAATTAAACACTGGGCTGCATTACATATTTAAATCAAAATATAACCTGCATAATTTTTTACTCCAGTTTCAAAATGCCAGTCTCACATAATGTGAATTGTATTTTGAGTTTATCTGCATTTGTTGTACAATAACAATCACTTTTAATTGTTCGCAGTGTTTCATCTGCATTTGTGATGACTTTTGATGAATAACTGATGTCAAATAAATAGTCCACTTGCGCCATCTATTGGTGTACTACTGTTTTATACACCTTGCATTGTTTTTACATTTATATATTTTTAAATGTGTTGGCACACATTGGTGTGTTTAATATTTTAAAAATACATTTTTATTCGAATTACTGAGCTATGAACTTCCTTTGATATGCTGGTCGATGTGAATTTATGAGCCTGAATGTAAATGAGTAGATGGATTATGATATGTTTTGTACAGCCGCTGAGTACATGTTTCAAGCTTGAATAATGATCAGATTTGTTAAATAAAAGAGTGACAGTTTTTTTGTTTTGTTTTTTTTAGAGAGAAGGAAATGCTTCTCAGTTCTCATATTCAGTAGATTGAATCAGAAAACAGCAGAAAACAAATTGAAAACTGGCAGCTGGGTTTGTTGCAAATAAAACCCACAGGATACTGAACCTTGACCCCGACCGCAAAAGACCATAAACAACATTGATGGCACAATACTGTTTGCACTTTAAACTTACAAAAGACATGAGGAGAAACACTGGAGAAATTACAAGGATCTGCCACAGCAGAGTTTTCCCCAAAACACAGCTTAAAGAAAGAGAAATTGATACAGTTTTAAAATAAGACATTATGAACATGCATATATAATACTGAGCTGCTCATCACTCACGGCTGCAAGTTAGGTGTCCACTGTACAGGCGATCACTAGGGCCCCTGTTGTGGCTAGAAGGGATACAGCTGCGGCTGAAAAGTAACAAATTAAATTTGCTACCTATTTGTGTTTTATTAATGTCTACACCTACCCCAACCCTAAACCTACCCCTTACAATAATATAAATACAGAAATTATTGTTGTTCAGCGTGACAAAAATTAGCCTACGCAATATTGATGTGTGCATGCCCAGTAGCCGCAACTGTATCCCATATAGCCAATCTTGTCAATTGAATTTCTAGGGCTGTATCCGAAATCGTCCTCTGTACCCTTAAATCGGGCACTATTTGAGGGGACAGCCATTTTTAGTGGTGTCCGAAACCATAGTGGACATATCGAGTGTACTCATTCAATCCCACAATGCAGTGCAAAAACGAGTGTACTGCTGATGTACACTGAATGGCTAGAATAATACCCATAATGCACTGTGTCACGGGCCGAATGAATTCCCGCGTTTCACCAGAAGATCGCGCCCGCAGCTGAATCATCCATCCATTCGTTCATTTTACACACAGCGTAATGCAGCGAAATACAACACAGGTATAAATTCATTGTAAGTTGATTATTAAATTGTTTAACTAAGGTTTATACATAATCTTTATGACAGAGTTCAAGATAAATCCTCCTATTGGAGCTGCCAGTTTGCCCGTTTAAAATGATATTAAACAGCAAGCACAAACTATGCAAAAGCCGCAGTCCTTCTGGTGCATTCAGTGTCCGAATTCAGTCACCTGTTTTAATTCACTCCTTCAAGTGAACTGAATTAGTTAACTAATGTAGGGAATAGTGAATGAGGGTATAGGGGGCGATTTTGGATACAGCTTGAATCGGCGCTGCGCAGATTGATCGGTGCACCACCAGACCTATCTGATCTGGACGAGTCACCCATGCAGCCAAAATTGCAACGTTTTCCAGTTATTACAGTATTAGGAAAACCACAATGTTTTTCATCGCGATGGAATGAGAGATTCAGCTGCTTGGAATACAGCGCAGCCATCGGTGCAGTTTTCAGTAAATCCTGCGGGCACTTCCCTGAGACAAGTGAAGCAAAATTTACACAGGATGGATTTAAAGATTGGAAACATCTAAGTCAAGCATGTAAGAAGCATCAGGATAGCAAAGGACACCTGCACTCACAAACGAAACTAGCCGCTTACAGACAAAGTCACCAGAGGTACAGTGTTTGATCAAGTAATGAGAGACAAAGTAAATGCATCTTTTGTGGAACGAAATCGAGAACATATTAAAGCTGTGCTTGATGTTGTACTTTTTTGTGCCAAGCAAGATATTGCGTCGCATGGTCACAGAGAAAGCGAGGAAGCATTAAACAGGGGACATTTTTTGGAATTTTGGAAATTAAAACGCGCCTTGACCAGCTGCCTAAAAATGTGACGATGATGAGCTCAGATATTCAGAATCATTTACTTGAATGTTGTCTCGAAGAGAGAGATTGTTGCAGTTTGCATTCGATACTTGCATGGAGGACTTGTGAAAGAAAGGGCCATTGGATTTTTGGATACATGCCACATGATAGCTGGTGCGATTTCAGAGAAAATACTTCAGGGGTTAGCGCCACTTGACCTGGACCCTGAGTTATGTGGCTTCATGACTGGAAGTAGTCATCATGCACGATTTATGGGCATTCAAAAGGAGTTGAAACCAGCAGTGGTCTTACTAAACTAGAAGCTGACTCTCTTTTGCAGCAGATGCAAACAAAAAAGTTCTTGTTTCTTCTAATAACATTTGGAATTTTTTTTTTTAAATGAGCAATTTTGCAACAAAAGGACTGCAGTCACCAGCCGCATCTGTCACAGACTGCATTCATTTAATTGAGGGACTGAAATAGAATTTAAAAGTGTTCAGAAACAACACAAATCAGGATTTTGAGAAAGTGCTTAAATTAACACATGACCTGATGGAAAAACATGATGTGCACAAAATGGACGTCGCTGCCTCCCGAGAAAGGAAACTTCCTGCTAAATTGTCTGCCTCCGTAATCACAAGCTCTCTTGGGAAAAGTGGCAGCATTAAAAGTGATGAAGATCTGAGGCATCTGTGGAATGAGGTGTTGAATCGCCAAATCAGGGAGCTGAACAGCCGTTTCCATGATGACACCTATGGCGTCATGAGTGCCGCTGTTGCCTGTTTACCCGGTTCAAATACTTTCGGAGACAGAGACTCGCTAACGGTTGCAAGTAAACACTATAACATAGACACTGGTGATGCTGAGCTCACAGTGTTCATGCAGCAGCTAAAACAGAAGGCAGATGCTGGGCAGGGCCTCCCATCACTCATGGAAGTGCTGGATAACAGTCCTGAGGACATCTTTCCAAACGTCAACAAACGGATACGAGCACTTATTACTCTCCCGATGGCAGATGCAGTGTCGAAAGATTGTTCTCCACAACAAACCGCATAAAAACATGTCTACGGTCCTCAATGCTTACTGTTCGCCTAAGCAATTTGTCTCTGCACTCTTTTGAACGTGAATTGACAGAGACACTTGATTATGACGAGATTATCTCTGTGTTTAACCAGAAGCTCCGTCATCTCAGATTAATATTGTAGGAGGACGTGTAAACGTAAGTTAATTTTCTCAGTGTTTATAGTTATTAAAAAAATCATTTAATGCTTATAGTGTCATTAATAGAAAATAGGAAAAAAACAAACATACATTTTACTGTGTTTCTCATAGTTGAGTTGTTGTGGTGTTTATTGTTTTGAAACATTGTGCTGCGTTGTTTTTTAATTTATTTATTTTTGATAAATAAACAGTATTTGATTATGGGATTTCAAATCAGTAAGAGTTGAGACAACTCCTGGCCAAACATGCATGTTGACTTTTACTCTTTACTTTATTCTCCTCTTCACAGAAATAATGAAGCATCTACACACCTCTCTCATTTTGCTCCTCCTCTTCTGTTCAACGAAGGCTGGAAAAACTTTCTTTACTCATCTCGGAACAAGGTGTATAGATGACTGCAAGGACTACTTTTACGTGTACAAGTGCAAGAGTATTGATAAAGATGGAAAATGCCGGGAAATGTATTGTTCACCTGAGGAAGACAGGAACTTCCAGGGTAGATATTGTCAGTTTGACAGTATGTGTGGGAAGCATGGAGAAGACTACTACTGGTGCCAAATTAATAGCTTTACTTGGGGATACTGTGGGCTGGTGATGGATGACAAGAACCATACTGTAAAAAAAAAACTGTTAATTTACGGTAAACAACTGGCAGCAAGATTTGCATGCATAAAGCTATGATTCTACAGTGCACCTACTGAAATATGGAACATAAAAATATTCCCATAAAATCCCATAAAAATATTACAGTACACACTATTTCATGCTTAATACTGTAAAGCTACTTTGACACAATCTGTATCATAAAAATGCAATATAAATAAAGGTGACTTGTCTGGCTGCACTGAAGCTCTAGAATGAATCTGTAGCAGGATCTAATGCATCTCAGCTCTCATGAGGACAGAGAGAAGAGAACAGAGACCCTGCTGTAGCACAGACCTGACATCCCACAATGCACCACACGCAGCGCAGTACTCGAGTAACTGCTCACTCAAAATCAAACTCTTTATGAGAACCTTAAACTTTAAACCGTGATTCTGAAGTTCAGGAGGAGATGAAGCTCTCCAGCTGTAGCTGATCTTCATCTGGGGTGCGTTTCCCAAATACAATATGGTTGCAGTTACCAATAGAGTTCAATGGATGTTCGACCATAGCTGATGCTTTTGAGAAAAACACCCCTGAACATGACTGGAGTCTCCTGGACAAATGCAGAAGTCTAACACCACCATATATGATTTCAGTTTCAGTCTGTTCCTCACACATAGCCTACTTACTCCATTACTTCAACAGACTTTGAATATAAAGTACAAGCTGTATTTGTATATGCTAATTAATTTTCTCTGCCATTATTTCTGGTAAGCTAGCTAGCACCTTCCATCTATTTGGGATGTCTGGAAAATCAATTGTCCACAGAAAAAAAAAGGTGAATGCTCCTATGAGGCCTGTCATGCAGACAGCGTGAAACTTCCTGAGACCATCCACGTGTGGGGTTGCTTTTCATCCAAGGGAATGGGCTCCGTCACAATCCTGCCCCAAAACACTGCCATAAATAAAGAAAGGTATCAATACATCTTGCAAGAGCAACTTCTCCCAACAACACAGGAGCAATTTGGTGATGATCCATGCATTTTCCAGCATGATGGAACACCACGTCACAAGGCAAGAGTGATAGTGAAGTAGTTTGGAGATCATTACATTGACATTTTGGGTCCATGGCCAGTCAACTCCACAATTCTTAATCTCATTTGAAAAAGCTTGTCTACAGATACTGAAGCTGCAAACCCTGCAAAACACAACATGGTAACACTTTAGAACAGGGAACACTTATTCACTGTTAACTACGACTTTTTCCTCAATAAACTCCTAATTTGCTGTTTATTAATAGTTAGTGCGGTAGTTGTTAAGTTTAGGTATTGGGTAGGATTAGGGATGTAGAATAAGGTCATGCAGAATAAGGCATTAATATGTGCTTAATTACTACTAATAAATGACTAATATTCTAGTTATATGCATGCTAATAAGCAACTAGTTAAGAGACCCTAAAATAAAGTGTTACCCACAAAATTTATGTAAGTTATGACTGTAGTTGTTCTTTCTCTCTTTCTGTTCCCATTGTTTCTTTCTTTTTTTTTTCAGTGCTCAATCAGCACTTAACTAATCACTTAATTATCTCATTAACAGCAACACAGTGTTCGGTGTTATTTTAACAGTATGTAGACTGGACCCATATATTGAGTAATGGTCATTTTGCTGTGTATCATCTCACTAGAATGTTCTCCATAGGATTAGTTGTATTTCTGAGGAGATCTTTATAGAATATTGAGTTGTTAATTAAAATTAAGCTGAAAGAATGTTTCAGGAACATCATACTAACATTAAAACGTTATTAATTCATTTTTAAAAAAAGAACCCTAACATTGAGAAAACTGGTATGTTTAGAAACGGTTCTTAAAAAATAAATTAGTTGGGATGTTGTCTTCAGTAATATGGCAATTTGTACTGTGTTGTTCACACACACACACACACACACACACACACAAACATATATGTGTATGTGTGTGTGAAAATGTGGAATAAAGTCATTATTTTTGTTTTCTTTGCGCAAAAAAAGTAACAGCTTCTTAACTTTACAGTTGAACCACTGATGTGACATGGACTACTTTGTCGATCATCTTGGTATTTTTCTGTTCCTTGACCGTGGTAGTCTATGAGAGGGACAGAGAGCCCTCAGATTTCATCAAAAATATCTTAATTTGTGTTCTGAAGATGAACGAAGGTCTTACAGGTTTGGAACGACATGAGAGTGAGTAATTAATGACAACATTTTAATTTTTGGGTGAACTATCCCTTTAATTGTTTGACAGCACTACAATAAATAATATCAGAAGAAACCATTATGCCAAATTATTTTTTCTACAGTATATGAGAAATAATAGTGCACTAAAAACGGCCTGAAAAATCTGAAATATAAGTTCATACTAATGATTTAGAAGTAGCAGAAACATTGAGCTTTCAGAAAATGACAAATCCTGTTGGATGAGATGATAAGGATGCCTTTAACTGTGGTCAGAAAAACTATGCACACAATGTTCCAGTAGTCTAATGCAGAAACTAAACCATTTCTTTAAACAAACTGACGGAGCAAAAGAGAAATCACAGACTTGTGTATTATGAGCACGCAGGAAAATACAATGCTTTTGATATACATAAGTTTGAAAACCTTTTGATATACATAAGTTTGAAAATATATCTAGCTCGTTCAGTAGTGGTGTTTCCGATTAGAAAATACGCCTCATGACAACATCATTCTGCGAAGTAACAAAGCCTGAAAAATATCTGGATTAAGAATATTTAAAACATCTGGATTGTTTAATCGTCTAGACAGTTTCACCGCTGTCTGTCTATCAAATCCAAACACGGCATAGAGCGGCTGAGTGAATGTGGTCTGGACTCTGTGGATGAGACTCATTGTGTCAGAGACGCTGTAGAAGGACACAATCCCTGCGCTGTGATCCACATACACTCCCACTGTACTGGAGATGTTGACTACAGGAAGGACAGTCTCAATGTTATTGTGCCAGAATGAGCAATAGTCAGGAGAGCAGAACAAACTCCAGGACTGATTGTTACGTCCAGCTGCACTCTCAGGACCGTCTCCCTTCCTGCTGATGCTCTTATATGTCACTCCTATATCTACCCCTAATGCCCCATCACCAGCCCACTCCACCTCCCAGTAACAGCGTCCAGTCACACTCTCTCTACACAGCGCCATGGTCCAAGAGTCAAATCTGTCTGGATGATCAGGATACGGCAGACGTGTGTCAGAGTAAGTGATCACTGTGTTTTCTTCAAACAGACGGAGACAATAATTCACTGAGTTCAGATTCAGAGTCAACAAACGGGAATCTGATGGAGATAAACACATAATTACTCATGACTTTACATCAGTAATATAACATATTAATGGGTCTCTTCATTAGTATCATCATTTCATTGATTATAATTGAGCGTGTCTCTCTGCCGGAAGTAACTGATTAGTCAGATGAAGCCAATTTATTTCCTTATTTTACATGAAAACACGTTATTCATCTTTATTATAAAACAAATATAACTGTATTGTTAGCAAACACCACACCGATGAGAGTGGTGCATATGATACGCAAATCAAGTTGTAAAAATTCATATGAATTAGCCACCTTCCCATGAGATCGGGTTGGAATAAACACCTTGAATCACTCTTGTGGTACTTTTATGTAATACGTCAAACACGGTGACGTGGCATCGGCATGCCTCAAGTTGGAAAAATGTTCTAACCAGCATGCACTGCTTCAAGTCGATCGGTCTGCATAGTGCCACATGATGTCGAACACACTTAAGGTGCAGTAAGTGATTTCTAAAAAACACTGTTGAGATTTGAAATCACCAAAACAAACACACCCTTACCAAAGGTTCACGTCCTCATTTTGAACTCCACCCCAAATTCACAAACACACTATGTAACACAGGCACCTCCTCCATCATGAGTGTTACTGTTGACTGGTTATGTGTTTTGGTGCTCAATCCGACCCACTTTCAACAGTGTTTCTCAGAAATTGCTTGCTAACTGTGTTCCATTCTGAAGGGCACATGTCTATGACTATAATGTTTTTAAAAAACAAAAACCCCAGTTTACATCTTACTCCAATGACCTTATGTGGTTCTGGAATGAACCCCTGGTAAGATCATTATCAGTTAGCACAGAAAGTCTCCCAGTGAAGTGCTTGTGTGTATTTTCATTGTAACTCACATTGTAGGAACTCCTTCCTAGTCGTAAACTGATGACTCGGGACAATGACCTGGACGGTTTTCACTATGAACACCAAAGAACATCTGTGCATCAGTGCAAGCCCTTTAATTCCCAAGTCAAGAATTAAGGTACTACCATTTTATTTTTAATGAGAATAAAACAGCATTACCTGTTTTAGATAACCTTTCTATTTCATCTGTGCAGAACTGCTGCAGTTTATCTCTGAGCTGAGAGACAGACTTCACTACCTCATCAAAATTGGGACGAGAACTGAGAGTGAAGCTGTCTGTAGATCCAGAGAGAGAGACTGACGGGCAAGTCTATAGACATAAAGACAAAAATATTAACTCTGTGCAATTAGAGAAGCCTGTAGTCTTCAGTCCTATGTTTAAGAAGATCTCTGTTACCTGGAGGAAATTAATATGATCATCTGTGTTTGAAAGCTGTTTCAGTTCAGTCTCTTTCCACCTCAGATCATCGAGCTCCAGCTCCAGACGCGCCAGTCTTTGTTCAGCTTGTTTCACTGCAGCTCTTTCCTGATCTCTGATCAGCTGCGTCACCTCAGAGCGACGTTTCTCAATGGAGCGGATGAGTTCAGTGAAGATCCTCTCACTGTCCTCCACTGCTGTCTGTGCAGAGCGCTGTTACAGGACACACATTACAATCAGCTCTTATGGTACCTCACACAATCATAGAGCTCCAGTGTTCAAGAAACACTTTTCAAACTTATCCAAACTCACCTTATGAGACTCCACAGCCTCTCTCATCTGCTTTAGATCTATCTTTCTCTGCTGGATTGTTTTCTGGATGTTTCTCTGTGTTTCCTCAAAATGTCTCTACAGAAAACAGATATATAATTAAATGAATAAATGTTTTTGTAAACATGTCTCTTGTTAGTCAATTAAGTCTGAATTTATTTGATCAAAAACACAATCACTTTCCCTGATTGAGAGAAAAATCAAATACCAAATGAAGAGAGAAACAACATTAACTGTCACTTAAGAGATCCAGTATGGAGCAGTAGGCTACCTGTTTCTCTGCTCTTGCCACTCCAGTTGATACAGTGTCATGATTTTTGTGTTCATCCACCAAACACAGCATACAGATACATCGCTGGTCAGTACGGCAGTAAATTTCCAGCATTTTATTATGCCGAGGGCAGATCATCTCCTGCAGGCGTCCAGTGGCATCCATCAGATTGTGTCCTTTACCTCTGAAGAGATTCTCATGCTGATTAAGATGATTTTGACAGTAAGAGCTTCGACAGTCCAGACATGATTTCACTGCTTTCTGTTTAATTCCAGTGCAGGAGTAACACTGAACATCTCCAGATCCAGTGTGATGAACCGCAGGAGCAGCAGGAGTAGCAGGAACAGGAGCAGATTGGAGTCTCATCGTCTTGAGTTTCTCCACCATTTCAGCAAACACCACATTCTTACCCAAAACTGGTCTTGGGGTGAAGGTCTGTCTGCACTGAGGACAGCTGTAGATTCCCTTCCTATCCTCCTCGTCCCAGCAACTTGCGATACATCTCTTACAGTAACTGTGTCCACAGGGAATCGTCACTGGATCCTTCAGCAGATCCAGACACACTGGACAGCAGAACTGATCTTCAGCCCATGAGATACTGGCTTCTGCCATTTCACTGTATATGAACACAGGCAGAGAGATGATATGCACTGGAGCTCAACAGTTGAGTTCCTTCTTTTAAGGGAAAGGGTTTATACATCTTCCTGATGACATACCTGAGAAACAGGTTTTTCTGCAGGGTGTGACTTACTCTAACTTTATTTTTTAATGACTACACTGTTTAGATAACAAAGATGTCTAAAATACAATGAACTGATTATGAACTCTGCATTGTATTTGATTTGGTTCTAATAATACCAGCATTACAAACTACACCACACAATCATATATAAATTATGTTATGGCACAATATCATAACTGAATCATGATTGAGACTGTGGCAAACATGAGAGAGACTCACCACTGATGTCCACCAGATCAATTCATCGTGTACATAGAAAATATCAACTACATCAATACATGAAATCACATAGTGAACGTTTAAAAATGCTATATATCCAAATACAGAAGCTGAGTGACATATTCATTTTATCATGCTATTATTAATTATAACTGAATAACGATTCATCTTTTTTAACACAAACAAGCACTATGTGGAAAAAATAATCTTAAAATAATCTTCCTTTTTTAATATAAAGTAGAACAAGCACTGAACTTTTAGGAAAGTTTATGTTTAGGAATGTGGTTGGATGAGATCTGAAACGCAGGTAGAGAAACTATGCACACAATGTTCCAGTGAAATGGAAGTATGCACTATAAACAAGTTTGTTCTATAAACATGGTGATGTGTTTATACTCGATCCACTCCTTGTCTCGTTGATCTGAGGCTGAGCAAGCTTCATGCTGGATATGGAGTAAGAGAGAGGAAGAAAGCAGATGGGCAGTGACCTGGCCACCACAGCCGACCCACCAACCGGAGAGTGTTGTGGTAAGGGTCCAAACACTCAAGGAAGGGGAACCACCTGATGACATCTTGAATCACGTCATAAGACGTCACAGGATACGTTCAAATGAATGTCAGGATAATTTGCAGCTCAAAACCTTATTTATCTGAAGCATTTATGTTAAGGCCCTTTTCATTATTTTATTTGTTTCTAACCTTATGCAGTTTAACACACAAATGTGTGTTTTATTATTCATAACACAACAATATATATCCTTACAGAAATGTTATATTATAGTAAAACAGACAACATTTTCTCTTCATTTTAAGTGGACAGCATTATATTTAATTGTGCCTGGCAACTGGAAAAATGTACTTTATTGGGGTGTAAAAAAGTTAAGCATTTAATTAACTATCTATATATTCTGTCAGTACATCATATTTATACAAATTGCTAAATGCATTTATTTCTATTCAAATCAATGGAAACTGATAGAAAAGGATTGGTCTTAAAAGATTCCTTATCTCCTTATCTAAGATCGCTCTAGAGGACAACATTAACATCACAGCTGAATATTGTTCCATGATTTACTCGCCCTCAAACCACTCTATAGGTGTCTTTCATATGAACAGTACTTTGATGCAATACATCACAGATTTATTCAACAATTCTTCTCCTCCGCGTCACCCTAGCACCATTTTGGACAGCACTACGACGCATGCAAATGCTTTCCTCTGAATGTAAACAAGGCACAGGGCATGCACCTTCTGCCTCAACAGCACCACACACATGCACCGGTTACCTGCAGATCAAAACAAAGATTCGCTAGATGAGCCCCTTATTCCTCGGCAGGGATTGTGTAGTGCCCTTTGAAGCTCGACTGAAACTGCAATTTAGACCTTCAACCTTTGATCCCCATTGAAGTCCACTATATGGAGAAAATCTTAATTTATTTTTGACTGAAGAAAGAAAGACATGACCATCTTGTTGAAATGGGGGTGAGTAAATTATCAGGACATTTTTATTTTGGAAGTGAACTAATACTTTAACTCTTTTAAGTAAATGGCCTTATTTAAACTGCATGAAGCACAAACCACACAAACACAGACATCAGAAATGATGAGTTAACTCAAGAGTGTGTTCTGCATTTCACTCGGTCACTTCTAAACTCATTTTCACACCAGTTTAACACAAGCTACTTTTTCTAGTCCTCCATGATTCAGGATCTTTTTACAGCTTTCTCATTCAGTCTGAAACACGGCCTTCCAATTAAAAAAGAAAGTATTAAGGATCGTATAAATGCTATTAAATTTACATGAACAATTCTTTCACATTGTAAAGTGTTACCAAATAAGCAGCAAACACTGTGACCGTACTTTAGTGTCGCATCCCAATGTCCCTGCACTGAAGGTGATTTTGCGACTCACTCTCTGTGAGACCAGCGTGTTTTCATTTATCTGTTCTTGTGTGCATGAATGCTGCATCAGAAACACTGGACATTGCGACTTGACCCGCACTGACCATCCAAAGATGCTCTCAATGGCTACAAATGCATCTGTTATTCTCTCCCCCTGACCTGACACTAAATGCCAGCAATAACCCGCGTCAATCAGCATCACCAACTCTCTATCACAAGTACCGAGGTCTGGGTGATCTGCAACTGCAAGCTTTTTTTTATTTCAGCTCTGTCTCTCTTTCTCAATACAACACTGTGGTGTTTGCTTCCATACATTACAGCAGACTGTGTCTTTCTACTTTTGTTTTCTACAGAAGAAAGCAAGTCATGCATGGCTGGAATAACGTGAATATATTAAATATTAAAGAAATGCATGATTTTTTACATTTTTAACTTTTGAGTTTCATGTCTTTTTCAGGCCTGGATATCACAATTTAAAAATGATTTGACATTTCCAGGTTTTCCATGACTGTCCAATATCTGAGCATATTGTGTATGGAATTAAGTGACTTGATATTAACTTCAGATGTTCACTAATGGTAAGATCCTCAGAGGGGAAAACCTATAACAACAGAAGAATGGAAAGACGGTGTCAGTGAAGGTGGTTGTGAATGTGTGTAGATGTGTGTTAGTTACAGGATCAGAGAATGACACCGTTCCTCCGTCATAGTCCAGATACACTCTCACACGCTCAAGATCCTGTTCAACAGGAAAACCAGATGGTTCATACAATCCATACCACACACTCCAGACATCAGTGTTAAAGAAATCACGTCCCTTCCTCTGGTTTGATGCTGTAGTTACTCCAAGATTCCAGCATCGACTCTTTTTAATCTCCACCTCCCAGCTGTGTGCTCCTGAGTTAAAACCCTCTGAACCCAGAACACAGGAATAATAGTCGAATCTCTCTGGATTATCAGGAAGAGGTTGTTTCTTCCAGCTGTATCTCACACTGGTCAGATCATCAGACAGGACAAGATCTCGATTTGCAGTGTTTGGATCCAAAATCACAGGAACTGATGAGACACAATCAACGGCTTCTTTTATGACATTTGTCCAACTGATCAAACACATCAGTCATCTTTAAATTTGAAAATCTTCACCCATTTCCAGTGTATGTGTAAGAGCACAGATCTTCTGCAGACTCACTGTTTTGGACGATGTCCTCCATCTTCTTCCAGACTCTGAAGGGCAGGTTGCTCAAGTAGCGTGGCACATCAATCAAAGCTCCAGAAGGTGTCTGTGGATCCGGCTGTGATGAGATCTGGACTCTGGAAGAACATTCAGGATCAGAACCGCAGTGGATTTGGATCAGAAGCAGAGAGACCAGAGACACCAACAGATCACTCACCTTTCCATTGAGACTGGAAACTTCTGCAGAACAAACACACAATTTATCATCAACAACTCAAACAATCAATCAATCAATCAATCATCAATCATCAATCAATCAATCCATGATCTGAAATCAGACCTTTAGAAAGCAGACGTCATTGTCTTTCATCATCTCCTCCGTGTCTTTGATTGTGTGTGAAAGAGCTGAGATGTGTCTGTTGATCTCCTCCAGCTTCTCCTTCATCATCTGCTTCTTCTGCTCCTCTTCCTCCCTCAGTGCAGTGATTGTAGCTTCTTCTTCATCTCTGAGAAACTGATGAAGCTTCTCAAACTGCTGTTTAATCTGACGCTCTGTGTGCTCAGCTTGAGACTGAAATCAAAACACATTCACTTCAGTCGTCTCAATCAACACACTACGGATGTCTTTACAAACCATGAAGTCATTTGTGATTTAGCTTTTTTTGGTTCTTGTTTCCCATCCTTTCAATATAGTCATAATAAAGAATGACTACCCTAAGTGTGTCCAATATCTATTATGATAAACTGTTGAGATTGTTGAGTATTTGATTCTGCTTCCTCACCTTGATGTGCTGAACTGTTTTCACACACTCTTTTTTCATTTTCTCTCCATGTGGCAGCTGCTCTTGTAAGGTCTTCAGAGCTGTATTGAGCTCCTCCTGCAATTTGACAAAGTGAAAATCTCTAAACCATCAGTTACTGGGAGATTTGAGCATGTGAGTTTCAGGCAATTCAACATAACAATTTCTATTATTTTATTTTTGTATGTTTACATTTTAAAGCTATAGGTTATTAAAAGTATTGATTTGTATTTTGAGTCAATATTCATATGAACGTTTATTTATTATTTTTATGCAGACAAAAATTTCTAACCTTTCTTTTCTCCACTAGCCATTAAACCAGGTTTTAATGATTTTGAAATTTGAATTTGGTCAGACGAGGAAAATTAAACCATTTTCTTACTTTACTAGGATACTAGTGTTCATGTTTTAAGAACAAGCTTGTGAAAAAGCAAAGGAAAACAAGCGCATAATTGCAATTCAGAGGTAATGCATTACACAAGATTATTATTATTATTATTTATTTATTGTTTGTTTGTATATTGTTTTTGCATATTTTGGTGTTTTTATGTGTGAAATAAATGTTGAAGTTTGTTAATGAACCTTTGTCCAGGCACATCATGTTATAAAGCTATAAAAATGTTCAGCTCCTGCCTAATAGTGATAATGCCATTTTTGGATCTTGTAATTTGCATGATATTTGTTTTTCAGTGGGGAATTTTTCCCCTCACATAATTGCTATTTCCAAGTTCATAGCAAATGTTGTACTTGGATATAAAACAAAAGAAAAAAAATCCAAACTAATTTAAACAACGCTAAAAACAAACAAACAAACAAACAAAAAACATACAAAAGTATGTCAAAATCATTATACTGTCCTACCTTGTAAGAAGAAACTACATCATTAATGGGTCTGAATGTGTGATTGAGGTGTTTCTGTGAATCTCTGCACACTAAACACACCGGCTGTTTGTCCTCCAGACAGAAGAGTTTGAGTGTCTCACTGTGTAAACTGCAGATCTCCTCAGACCCTGATGAACGGCTCTCATTTCTCTGCTTCAATAATGACTCGCATAAGTTTTTTAGCACGCGATTGCATGGAGGATCATCTCTTGAGGATCTTCTCCTGCAGACAGGACACTCCTGACTTTCTTTAATTCTCCAGAACCGTTGAAGACACTCTTTACAGAAACTGTGACTACATGATAAAACAACAGGATCCTTGAAGATTTCACAGCACACGGGACAAGAAAGTTCTTCTGCAGAAACATTTAATGAAGCCATTTTCACTGCTGTCAAGAGATCCACTCATTTAAAACTCTCTTAAAAAAATAAATAACCACGAGAACTACAAAAATCTGTTGTCTATTCAGAAAGAAACTTCTTTAAAAACATTTTTAAAGTTCTATTCTCCACTAATCACTGATTCCTTTTTTTATTTTTGTTCCCAGAGATTCAGAAAAGAGGCAGCATAACAGTTATAATGAAATAATGAAACAGTCTCTTCGTGTTGTAAGAGGGTGGAGTTTCTGCATTTTTATTATCTTGCCTGTTTGTATCTCATGCTCTTTGACCCTTTGCTGCATGATTTGACTCTGATCTCTGGATTGGGATTTAGAATATGAATGGATGGAAAGAGTCAGTTCTGGTGCTTCAGTTCGAATCGACTTTAAATAGAGGCTATTCACACAGAACTGAAGCACCAGAACTGACAGAATTTTAGAGTTGCCCTGTTCACATCGTCAGTAACATGCAGTGACAAAGCGACATGATCCTATTCATTTCAATAGAGAACTGGTTACTGGTACAGTGACTGCTGGCAACAGGATGTAGGCGTTGTTCATCTGGTTAATGATTTAATGTGGTTAAAATGCTGCTGTAGTTTAAATAACAAAGCTCTCCAACAGCAGAATGTTACTTCTTACAATGAGAAAACTAATCAAATTGTAATGACATATTATTGCTACCAACAACAGGACTATATACTGTATATCACTTGTGACGGAATTGTCTAAAAAATGCTTTGTCGCTGGTGGTGTGAACGGGCTTTAGAGATTTAGATTCATGAACTATATATATACAGTTAGGTCCATATATTTGGAAACAGGCATAATTTTTAATAGTTAAGCTGTTGACCAAAACATATTCAAGTTACAGTTATATATGAATATGAATATGTTTTTTTTCCTGTGCAACTTTAACCAAGCAGTGACACCGACAACGCACTTAAGTATTATTTTTATCTTCCCTTTACACACTCTCTTTTTCTGTCCTCTCTTTTCCACCTCTATCATGTGTTTCCGAAACATTCTGGTTGTCTCTCAACAACGCTCTAATATCACACGCAGACGGCAACGCAATCTTGCTAACCTGCATCCTATCTCTACATCTTCTACTGCACCTCTTTCTTTTTCTGTGGGTCTCTGGAATTGTCAGTCAGCTGTCAACAAAGCAGACTTAATTTCTGCTTTTTCTTTACAATCTACACTCAGCATCTTGGCCTTGACTGAGACCTGGATTCGTCCAGAAGACTCAGCAACCCCAGCTGCTCTGTCTAACAACTTCTCTTTCTCTCACACCCCTCGTCAGGTTTGGAGAGAGGAGGCTCATTTCAAACAATTGGAAATACTCAACCCACTCTCCCCTATGCAATTTAACTCATGCGATTACTATAACAGCTCCTACAAAACTGCAGAATTGTGGTAATTCACCGCACCCCTGGACAAATTCTAGGCACCTTCCTAGAGGAGCTGGATGGGCTGCTGTCCTCATTCCCGGAGGATGGCGGCCAACTGTTAGTCTTTGGTGACTTCAACATTTGTCTGGACAAGCCTTATGCCACAGACTTCCATTCACTCCTTGCTTCATTTGATCTCAAATGCCTTACCACTACAAGCACGCAAAAATCAGGCAACCAACTTGACTTAATTTACACACGCAATTGTATTGCAGACAACATTTTGGTAGAACCCCTACATACAGTATCTCTGATCATTTCTTCATTACATTTAACCAACATTTTGCTACCTGTGTGCCACCAACCCCCATACCATTTACTTTTAGATTAAACCTTACACTCCCTTTCACCCTCACATCTTTCCTCTGTAGTATCCTCCTCTCTTCCCTCACCTACCCATTTCTCATCTCTGGATGTGAATGCAGCAACTGACACTATTCTCTACTTTAACCTCTTGACTAGACGATATTTGTCCTCTCTCCTCCAGGCCAGCACGGGCTGCCCCTTCTAACCCCTGGTTATCCGATTTTCTGAGCATTGGACCAAACTCAGGGCGGCAGAGAGAAAATGCCACACACCAAAAGACCAGGTATCATTGTTTCTTTCACAGAACAACAAACTGGACGCTAAACAGTCAGGTTTCAGGAGTGGCCATTCAACTGAGACTGCGCTACTGTCAGTCAGTGAAGCCTTGTGGATTGCAAAAGCTGATTCCAAATCATCAGTTCTTATTCTGCTGGATCTGTCTGTTGCGTTTGACACTGTCAATCATCAGATCCTCCTGTCCACCCTCTCATCACTGGGAATCACTGCGATTCCACTTCGCTGGTTTGAATCAGAGCATGTGAGCGGAGTGGAGCGGGGGTCATATTTCCTTCAGAGCGGAGAGTGCCTTTCTGAAGATTTTGCTCCGCTCGCTCAACCCAAAATGCCCTTTGGTAATTTGCTAGCTCGAGAATCTGTGGAATAGGCTAAGCAATAGTTTGTTCATGCTAATGTTTCTAAAAGCAAATTCTAAAATCCTGTAAAGATTGACAGACGTTTTAATAAACAGTTATTGGACCCCTCCTTTTCTCCATATACAATATATCACTGGGACCCATCATACAGGCACATCCAGCTAGGTTCTTCTACAATTACCCCATCAACTTCAGTCAGAAATCATGGTGTAATCTTTGATGACCAGCTGACCTTAAAAGACCATATTGCAAAAACCAAACGATCTTGTAGGTTCAGATCAGGCCCTTTCTAACAGAACACGCTGCACAACTTCTTGTCCAGGCCCTTGTCATTTCCAGGCTGGACTACTTCAATGCTTTTCTGGCTGGACTTCCATCATGCACAATCAAACCTCTACAAATAGAGAAGAGTCCATGTTACACCTCTCTTTATTTCCTTGCACTGGCTACCGGTTGCAGCTCGCATCAAGTTCAAGACATTGATGCTTGCATATAGAACAGCCACAGGCTCAGCACCCTTCAGGATCCTTGAAAATGTTGAGACAGAAAAATCTTCTTCAGATGCTGAAGCCATTTTCACTGTTTGAGCTCTAATGATCTTTACATTCACTTTCTGAGCGATGGTTTCAAAAATGAACAACCATGAGAATTACAAAGACCTGCTGTCTGTTCAGAAAAATAAAAAAATACAATTTTTTGAAAGTCATTAGCAAATCACTGTGTTCTTTTTAAATTGCTGATTATTTTTGGTTTTGTCGATGGAGTGTTGTGAAGCAATGGTCCTCTCAGTATTGTGAATGAAGCAGAGCTCCAGAAATCAAAATAAGACTTCATTGAACACAACAATTAAGCTGAGATGACAGCTGCCGCATCTGAATCTGTTCTGTCCAGGGGCCTGTACCATGACGGTGGCTGAACAAACTCAGGGTTACAGGATTAGTTTTGAGTCGACAAAACCAAACCAGTCCAATCCGGCTTTGTTGGTGAAGCTGATCATCAACTCTCTCTGTCAACTCAAGCTTGATTCTGAGTTAATGGAGCGCGTGCACATGGAAGCGTGACATCAGTAATGAGCAGCCAATCACATCCCTATGATTCACTTCTTCGCACAGTCAGTGGTAAGATTAAAAGATTGAATAATATGAAGAATTTAAACACATTTACACAGCACGATCATGAAACGATCTATCCATGAAAGAGGAAAACTAAGAAAACATCTTACCATATAAGTGCAAGTAAAAGTTATAAATTTAGTTTATAGAGTTGATAATATTTATAGGTATAAAAACACAAAAATCTAAGCTCATATGTAGTCATGTTTAAAGCTATTGATTCTAAACCTTATTTATATTGCATATTATCTATATGTTTACATTGATTTTAAATAAAAGCTTAATTACTATTAAACTAAACTGGCTTGTGTAACGGATTAAGGGTATAATAATTATATAAATAATCTAAAATAATTATAAAAAATAATTATCTTTAAAAATCAGATGATTTTATATTTAAAAATGTTTAACTATGTAGCGTCCTTTAATTTGTAGGAAGATAAACTGGAGGAGTGGCTAAATTGCATCAGAGACATGTCACTTTGCTTGATGCCGATTGGTCAAATTTCAGCTTGAGATCTCTAAACCAGAACATAACCTGCCCCAGAGCAGGTTAGCAGTGGAGGGTAAGTTACTATGGCGATGAACACTGCTAAAAGCCAAACCACATCCATGATACCTAAAACCCAGAGTTGGCGCAAACTAAACTGAAACTTACCTGGCTAGCCAGCTAAACCAGCTTCATGCTACAGGCCCCTACTAGTTTGGACCATTTTCATAACCTTTATCTCATCCCTGCCACTGGATGCAGGTGTCCTTGGAAGTCACCCAAAGTTCACTAGTTCACTCAAGTTCATCAGCGCACCTAGGACTCACAGTCCATGTTTAAGACATATATAAACAATCATTATATTGATCGGGCTATTTATTGTTAAAACCATAAATTATAATTTTGGTCAAAACACCACAAGAAGAGTTGTCTTTATCCTCTTTAACTTTTCTGGCAGTTGGCATAAAACGTTAAGGTACGGGTTAAAAAAAAAATACATAAAAAAAAAAGACCATGCATGTCGATTTATTTGTAAAATGTTTCACTGAAGCTTTATTTTTATTATGACTGGTGGAGTTTCTGATCAAGTGAGAGCATTAAAACAGGTCAAAGAACAAACTATTTCTTCTGGTTAAATTAACAAAATGCATTCAAAATAAACTTGCATTAAAACTCTTCAATACGCTGCATTAAAACATCAGATCAAATAATGATTAAAAAAAAACTGCCTCAAGACACTTTATTTGTAAGTGTTATATTGCTCTTTATTTGTTGGCGTGTTTGAAGTTCAGAGATTCTGCAGGGTCTGTCGTGATCAAATCTTTATGATTTCTTCACAGGCTGAAGTCACAGTGAAACATCTGATTATCAGTGTTTGGGGACTCGAGCAGCACTTACAGAGATGGAAAGACAGAAACTGGTTCGGCATCTGATCAGTATCATCCTGCAAGTCAACAGAAATAAATGCATGAAATGTTCTGCAGTGAGCACATGCCTACATTACTCATCTAACATCTAGCAGCAGCTGGAATGAAACACTGAAGCTCTAGAATGAGTCTGTAGCAGGATCTGAACCGCCTCGACTCTCATGAGGACAGAGAGAAGAGAACAGAGACCCTGCTGTACTGTAGCACACATCCTACACCCCACAATACACGACAAGCAACGCGGGGCTCTAGTTGTGTGCACGTTCACAAACAATCAGGGTTTCTGAGGGCTAACCTAATGCTAATCACCAGTATACAGATATTATCTACATTCAACGGGAGATTTTCAAAGTAAAAATTTCTTTACAAAGTACCAGGCTTTCATTATAAACTCATCGTATTGTTATCATTACTACAGTAATATTCTTACACATTAAATCGCATGAGTTTAACTGACTGCTATGTCCTCGTGGTAAACACGTGGTACTGCTCTTCTGTCGCATAACACCAAATCTAACTCTGCACTGTTTCAAGATCTCACAATATATTTACACGGTAAACTATGTTACGAAAACAATCTGAATACCTTAAGTTAATTTTACGGAGAAACTCCACCGCTGCCCATGCTTTCCGCCGTGTTTCTGTGTGATGATGAAATGTCGGTCGGAGCGGAAACACGTGCGTATAAACGCCTGGCTCATTAATATTCATTACGCAACGTGACGTTCACCACTTGGGAGGGATTTAGCTGGCGAATTCTATCTATCTATCTATCTATCTATCTATCTATCTATCTATCTATCTATCTATCTATCTATCTATCTATCTATCTATCTATCTATCTATCTATCTATCTATCTATCTATCTATCTATCTATCTGTCTATATCATCTTGAAAATACAGTGGGGTCCAACCACCCCTGTATTATTTATTTTTACGACTAATCATATAGATGTAAATATGTGTCCTTATCACAATCATGTGACAGGTTTTTGTGCAGGTCTTTTAGAATAATTATTTTCATTGAAGCTGAAGATTGTATTCTCAGTTTATGCTGGAGAGCATATGATCATCAGTAGCTCCCGTGCTGCAAAAGAGGCAAACTAAATCATCAGACATCCTTAAAATCATGTACATTTGTGCTTAAACTTTTCACTAAAATGCTGATTTTTTATTTTATTTTATTTTTTTTTTTAATTAGGTTCTACAATGCATTTAGAATTTGTATTATTTTAGAAAAATACAAACCAGAAAATACATTCCTGTAAAAAAAAAGTTATGTTATGAACGTTCCATTAACGTTATTAGAATGTTTGTTCAAAGTTATATGGTCTTCAATAAAGTTCTCAAAACTACAGCACAAAAGCATGTACACATCACTCATGGGACATTTCACCCTTGTTCCCATGATGTTTGAAAAATGTAAAATTTAATGTTCCCTTAATATTTGCATAACAAAGGAAAAACATTTTTTAAAAATATGAAAACTGGACATCTTGAAAGTTCACAGAACATTCAGAAATAACTTAATGGGAACGTCAGCAAATCTTTCAAATATTTCAGAACATTTCACTTTATAATTATTTTTTAAATCTGGGGTAGACTACCGAGCCTTAAAATATTATAATATTACATTTGTTTTGTTTTTTCCCCCTCAATCTGGACTCTATGGTTACATTCGTCTGTGTAATCGTATACAATAAAAGTAGCAAAAAAATAAAACATTGAAAAATAAAGAAAGTGAGGAATCTGTGCTGAAAATCAACCAATGGAACCGACATTTGTCCTCATTTGAACACAAGCTCCTTGTGAATGTTTTCAAAATAAAATGTAACTAATTTATATTACCTGTCTGTTTTAATATATGCAATTTTCATATGCATACAGCATCATGCGTTCTGCGTGCTTGCAAAGACTATTATGTTGTGCTGTGCTGTATGCTGTGAACGGGCCGCTGAGGGACTCTTATTTTGACAGCGCGCTTGTGGTCAGAGGGTCTGGTGTTTGTGTTGTTTTCTGCTCGTGCTCAGAGTCTGCAGCGATGCGCTTCTTCCGAGTCTGTTTTTGTTTTCTTAACCCATCGATCACAATATTATCGTGATTTATCCATCGATATCTGTTTTTGCTCATCGATGGTCGTACAATGGCGAGCTC
The DNA here is from genome assembly GCA_036784905.1 of Acrossocheilus fasciatus. Lineage (NCBI taxonomy): Eukaryota > Metazoa > Chordata > Actinopteri > Cypriniformes > Cyprinidae > Acrossocheilus > Acrossocheilus fasciatus. The sequence continues at coordinate 6,893,678 of CM071940.1, read as the reverse complement.
TTTCTCCAGACCTTCAACTCAAGGAGGCACAGGTTTGATATTATTATTAATCTGCGTTATTTTGTTTATATCTCAGTGAAATGACTGAAACTTTGACGACAGATGTGTGTGTTTTTAGATATTAATATGTGTGAGGTTACATTATCGGGTCTGTGTTATATAACTAGCCTGATCGGCAGGATTGAGCAGCAGGTTCATTTATAAACATTTAAGGCTGTCAAACCATTGAATAAACCTATTCAGTGTCACATGGTTACAATAATAATGCTTAATAATGCCATATTTAATAATGCTAGACAATAAATAACCATGTAAATCCCTTAATTAAAAATATATTTCATTAATTTACATTTAGCACTTATCCTATAAATATTTTTTTAATTATATCTCCATGGTAACAGTAGTTTAATCAAAATACCATAATAGTAGATATGTTAATGGGACAAAAATAAAGGTCACCATTGTAATTTTTAAAGTTGTAACTTTTTAACGTTGATGGGATTCAAACCTCCATTTTTATGCTACCAGCCCAGATATTTAAGCACTAATTCATGCCCCTCATTCATCCGTGTGTGTCTCTTCAGAGACGGAGCGTCTGCTGGCCCCCGTGATGGGATACGGCTCCGGCGATCTGAACGGCGGGTGTCACGTTAGCCCTCCTGTCCTGGACATGAGCACGCCGGGGTCTCGACTGCGGGCCGAGGAAGAGGAGGAGGCCCTGAGGAGGAAGCTGAAGTACTTCTTCATGAGCCCGTGTGATAAATACCACGCCAAAGGCCGCAAACCCTTCAAACTGGTGCTTCAGCTGCTCAAGATCATCATAGTCACTGTGCAGGTCCATAAAAACACTGCTGTCTGCACCTTTAAATGCACATAATTGATATTTTTCAATATATTAAGCTTCTGCATGTCTCTGTCTGTGTCAGCTGGTGCTGTTCGGTCTCAGTAATCAGATGGTGGTGGCGTTTAAGGAGGAGAACACAGACTCCTTCAGGCATCTGTTCCTCAGAGACTATGTGGATGATTCGGAGGAGCCGCTGTGTATCCACACGCAGAGAGACATCTACGATCACATCGAGTATGCCATAGAGCAGGTACTGACCGGCAGATTTACTTTTATTCTTCACAAATGCATTAAATCGGTCAGAAGTGACAGTAAAGACATTTATAATGTCCAATAAATGCCGTTCTTGTGGACTTTCTATTCATCAGAGAATCCTGAAACATAAAATGTGTTACAGTTTCCACAAATTTATGAAGCAGCAACTGTTTTAAACATTGATAATAATCAGAAATGTTTCTTGAGCAGCAAATCAGCATATTATAATAATTTCTGAAGGATCTTGTGACGCTGAAGTAATAATGATGCTGAAAATTCAGCTGTGCATCACAGCAATAAATTACATTTTACAATATATTCACATAGGAAACAGCTATATTCAATTTGGATAATATTTCACTGTTTTACTGTATTTTTGATCAAATAAATGCAGCCTTGGTGAGCAGAGGAGGCTTTTCTCTGAAACATTAAACTCCATTAACACTCTAAACTGTTGAATGCTAGTGTAGCCTAATAAATAGTTTAATTAATGAAATGAATTTAACTCACTGAAGACGTTATATTGATTGCCACAGTCAGTGTTGTTTCAGTAACTGTTGGCTAAACAGAGGATGTAAGCAGCATTAGCACATCAGATCAATGTTGAAACACTGACCTTCATGTCAAAACTCTGAACAGCAATAAAGAAAGTGATTGATTATTTTAGGATTATCTTCTCAAATCAGTGCTAGCGTAATGCTTACTGCACACTGAACAACTAAATATTGAATACTGCCTACAGTTTTAAACAAATGTGACCCTGGACCACAAAACCAGTCATAAGTGTCAATTTTTCAAAATTGAGAGTTATACATCATCTGAAAGCTGAATAAATAAGCTTTCCATTGATGTATGAAATTTACAAAATATCTTCCTGGAACATAATCTTTACATAATATACTAATGATTTTTGGCATAAAAGAAAAATGGATAATTTTGACCCATACAATGTATTTCTGGCTATTGCTACAAATATACCCCAGCGACTGGTTTTGTGCTCCAGGGTCACAAATATTACACCAAGTATTATGCAATATAGTATCTCGATATAGTATGTTCTGTTTTATATTGCACATTTTAGCAAATGTAGACAATCGTCTGAGCTCATGCAAACAGTAAATTCACATACTACTTGTAATCTGTATTTCATAATCAGACTCCAAAAATGTACTTGTAATTAGATTATATTACACTTTAAAATGCTTATGATCAGATTACAGTTTTTTTTTATTTCATTGATTACACAATTACATGTTATTTACACAATAGCAGTAAATTGTTACAAATTTCTTGAATATTTTTTCTGCCTTAAATTGAAAAAATTAACACTTTTACTATTCAAGTGTTTTATTTTAATTGTTAATTTAAATTAGAATTAATTCACAGACCCCAGTTTGGGAAGCGCTGGAGTAATGTAATGTTTAATACACTTCATGATGTTGGAATGGTGTAGGTTTCTTATGAGTTGGGTCAAAAGTAATCAAAAAGTAGTCCGATTACATTACCTAATATGTGTAATCCAATAGATTACATTTTAAACTACAGTTTCTGTCATGTATTTTGTAATCAGTACTGGACTACAGTCAGTAAGTAATCTTGCTTCTGCAGAGACAGTATGCCAGCAGTAGTTCACCTGAGTCTCTCTCTCTGTCTGTGTGTTTCTGTCTGTCCGTCAGTATCTGGTTCTGCCGCAGACGTCGGTCGGCAGGTACGCGTATGTTCGTGGTTCGGCTCTGAACGACAGCGCCCTCTATCTGTGCCAGCGCTACTACAGGAAGGGCACCATCGACCCGGTTAACGACACGTTTGACATCGACCCTCATGTCGTCACTGGTGGGCAGAAAATCCATTCTTGTATATCACACAAATCAATAACTCTGATTTTAAAACAGAGAGAGTCGTCACTCTGCCTGCTGCTTACACTTTTTTTAGTTTTGACGTTAGCAAGCACATAAATATGCAAGACACACAAATATTAGACAGAATAGTGCATTATTAATTATATTGAGCTATTTTAGTTGATGTGTTTCATTATTGGGTGTAATATAGATTTATTTATTAAAGCCAGCTTGAAGTCGGAATTGAAACTACTTGTTTTCCTGACCCATGTTACTGTTTATATTGTGAGCGATTCATCTGTGCGTTTATCTTTTAGTGATTTAGTGTTTTGTAATCTGGTAATCTTTAATTAAAATGTAATATTGCATTCAGATCTGTATCAATGCAAAAAAATGATTAGTATTTTTGTGTTGTTTTCCAGCACCAACATCTAAAAATGATTCTTATATCAAGATATGTTTAAGTATTTTCTGAAAAAAAAATATTGAAATAAAGTGAGTTTATGCTTAAAGCAAGAAAAAGCATCTTTTAGTGGAATATGAAAAATGCATTTTATTTATTATTATTTGTAAAATATTAAGTCTTGTTTTCTGAAAAAAAAAAAAATACTTGTTTGTGCTTAAATTAAGAATAATTATCTTTTTCATTTTAAATTATTTAATGATTTTATTTCAAAATAATAATTTGGTTTATTTTTATTATTATTTTTTCTTACCAATATATTTTTTATTGTTTTAAGTATAAACACAGTTTTGATTAGATATTAAGTCTAAGTTATTTTGCTTCTCAATAAAATGTCGTCTTAAAAATCTTTTTAGATATTTGTAATGGAAAACAAAACAGAAGTGCCAAGTAAGAATTTTTTTTTTGCAGTGCTCCATTCCTGTTTACAGTGCTAATTTTTTTCAGTGCATTCACTAAACGATGAAGAAAATGTTCACCAATCATTTCACTATGAAATATGCCACAATATGGTAGTACATTTGGTTGCTTGCATCTTCCATTTCATGCCAACTTTTTCTTTTCTCTAGACTTGTGCACCATCTTGGTTAAATTAAACTGACTTCATTTTAAATGGATTCTGGGATTGTCTTCTCCACAAAGGATACACATGATGCTGCCTTATAATCATCTATAATTACTATAATCAAACCATCTATCTGAGAGCGCAGAATAAATATGCTGGAATAGTGTTCAACATTAGCAGTGATTCCTGCAGATGCTCCCTAAGAAGTCGTCTCACTAGGGTTCATAGCAGATGATTTCTGTTCTACAAACTCAAACTGAAGTTCTAAACAGTCTAAATTATACAGAATCTGTTGCCTGGCAACACAAAGCCGCTGTCCGTTTGAATCATCGTTGATTATAATTGAGGCATTTTCAGTCAGAGTGCTTTTATTCTCTGTTTCTGTTTTTTTGTGTGTTGGTTTAGACTGTATCGGAGTGAATCCACCACCAGACCCCTCGAATCCACCGCAAAACCACTACAAGAACATCACCCTCAATTTCCAAAAGTGAGATTCACACACACACACACACACACACACACACACACACACACACACACACACACACACACACACACACACACACACTCACACACACACACACACACACACATGTTAATATATAACGTCATGTGCATAATATGTGACCCTGGAGCACAAAACCAGTCTTAAGTCGCTGGGGTATATTTGTAGCAATAGCCAAAAATACATTGTATGGGTCAAAATTATACATTTTTCTTTTATGCCAAAAATCATTAGGATATTAAGTAAAGATCATGTTCCATGAAGATATTTTGTAAATTTCTTACCATAAATATATTAAAACTTCATTTTTGATTAGTAATATGCATTGCTAAGATTTCATTCGGACAAATTTAAAGGCGATTTTCTCAATATTTTGATTTTTTTGCACCCTCAGATTCCAGATTTTCAAATAGTTGTATCTCGGGCGAATATTGTCCGCTCGTAACAAACCATACATCAATGGAAAGGTTATTTATTCAGCTTTCAGATGATGTATAAATCTCAATTTTGAAAAATTGACACTTAAGACTGGTTTTGTGGTCCAGAGTCACATATGAAATACAATAATCACAGACCAACACAAATAGAACATTACTTACTGATTTATCAGTTGTTTTTAACTTCACATGTGACCCTGGACCACCAGTCAAAAGGGTTTTGAAAATGTATTATTATTTATACATATTATTTATTTTACTAAAGAAGTAAGCTTTCCATTGATGTATGGGTTGTTATGATCGAACAATATTTGGCTGAGATACAACTATTTGACAACCTGGAATCTGAGGGTGCAAAAAAATAAAAAAATTGAGAAAATCGCCTTTAAAGTTGTCCAAATAGTATAGTATATTATAGTATAGTATAATTTTATTGTCCACCTAAGTGGAAAATTGTCTTTGGCTCACCAACACAACAAGATTAAGAACAGCATGCATAGTAAAATAAATCACAATAACTAGTCACATTGCACACATAACATAAAAGAAAATAAAAAGATACAGTTCATGCCTTACACACCACTTGATTAAAAAGTTGCTGAATTAATGATTTTCATTGCCTTAAAATGAAGTTCTTAGCAATGCATGTTACTAATCAAAAATTAAGTTGATAGATTTACAGTAGGAAATTTACAAAATATCTTCATGGAACATGATCTTTACTTAATATCCTGATGATTTTTGGCATAAAAGAAAAATGGATAATTTTGACCCATACAGTGTATTTTTGGCTATTGCTACAAATACATCCGTGCTACTTATGACTGGTTTTGTGCTCCAGAGTCACAAATCATCTCCAAAAAGGGTGGTTTAGCTCAGTTTCGGGGGGCTGAAGTAACTGTAGTTCAGTAGCACACACACACACACACACACACACACACACACACCGATCGCTGATCTGTGTAAATGTGCCGTTTCTTGCATAATCGTTGCTCAAGTTCCTCTCTGAGTGTCTTTCTGTCTCTCCTCAGGTTGATTAATGTGACGATCCAGTTTCAGCTGAAGGCAATAAACATCCAGACGATTATCAATAATGAGATTCCCGACTGCTACACCTTCTCCATCACCGTACGCACAGATTTCACAGCACACTAAACTCAATTTACAAAATCAAATAACATTTCATGAAATTGTATTATATTGTCATTCAAAAGTTTGGAATCTTTATGATCTTTCAAGTCTCTTCTGCTCAACAAAGCTGCATTTATTTGTTCAAAAATCAAGTGAAAACTGTGAGATATTATTCTATTTTAAAACAACTGTTTCTATCTGACATACTGTAAAATGTAATGTATTTCTGTGATGCACAGCTGAATTTTCAGCATCGTTACTCCAGTCTTCAGCGTCACATGATCCTTCAGAAATCATTCTAATATGCTGATTTGCTGCTCAAGAAACATTTCTGATTATGTTGAGAACAGAACAAATAAATGTAGCCTCGCTGAGCAGGAAACACTTGACGTCTGAACTCAAACATCTGAACAGTGTGTTATATTATGGAATAGGATTGTCATGCATATGGCACCTGTGTTTCAGATCCTGTTTGATAATAAGGCTCATAGTGGTAAAGTGAAGCTGAGTTTGCTCAACGAGGCGTCCATGAAAGAGTGCAAAGACACCAATGTATCGGGCCACGGTGAGACGACACCGAACGGATGCTCATTTGTGTCTCTCTGTGATCCGGCTGAAGCTGAACGTGTCTGTGTCTGTGTGCAGCGGACAGTTACGCGCGCGTGGCGTTCGATGTGTTGGTGGCGGTGGTCTGCGGTCTGTCTCTGGTGTTGTGCGGACGCTCCATCCTCAGAGGAATCATCCTGCAGCAAGTAAGCACGGCCCTGTGACTTGTGCAAACACAATCCAGTCATAAAAATGCTGTAATGTGGAATGTTTAGGAATTTGTTACATTTTGGATGAATAAATTAAAAGTATGTTAGTACACTTAAATCAGATGGAGATATGGACTACTGTCTGTGAACCACAAAAACATGATTTAAACATGAATGCAGCACGTTCATGTCTGAATGCAGCAATGCAGCATGTCTCTGTGTGAATGAATGGCATGGTTTCGTTTACATAATGCTCATGGAGTTTTTAGCCTGTTGTTTCACTATATGTGACCCTGGACCACAAAACCAGTCTTAAGTGTCAATTTTTCAAAATTGAGATTTATACATCATCTGAAAGCTTTCCACTGATGTATGGTTTGTTAGGATCGGACAATATTTGGCTGAGATACAACTATTTGAAAATCTGGAATCTGAGGGTGCAAAAAAATCTAAATATTGAGAAAATCGCCTTTAAAGTTGTCCAAATGAAGTTCTTAGCAATGCATATTACTAATCAGAAATTAAGTTTTTATACATTTACGGTAAGAAATTTACAAAATATCCTCATGGAACATGATCTTTACTTAATATCCTAATGATTTTTGGCATAAAAAAAAATGGATAATTTTGACCCATACAATGTATTGTTGGCTATTGCTACAAATATACCCCAGCGACTTAAGACTGGTTTTGTGCTCCAGGGTCACATGTAAGGACATGAACATCATCTCCAGAGCTTCATTTGAGAAAAAACGGTCTCTTGACACATATACAACTTTTATTTTGATGGTAACTCGTCAAAATAAAAGTTCGATTTAACTTGAAATTGTGACAGAAATATATTACTATTGTACAGTAGAAAGTACCTCTCATATAATGTATTTCATAGAGCCCTAAAAATGTCATTTTTGTTAAACTTCTAATTTTATATATATATATATATATATATATATATATATATATATATATATAGGTTTCATGATTTGTTTTTTGATGAGTATAATTGAAATTAACTGTTAAAACTGTGTTCAGAAAAATGAGAAATGTAATGGAAAAAAAAATAAAACAGATTTTGGGGGAAAAAATCATTTCATAGGGCCCTGCCTGAGTTGTTATTTGACGATTCGTCTGTGTTGGCAGGAGTTTGTGTGTTATTTCCGTCAGTCTCTGGGCCGCTCGGTGAGTTGGGGCGACCGTCTGGAGTTCGTCAACGGCTGGTATCTGCTGCTCATCATCAGCGACATCCTCACCATCATCGCTTCCTTCATCAAGATCGCCATCGAGACCAAGGTGACACACACACACACACACACGCGCGCTTACCCTCGAGGGCTGGAGATCCCGCTGTGAGCTGATTGGTGCTTGTGTTTGTGCTGCAGAACCTGTCGTCGTATGACGTCTGCAGTATTTTGATGGGAACCTCCACCCTGCTGGTGTGGGTCGGCGTGATACGATACTTCAGCTTCTTTCAGAAATACAATGTGAGTTTATGCGTTTATTCCTCAATTATAGATGCGAATTAATGTTTTGAATTATTTATTTATTTCTGTATTTTTTGTTTTCATTTTAATTTTAGTTAAAGTGATTGCAATTTTGTTGTTTTTGTCCTTTATTAGCTTTTATTTATTTTTTTATATGCCAGTACAGTTTTTATTCATTTTTATTTCAGTTTTAGTTATTTTAGTACATCAAGTTACTGAAAGAAAATGAGAAAACTTGCCTTGACAACCAGCTGAAATAAAATATATTATTTTAATAATTTATTTAATTTAAAGTTTATTTAATTTCAAGCATTGATTGTTGTTTTTGGTTTTATTTTATTTTTGTCTTGTAATGCAACATGACATTTTTGACAGGCTTTGTGAGATTCACATTTTCCTTTCTTTCCTTTTCTGTTTTCTAATAACTGTGGATCTCTGGAAATATTGAAAATATTTCCAAGATATTAACATAGCAAATGTTCAGATGATGTTAATTGTCTGATCTGTTGTCAGATTCTGATCGTGACTCTACGAGCTGCGTTTCCAAACGTGATCCGGTTCTGCTGCTGTGTTGCTGCTATTTACATGGGCTACTGCTTCTGTGGCTGGATCGTCCTGGGACCCTACCACGCTAAGGTATGTTATATTTCAATATTATATTACCACGCTGATGTGTGATATATTTCTTTACTAACATGTCCATGTCTTCTGATCTCTGTCTCTCTCAGTTCCGCTCTCTCTCTACGGTGTCCGAGTGTCTGTTTTCTCTCATTAATGGAGACGACATGTTTGCCACCTTCTCGGAGCTGGAGCAGAGCGGGACGCTGGTGTGGGTGTTCAGTCAGCTCTATCTCTACACCTTCATCTCGCTCTTCATCTACATGGTGCTGTCGCTCTTCATCGCGCTCATCACCGGAGCCTACGACACCATCACCGTGAGTCCACCTAACTAAACCAAACTAATGAAAAACATTTACATTGATTGAAATAAAAGAAATGTTAAATGTCAGTAAATATTTATCATTTTCATTTAGTTTATTAATTTAAAAATGCACTAGAAAAAACGTAAATATGTATTTATATATTATTATAAAAAATACAAATATTTATTTATATGTATATTTATTTATGATTAATTTAAATAATAAATTAACTTAAAATTCTGACGTTTCTCACAGTTCTGAGAGAAAAATTCTGAATATCCAAAATATAAACTCAGTATTGCAAGGAAAAAAGTCAGAATTGTGAGATAAAAGTCCCATTCTTTTATTTAACTGTGAGATGTAAACTCAGAATTCAGTGAAAAAAATCAGAATTGTGAGATTTAAAAAGTGGAATCGCAAGATGTAAATTCATAATTCTAATTTAAAAAAGTCCAAATTGTGAGATGTAAACTCAGATTTCTAATAAAAAGTCACAATTATAAGGCGTAAACTCAGAATTCTAAGCAAACAAGTCAAAATTGCGAAATATAAACAAAATTCTACGAAAAAGTCGGAATTGCGAAAAATAAACTGCGAGATTTTAAACTTGGAATATTTTGCCGTTTTAACTTTTTTTTTTTCTCAGAATTCCAAGAAACAAAGTCAGAATGACTTTTTTCCTCAGAATTTCGAGATACAAACTTTCTGAGAAGAAAACTCTGAATTATTCCATGGCGAAAAAAAAAACTGAATTGCGAGATGTAAACTCTGAATAGTTTTTATCTTGCAATTGTAAGAAGTCTTTAATGGTGAGATTAAAAAGTCGTATTCTTATTTTTATTCTGTGGTGGAAACGGGCTTCCACATGCTTTTTAAGACAGCAAGTATACCTAAAACAATTAAAAGTTTAAAATCGCCTGACAGACATGTCGCTGTTTTTGATTGGTTTTCTCTCTGTATGTGTGTTTTGTGTTCAGCAACAAACCCAGGACGTGCCGCAGATGTCCGAACTGCACCGGTTCATCGCTGAATGCACCGACACGCCGACCTCCGGAAACTTCCGCAGCCCAGAGCCGTCCACATGCTCGCTCTTCTGCTGCTTCAACTAGAGAGACTGTGTTTGTGAAGGGGATTCTGGGTAACACTTCATTACTCACACGCACAGGAAAGGAGGGAACAAGCTCTTCTTTGTTTGTTTGTTTACAGGTTTTAGCTGCACTAATAGAGCAGATCTCAGCATGCAGCTTTTAAATGCGTTACAATTAATGAGCTGAATGTGTTTCGCGTATTTATGAACATCTCGGCTTTGTGATCAGGACTTGACCAGCTAAAGGGAACTGCGCCCTCTAGAGGCGTGGAGGAGTTACAGCACACAAAATAACACACAAACACAAACCGAGACAGATAAATAACGATACTTTAAATAATTTCAGATGAATCTCAAGACCAAATGTCCAGGTCACATTTCACCCTAAAATGGAAAGCAAACAATAAGAAATTATATTTTGCTTAAAGAAAACGAAGCCTTTTTAAGACCGTTATGATGTTTTGCATTTTATTTTAGGTTTAAATATGACCTGCATATTTTAGTTAGGGTTACAGCACACAAACACTAATAAACACACACTTTTCCAACATCATATTGCAGGTGCTTTGGTGAATCTCACAACAAAATGTCCAGGTCACATTTCAACCTAAAATTGAAAGCCGAAAATAACATTTTGCTTAAAGAAAATTAATCCTGTTTTAGGACATTTGTGGTGTTTTGCTTTGTGAGATTATTTTCACAATTAAAATTAATTAACTACTTATTTTTTTGGAAAGGTGACCTGCACATTTTCTTGACAGTTTTTGTGAGATTCACCTGATTATTTTTATTCCGTTCGCAGCTGTGTATTTTATGATTTTAGGCTTTTTCTCCTTTTTAGAGAGTCTTTTTTAATACAGTTTTCTGTGTATATATTACATATTCCTTACGTTTCATATGCACGTTAGGATATTAGTGCTTTGTAAGCTGAGGAGCGTCATATGGATGATAGTGCTTTGTTTGAGATGTTTCTTTACACGAGCGAGTGTGAGTGTGTGTGTGTGTGTGTGTGTGTGTGTGTGTGTGTTTAACAGGAAGCATAGCTTGCAGGTTTATTTTGTCATGAATATTAATGCGAACGGTGTATCATACCTGTCCCTGGTGCATTTGCTCCTTTCAAACACACACACACACACACACACACACACACACACACGTACACTGATGTTTGAGAAGCCTCGGGCATCTTAAGAGGTTTTCTCTGCATTGACACACGGGTCAGTCCATCAGGGAGTTACTCGACTGACAAAGAGATACTTTGATTGTTTTCTGTGTTTTTGGTCGATGGAAAGCTAATATCTGTCTATTAATTCTTAGCTCGATTAATTACTAGAAACCATAAACATGAGGGACCGAACACCAGCTGACTGCAGGACTGAACGGGAACGTTTCCAATGCATCATTCTGATTACTGTGTGTTATTTATGAGCTCTTGGTGGTGTATTATATTTATGATGTTAGTCATGGACTTTCAGCTTGTGGCAGTTTAATATCAGATTCGTTCATGCGTGCTTTCATCTAGTGCTCTGAAACAGAGAGAATCTGATTAGATTTGTTGTTTTTGTGGTGAGGAGGACAACGGCTTTGCTTTTATGTAATTGTTTCTTACCCAGAATGCCTTTTAGTTTCATGACATACATTGAGTTTACTGCTGTTATTTGGGGGATGTTTTAATGAGATGTGCGATTTAAAGTACTTGAAAAAATTTTATTTAATTTTTTAATTGTTTTAATTTATTGTGTCTAACTGTAAGCTGAGATGCATTTGGTTTGTATGCGTGTCATTAGTGGCATTCAATTGTTTAACAAAGGGAATATTTTTTTTAATTGTTTTTACAATGCACAGTTTTGCACTTTTTTAAGTTGGTCATTTATTCGGAGATATTATTCTGAATGTGTATTTGTGGTTTGTGTATGAGTTAGTCTCCGTTAAAATGGTTCATATGAATGCTCTTCATTATGGTCATAAATACAGACGCATTTGAACACAAATCTCAGCTCTTAAAGTCACAAATAAAATACATCTGTGAATGTCAACATCAAATATTCTGCCTTTTTGTTTTGTGGACTGAATCACTGAAGCTTGTTCTGCCCATGTGTCAACAAGAGTGCTTTATTCTTCATTTTTTTAATTTCCTGAAATATAACAATATAATAATAATATACAACATCAACCTAACCAAAAATAGCAATACAATAATGGTGATAATCTTAAAAACTCAGACTATTCTTAAGAATTTCTCCTTTTGTGCTCCTTGGAAGAAGGAAGGTCAGACAGGTTTGGAACGACAAGATAGTAAACAAATAATTACATTTTTGTTTTCACAATTTTGAGTGGACTTTAAAGGAACACTCCACTTTTTTTGGAAATAGGCTCATTCTCCAACTCCCCCAGAGTTAATAAGTTGAGTTTTACCGTTTTTGAATCCATTCAGCCGATCTCCGGATCTGGCGATAGCACTTTTAGCATAGCTTAGCATAGATCATTGAATCCGATTAGACCAGTAGCATCGCGTTCTAAAACGATCAAACAGTTTCGATATTTGTCCTATTTAAAACTTGACTCTTCTGTAGTTATATCGTGTACTAAGATCGGCGGAAAATGAAAAGCTGCGATTTTCTAGGCTGATATGATTAGGAACTATACTCTCATTCCAGCGTAATAATCAAGGAACTTTGCTGCCGTAACATGGCCGCAGCAGGCGCAGTGATATTACGCAGCGCCTGAAAGTAGTCCCCAGCTACCACTGTTAGAAGGGGAAAAAAATCAAGTGATTGCTCCAGCGCCGCATGCGCGCACACAGTTAAGCATTCTACCTTGACAATGCAGCCTGTTCATTATCATTATAAAAAAACAATCAGTCAAACATATGGAAAATAAATGCACTGCTCAGTTTAAATATGAAGTAAAATCTGTGCCGTTAAGTGTTATCACCGTACCACCATGAAGTTATGCAAAACGTTTTGTTTTACGTGGATATTGGAACGCGAGTGAGACCTTCTCAGAGACCTTCTCACCAACAGTGGTGAATACCATTACTCAGGCCAGAGCCCCCTCGACGAGGCGGCTGCACAAACTGAAGTGGCGCATTTTCGTGAATTGGTGTTTTTCCCAGGGGAAGGACCCTCGGAGATGTGGCATCAGATCTGTACTCTCCTTCCTCCAAGGAGGCCTGGACAGGCACCTGTCTGCTTCTACACTTATGGTGTATATGGCCGCGATCGTGGCTAACCATGACACTGTGGGAGGCAGATCGGTGAGGAAGCACGATCTGGTTATTAGGTTCCTCAGAGGCGTCCAGAGGTTGAACCCTCCGAGGCCACGTTTCATTCCCTCTTGGGATCTTTCTGTGATCTTACAGGCCTTACAGAGAGATCCGTTGAGCCCCTTCAGTCAGTCGAGTTCAGTGCCCTCTCCATGAAGATGCCCCTCCTGACTGCGCTCACTTCTGTCAAGAGGGTGGGGGATCTTCAAGCCCTCTCCATTAACGAATCATGCCTGGAGTTCGGGCTGGCAGACTCTCACGTTGTATATGTGGATATGTGCCCAAGGTTCCCACTACTCCCTTCAGGGATCAGGTGGTGACACTGCAAGCTATCTCTGTCCAAGAAGGGGACCCCGTCCTGTCTCTGTTGTGCCCAGTGCGAGCCCTACGCACATACCTGGATCGCACTCAGAGTTTCAGACTTTCTGAATGGCTCTTTATCTGCTTGGAGGACAGCAGGAGGGGAATGCTGTCTCCAGACAATATTGAAGACTGTAGCTGTGTGTATATAACCAGGTCCTGTGATTGGACTAAATCAAGACAACTTACCGTGAGTATCCTGATAACGACGATGATTGATGATCATGATGATTATATCATTCATCTGTGCTATTCCTAAGAAATCTCATCAATGTAGTGTAGCAGCAGAAAAATACTGATAAAATAAAAATAAAAAATCTTTATATATCATTTTATATCATTAAAATGAAATAGGAAGCCGCTAACAGACGCTCACATCCACACAGGCGCAACGATACTGACGCCTTCACTTCCAGGTCAAGAAGCTGTCAATCAAAAACTCAGCAGCCAATGAGAACACACCGCTGTTAACCCCGCCCCCACGAGAGCTTTGTGCCAGAATGGCGAACGAAAACTTCAGAAGCGTAAATGAAATCTTCAGAATCGTAAACGTAAACTTTAGAAACGTAAATGAAAACTCTGGAAGTGCATTTGTAAGAACAGATCAACGAATGAAAGATGAGAAAACAGTTGCAAAACCTGCAGTGTATTAAAAACGAGGTCAAAGATTTTGCCTGTAATTTATTTATTTTTTAGTTTCAAAAACGTTTTATTCAGTTTCACTTGATATTTTCATACGTTTCTTTAAAAATTACATTCATTTTATTTGGCACAAATCTAATTCCATAGAAGTCAACCGGTCGTTCAAATGACAGAGGAGAAAGCGGCTTACAATAAAGGTGAAATATATGAAAAATAAGGCGTTTTTTAACAAACGAAACACGAAGACATGTTATATTGCACCCCATAAACACAATCAAGCAAAGAAAAAAAGCAGTAAACCACCCCTTTAAGACATTCCGTGTTTTCCCTTCCAAATTCAAATTTCTTTTTATCCCACAATTCAGATTTCTTCCCCCTCAAAATTGAGATTTTTCATCTTATAGTTCTGACTTTTTCTTCTTGGTATTCTGCGGAAAATTACTTGCAATTCCAAGATTTAAACGGACAAATCTAAAAAAAAAAAAGGTCAGAATTGTGAGATTATCTTTTCAATGTTTTAACTCTGTGGCAGAGATGAGCTTCCATACCCCTGATTGAGATTTACTAATCTACTGTGTACATAAAAAGAGTGCACTGACACGGATGGTCCAGTAGATGGAGCAGTGAACATCATGAGATGCAGCTCTGCTGCGCTTCATTTACTAAACGTCTGGAGAAAGAAAGGAGACTACAGATGGAGGAGGGGCAGTGAATCAAGAGCCAGACTACTGGAGAAAACAGACACAATAAAAATGACATTGATAAATGAAAGTTGGCAAACCATTCGAATGCCTCTGTGCTTCAGTCACAACACGAGCGCCAAGAACACAGATCTACATTTCAAATAGAGACACAGACTGAGTTATTATTAAAAGGCAAAACCAAACCTTCACAACACAAACATAAGAACATCATTATTTGGCATTTGAGAAGATAACCAAACTTGATGGTGGGAGAAATGACATTTAAGATGCTGTGGATGTGATCAGATGTGTCAGTGGGACACCAGTGTCGTCCAGTTCTCTTAACACACACATGCATTATTCAGTGCAGGATGGAGCCACAGGAAGCACAATCGACCATCAGATGGACTGATAGACTGAAGACTCGAGCCCAAGGGAGAGAAGAGAGCGCAGTTTCTCCATGTCTTGCATTAAAGGTGCCTGTTACCTGTCAGTCTGTCACCTGAGGCCTGAATATTTAATGTTTACGCCGTTTGTTCCAGGCGTTTTGTGCTCATGTAGAGCGATGTTGAAGAGGCTTTTAAAAGCAGGTGAAGGACCTTGACAAGAACGGACCAAAAGCGAAGCCAAGTGAAAACCAACCCAGTTTTCTCAGCATTCATACTGTCCTCTGTCCTAAAATGAGTGAAAGTGAAATGAATGAAAGTGCATTAATAACTGTTTGAATGTTTTTTTTTTTTTTTTTGTACTTCCAGCAGTTGAATCTGCAGGCCTATGAGCACAAGAGTGACCTGCATTATAAGAGAAAATGCCAGATATAAATGCCTTTCAATGTCACACATCATTTCAGTAAGAATGAAATCTATTGAGTTTTTAATATTTTGTGATCACATTTTACTACAAATCTCCAGTTTTTTCCTGTGGGACATACAGTAATTAATTAAATTCAACAATTTATGAGGCAAGGAATTAACAGTATGTCATTTTTTTTTTTTTTAAACTTCATTGATTATAAATAATGTTTTATAATACAATGTATATCTTTAAATCATAGGCAGTGTTTTTATTCAGAAATTGAAGTAATATATATTTTGTATTATACTACATTCTATATATATATATATATATATATATATATATATATATATATATACACACACACACACACCATAGAGAGAGAGAGAGAGAATTCTTTTATAAATTATATAATAATATAATGGTATAATTAATTTATAATTTACTGTTATTATGATGTTATTTTATTTCTTTATTTAAATATACTTTGCTGCTGATGTTTCGTTTAAAAATAAATAAATAATAAATAGACAATTTAGGTACACAAATTAACCATTAAAACTGCTAAAATCCTGTTGCTCACTTGGACAGAAAGCAAAAGTAACCATGAGAGCAAAGTGAAGGCTCATTTAAAGTTCCCTGTGTTTTTACAGTATACATAAACTTTCTCGTAAATGAAGTTCATTTTATCTGAAGGCTAATGTACTGAGACGATGTAATTAACGCAGCGGTAGAATGTTATTTAGTCATTATATTTCCGTTCTCATAATCGTCCTGCTGTAGGAGGCTGTTTCGGGCGTGATGCGTGCGCGAGCGTGTGCTTCATTAGCGTTTATAAGCTGAATGTTAATCAGGTGCAGTTCCTGTCTCCAGGGCAACCGCGCTGCCGCCAGCATGTGCGAACGCGACGGTGTACGCGCGCGGAGCGCTGAGCGCGGGATATGCATGCGCTGACATCTCCACCCGTGCAGAAGAGGTGTGTGTGTGCATGAATGCCGACACACTCCCAGTCCATCAGCGTGTTTGCTTTATAGCGTGTTTCTGTTGTTTGTTTGTTTTGTTTTTTTCCAGAGTGCGTTGCATTTTTATTTTCATATTATCATAATGAGAAGTGATTATACAGTAACCAGAGACACTCCCTTGGTTCAATAAGTTTCTTCTAGTCTTTTTCACTTTAAGCATGTGGGTAAAAAAATTTAAAATAAAAAAAAATCAACAAAGAGTTCTGAGTCATGAGCCAAACCAACCAGCTTATGAATCATTCTGCAAAAAAGTATTTTAAAAAATCAAACAAAAAGACAAATTATTTATGAACATTGCTAATGGCTTAACTGAAATATGGTACAATACAAAACTTTTAAAATAAAGGGATAGTTCACTCAAAAATGAAAGTTTCCTCATTATTTACTCACCCTCAAGCCATCCTATGTGTACATGACTTTCTTTTTTCAGACGAATACAATAGGAGTTATATTACAAAAATTTCCTGGCACTTCCAAGCTTTACGATGGCAGTGAATGGCTGCTAAGATTTTGAAGTCCAAAAAAGTGCATCTGTCCATCATGAAAAGTGCTCCACATGGCTCCGGGGGTTAATAAAGGCCCTCTGAAGCGAATTAATGCATTTGTGTAAGAAAAATATCTGTATTTGAAACTTTATAAACAGTAATCTCCAGCTTCCGCTTACTGTCCCACGAGCGCTTTCATGAGAGAGTGGTTTCAGCAGATGACGCAGGATGCGGTGAGAATATATGCTAGTCTCGTGAGAACCAGGTTTTGTTTACAGCAAGGTAAAACCAGTCTCCTCTTGGCTTTTATTGAAATTTAAACACTTTTTACCAGAGCTTACGCTATGCCTACGCCATCCGCTGGAACACCACTCTCTTATGAACACGTGTACGACAGTTAGCGGATGCTAGATTTTTTTAATTAATTAATAAATTTTTTAAATATAACTCTGATTGTATTCATCTGAAAGAAGAAAGTCATTTACACCTAGGACGGCTTGAGACTGAGTAAATGACTAAATAATTATATAGTTATTATTTCTGCCTGAATTATTTGCAACCACCATTTTACAATAATAGTGTTTCAAGAATAACGCTTTAGTGAAAAAATGCTGGTAATACTTAACTCATGCTCACATCTGGTCACATACGAATGATCACATATTATCTAGCAGCAGGAGGTCAAATATTTAATTGCATTCAAATCTCAAATCAGATTTGAAATTTCCATAATAACTCCACACTGCTCTGGTGATACTCTACATTGAAAATGAATAACTTCCGGTCTGTTGATAGTCAAAGATATTAGACAGTCTCTGAAGATAGTGGACAATATTTTTGACATTTGCATATGATTGATGCATTTCGCCCCTAGTGGTAGCTGCACAGAACTTTCTCATTGGGCTAATCAACATACATAATAAATATATAATAATTCTTGCTGTTGTAATTAATGTTACGGAATAACATTAAAGTGGAAAAATAATTCTCGCCTCATGGTCAAAGGCCATTTTAGAATTAGAATGGTTAGGCTAATCAAATTTTATAGTTCTAGTTGTCATTCTTGGTGTGAACAGGCATCTAGTCATTGATTCAAATTAATATATTTTTAATTTGCTGTGGATTCGGCTGTTAAACGCTAACTGTGACTTCAGAAGGAAATACGCGTGTTAATATGCTATCTATACGCCAAAGTTAGTTAATCTGTGTAGAAAACAAATAGGATTTTACTTGTTCACTATACTTAGCTTTCAGAATTGTTTCTGCATTGGGCTGTTTTTGTTTTAGGGAGTGTTTGTTCCTGTCACGTTTCTAGCTCAGGCTTGTGTTTTTGTGCGAGTGCCAGTGTTCTCGAGCCGTGTTGCCCAGCTGCAGGGCTGATCGCTGGCATTGGGGAAAAAAACAATCAGATAAATAGCATAGGAAGTGAGTGGCGGCTCAAATGCCCCGCCCCTTCCTGCCGGTTCGGCACCGTCCCTTACCGCAAGGGTCAGGATATTTCCTCCCTTTGTGTGCGCTCCTGAAGGGGGCCAAAACGTCCGTCAGCCAACACACTCGTGTTTGAGCACTCGGAGGTCTGGACTCTCTAAAATGTCACCCTTTATTTTGTCTGGATACTCTGCTGTTGCTAAGCATGAGGTCATCGCACCACTCCAAAAGCTCTATGATGTCATAGTTGAGTCAAAGCGAAGGTTCTATCGATATGCAATAAATCCAGCCTGGTTTTTGGCACCTGTTTGCGCAATAAATATTCGGTAATATTTCTATATGGGTGTGTACAGGAGCTTGTTGAGATTGACATGTGACTGTATTCAAATGATGAGGTTGGAAATTAAACAAAAGTAGGAAAACATGAGCTAATACAGTACCAGGGGTGAAAACTGCCATTGACATCTCTATTCAATTTTGCAATGATATTGTTGCTGATGCAATTCATACTGACAGGTCTAAGACTGTGCTCATAGGACCTGCAGAGAATAAACACAACAGGAGTTTTTTTTGTATGCTTTGCCTATCAGAAATGCATCGGTTTCTGCTAGAAGAACATTTACATGCAGCATTGTTTGTTAGAAAAGGAGAGCGTTCACGAGACAGAGAGGCAGACAGACATGCCGAAAGCCCACCCTGTGTCCCACCGTCTCAACAGCGCCAGAGAGAAAGGAAGACAAAGACTTGTATGAGAGGAGCAGCAGTCTAGAGGCTTCTCCAGAGTGTCTGGGAAAACAGGCTTACAAGCAAACGCTACCAAACCGCATTCAGATAATAGGACAAATATGTGTTTTGCAAATATGAACATGCATTCAAACCGTCCACTATAGAGGAGCAGAGTTTAATGTGCTCACGCAGGTGTCTTTAAGCAGTATAGGCCAAATACATCTGTCTGAAATCTGATCTGAAATGCCCCTCTTGTTTAAATACACCTCTAAATGCTACACCAGAACGTCTTTGGTTTACTATTTTACCTCCAATCCTACTGAGGTTTAAAATGTTATATGCATAGGCATGTGGTTCTCAACTGGTGAGCTGCAAATTGAAAATGTTGTTCACAAAGAGCAGAAAAAAAAATCCTAAATGTAAATAATCAAATGATATTATCATGCATAGTCATGAAAGCAAATTAAATAGGTGTGTCAACTTTTAAAGGGGAGAAAATGCTGCCAAAATCCATCAGTTGTCAATTTTTTTTTTTCTGTTCAGTTTATGTCTTTTAAATAATTTTGAATATAGGGCTAAATTTTGCAATGCAAGTCAAGGTGTAATCCATGTCCTGCAGTAAAACCTAACTTGTCTGCTATTTCAGTGTTATACACTATTATAGTTTTTACAACTGATATATTTGTAGTAATATTTTAAATGTATTCAATATGTATTTGTTTTCATATTTACTTTTTAAATAGCCTATGTCATGATAGGTTTTATTGATTTTTTTATTTTATTTTTTTAATACTTAAACTAAAAGAAAATTAAAAATGTTGCCTGGCAACTAAATGAAATCCCCTCTTTTTTATACAATATTTTAATCGTTTCCGTAAACGTTTATTTTATGCCAAGAAACAAACCTTTTAACTGTTGCAGTTTTAGATAGGCCTGCCCCCGTTTCTCTTGCTCTCTTGTGTGCATTAGTAAAAGTGAAGAGTGAAAGTGAAAAGAAACGGCGGGAACGCGGGCGTGGGGGGTGGGCTCATGGGGGCAGGGGCTGCACTGGGGTCCGAGGCGACAGAAAAGAAGAGGGACGGCGCGTAAAGAAAGGACGCGGGGTGGCCTGTGCGATGACATCATCCCTCATTTGCATAAATCTCAGTCTGAAAGCTGATTGGTCGCGAGCGGGAGAGACCGAAGCCGCTCGCGCTTTTCATCCTTTACAATACTCCCTCTCTCGACCGCATAGTGTGTGCGCGTGCGTGCGTGCGCGGATCGCCGAGCGCCGTTTCATTCTCTGCTGCCAGGAGACGCGCATCTCTTTTATCGCCGGTAGACAGTCAGTCAGCCAGCTCCAAACTGCCTCCGTCAGAGCTACTGGTTTTTCTCTCAACATTTGTTGCCGGTTTTTCTCGACTCGCAGTGCTGCCCGCCGGGTTCCGCTCGGAAAAACACGGGAGGAGACGCGAGTACCGACTGGGCGTTGCTGGATGAAAAGCGCTATAGACTCGGTAAGATCCGCTGTGTGCCGATCCCAGATTCATTAAAAGCATATTTCACTGTGTCACAACTAATTAAACTAAATAATTAACGTCAGTGTCAGTTTAAGAAACGCTTTTCATTCAACAGTATGATTTACGACTGCATGCATTGATATGTAAATGAATATTTATGAGTTCTTGTTCACATCGGTCATTACAATAGAAGTACCGGCGGAATAAATGAGATCATCAGATGAAAATGCCACTGAAGCGATCAGGTTTCACACCGGTTTGATTCACAGGCTTTAATCTACCGCACCCGGTTTAGTTGTTTTAGCGCTTTTACTGCTTGTTAACCGGCACGGATCGTCTCCTTTTATACCGCGTTGCCTTGTTCATCCTTTGAGTCCGTTTCAATGGTGGATGTCTGGGCGGTGACGGCAAACCCACTCGTAACTGTGAGCGAGATTTAACAACGGACAGCCGTTCAGAAAACACATATTGCGCTGACAGATGAAGGAGAAGAAATTATAATGCCGTTTTTCTACATGTGGTGTGTTTTGTGTGTTTCCCGGCAGTGAAACTTTCCGCTCGTCGGTTCGCTTGAGTCTTTTGTTCTGCGCCTCCTCCACCCGCCCGCTTCACATTCAGTATATTCACCCGCCCGGTTCGTATAATATATTCACCCTTTCGGTCCATAGCCTACAATATTGACCCGGTCTATTGTTCGGTCTACAATATATATAAAACCCGCCGCGGTCCTAATACAATGTATTACAGTGACTGAATTTGCCGGCGTGTAGACTATTGTACTGTATTGTCGGCTAAACATCAAATCTATAAAATTTAGCTACTCTCCTACTCAAGTAGCTGTATTAAAAAAACTATTTAAATATATGAGTAGGCCTATCTGTTTTTCTTACCGCATTAGACGCGTTATTAAGGCTGATTTTAGACGTGGCGTTAGGATAAGTGTATCAGACCTCATAATGATAGCGCAGGAATTAATTAAACGACCCAACCTACCAAAATACACGCCCGCCGGTGCAGTTTATCTGTCCAAACCCTGTCCATCTCTAAGAGATACAGACCGGTTAACAACCAGCAGCTCGATATCATTCAATTGTCTACTGTGAAGTATTGATGTTTCTCCATATAAAAAGCGACAAGGGTGATTAATCTGACTGGATTTTTAGTAATGTAGGCTACGTTGAGTTTAGAGAGGATCCCGGGTGAACTCTATTCAAGGGGCCAGTGGGGTCATTTTGATTAGTTTTATGTTGGTATTTTCTTCTTCTCGTGGTTTAGGGACAATGGAAATCAACAGGGTGGTTTCTTGGCTTTGCTCCCTGCGCAACTGGAGTCAAAATGATGCATTTCGCAGCAGGTGCGGCTTGGTGTGGCTTCTCCTGCTGCTAAATCTTGGCTTTGTAAGTCAGTTCATCCTATTGTCTTGCTTAATAGTTGCCTTCTCTCTTCTCGGCAAACAAAAGGTTTAAGACGGATGCCTCAACCCCCTGCGGCCAGCATCTCACCGCTCCAGTGAGGCTTTATCAGATCTATCTCTTCTGCTTTTGTCTGGTATATCGTGTATAATTATGGAACGAATGAAATATCTTTTTATATAAATATGTATAGGCCTATGCGAGTCACTGCTAAAGGTCACAGTGACCAATTCTCTCTGATTATTTCAGATCCATTTTCGTTTGACTGTCATTGTTCTCTCATATTATGATCCTGATACAATGCTGTAGCTGTCTAACTCCAGCCTACAGGGATTAGGCTCTTGGAGGGAGGCATTGCCAGCAATTACAAATGTGTCATGGCATGATGGGTAGTGACTGTATGAGGAATGGGGGTGGGACTCGCTAGAGAAGAAATTACAGCAGATGACATCAGAAAGGTCAAATACTTGTTTATGATTATCTGAAGAGACATAAGAGAATGTGACTATGCATTATTTGGCCCACCAACATTAGCTTGCTTACTGTGCGCTCTTAAAAGTAACACTTTATATATTTATATATATTGGCATTGTGGGTTCCATAAAGAACTTTTATCATCAATGGAACCTTTTTCGCTGGACAAAAGTTCTGTATAGTGAAAAAAAGGTTCTATTTTTTTTTCAAAATGTTCTTGACTCTAAGAAAAGAATGGTTCTTTAAGAACGTTTCTATGAAAGTTTGTTTGAGGAGCCAAAATGGTTCTTCTGTTGCATCTCTATAAACGCCCCCATTTGGAACCTTCATTTTTAAAAGTGCTGTGAACGTTGTTGTCCCCAGATGCAGTTGCAAGTGGTTTTCCTGTGTCATCTGTCGTTTTCTGATAATTCTCTCATATTGAAGCACTCACTCCTCCGGTAAAGATAGCACCCTGGGGGCTGAGCAGTTGTTGCAGTGGACAGTTGGCTCAGTTAGGATGGGATATTGTGTTGCAGCTGTGGTAATTTGAAGGGTTTGTTGCATTCGGAGTTCTTTTTTTGGGGAGTGTTTTGTGGTTACACTTCAGCTTTCTGTAAACACGTCTGCTGTGCAGTTGTAGCACTCTTGCCGTGTTAATCTTCTTCTGGAGCAACGTTATATCAGAGCAGACATGCAGTCCTGTCTTGGTGCATATTGGTTCAGTATCCTTTGTTCCAGTCTTGGCAGATGTCACTCAGTGAATGGTGTCTTTGAGACCGCATCGGGTACTGCAGTTTACTGATGGATGTATTGACCTGCTGTTTTTAAAAAGGTTAAAGTTCACATGCTGTAAGAATCCCTGCAGTGTCTGAATTCCACATTAAAATAATCTGTCCTGAAAACTAGGTGTCTTACTGCCGCAGGCCTCCGTGCAGTGAAAAATGCCAACCTACTTTACAAAGGCACGAGGCAAATTTTCTCTCAGCATCAACCTCAAGGTGTTATAAAATCTGCAGTTTGTCAGCAGCTTAAGATGCATCCAAACTCCCAATGGAAGTAAAAGTAAACTAGATTCTTACATTTCCTGAAGAAGAACTTGTGTGTTGCTATGCAGATGCTGAAGTGTTCTGAGTGGTTTTCGATGGTTGCTTACTATCCGTCCAAAGTCTCTGTATCATTTTGGTCATTTTGGACTTGGTCTAGGTCCTGCTTTCAAAGTCAATGGGACTTAAAAAAATAAAATCACAGATTTTAGAGGAAAATTACAGTAATCTCACTTGTCTCTCATTTCACAAGGGGTCTCAGTGTCTCAAGCTTTGCTCATTCATTCATTTGCCATGAATTCTAATATTTCAAAATCAATTGATCAAAACTGTCCATGATTTTTGCCTCTACAATTCTTACTGTACTCCAGAAATAGTCTTAATAATTTCTCTTGAAAATTTTTTGGAGAGAAATTTGAGACATTAAACACCTTGAAAGAACAACCTCTGAGCAAGATAAATTTACTGTGGGACATTATTTTTATTTAGTAGATTCTTCATCTAAAGTAGCTGAACAGCAGCACAGAAACTGTCAATTTTGTGCAACCTGGGGTTGAGTCATGGCAGCGGAAGGACAATCACTTCTGCAGGAGTTTTAACCTACAACCTTTGGATTGCCAGTCTAGATCCCCAACCATAACTGTTTAATACCAATATTTGGTTGTATATAAGTTCAATGGCGTCATGTAGATTCGCTCTTCACCAATGGGCACATGAAGTTTTCTGTTGAGTCAGAACAGAGGCTCGGAGTCCATCTGGAAGGTGCTGGTCAGCTGTGAGCAGAAGGATAATCCTCTTATAGGTACAGTCATTTCCTGTGGAGTGTGTGTGTGTGTGTATGTCACTTCCTCCTGTTCGCTGAAGGGCATGTTTATTGTCTGCTGCAGATGACGTTTGTGGCCATGCTGTCACAAACAAACACACACTATCAGATGTCATTGATCAAACCCCACCATCTGGTTTTCATCAGTGGTTATGCAATTTGGCTCTTTAGCTTTTTTGTGCTCCCAGCAGAGAATAGAATCAAGCAGCTCCTCGAATTACAAATTAGTTAAAAGGCCCCTTTACGCCCAAAACCTCCCAATTTCAGTGTGCCCACATGCTCTGCTAATGCACTGCTCTACTCTCCCATCTGTGCTGCGACCCCTGCACTTTCTCTCAATGATCAATATCCGTCTTATCTCATCTCGTCTCACCATTTCTCCTCTTACTCTCTTGGCCAGGTGGTATGGCATGCTGGCTGGCGCCCGTATCTGGCCCGTTTCCTGTGTGCATCCCGTTCTGCGGGTGTCCATCGGAGGATCGCACAGGATTAGCATCATGCTTTGTCCCGAGTTAACGAGCTCTGTCATGTGTTAATCTCCCTGTCCCCAGGGGACCATGTTGGTCTGCCGCTGGTTGTGATGTGTCCTGCTGCTGTTCACTGAGTGAACAGAGGTGCTGGTACCAGTTCCTTCAGTCGTGCAACCCTGCTCTAACACTGCTTTATTGCATTTAAGCAAATTATGGTGTTGTTTTCGGGGCCATTTACACCGGATGTGCTCTTGTGTTCACAAACCATTAGAACAGGGGTGCCCGACCCTGATCTACCGTCCTGCAGTTCAGATCTAGCCATGATCAAACACCCCTGAACCAGCTCATTAAGATCTTCAGAAGAACTTGATCGTTACAGACTGTTGTGCTGGAACTGAACTCTGCAAACAGGTAGATCTTCAGGAACAGGATTGGGCACCCCTGCACTAGATGAACCGCAGCAAGGTGAAACAGAAAGTGTGACATTAATTCAGATTTTGTGGTGGTAATTTCCAGAATTTTGTGGAAAATTTGCATTTTTAAAAAACAAAAACACATTTGCCATATTATGTATGAAACTAGATATACAATAGTTATACATTACAGACAAAAAGATTATGTTAGTTTGCAAATTTTCTTAAACTTTATTTGGTCATGCATGTATGTTTCTTTATCACATTGACATGTCAATGATTTTTAGTACTGCACTTTTAATTTTGTGTTTATATGGCAAATTATGCACAATGCAAAATAAATAAATAAAAAATATTGATTTTGTATCCTTGCAAAGAATACGAATGTTTTACAAGGTAAAATTTTTCTGAGCAAACTCAAAAGTTTTATTGGGGGAAGTCAAATGTTTCATGAGCGGACCCAAAGTTTCAAAAGTCAAAAGATTTGCAAGCATATGTAAAATTTTATTTTTATTTTTTAGGGCAAATATTTTGCAAAAGAGCGCAAAGTTTCTTGAGGGAAAGCAAAAGTATTGCAAAAGAGCTCAATGGGGTTTTTTTGGGAAGGCAAAATTTTTGTGAGCGAATGCAAATTTTCTTGGGGGAAGGCAAACGTTTTGCATGAAAGCTCAATAGATTTTTCCATCACCATAAGACAGAACACAAGTATGCATCCAGTGCAAATGGCCCCTAAGCATTCTTGTGTAGGTCACTAATCTGTTGCATCCCAGACAGTTGTCGAGTGTCTCATGCCCTGGAGTAGCATATGTTCTAGAAAACTTATGTAAATCTTCCTTACAGAACAAGGATTACCTCCTCATCACCTGGATGGTGTCCAGGTATCTGCCACACAAGCTGCTGGCGCCTCGGGCAGAAATAAAACTTCTTCAATCACAGCTCGCGTATTCTCAGTTTACTGGATTTGTTTCCATCATCACCCTGAGGGTAATGGTCTCCGAGCGGTTTCTTACAGCCTGACGTCACTCCCTTCCTTTCCTCGCTCGGATTGTTCTGTAGAATGGGCCGATCTGTTTGTTTTTGTGAGTTGGACAGAGCGGCTTCCCGACCTTTGGCCAAGGGTGTTTTGGGAATGCGCTGGCCACGATCACAATCTCGACAGCGGGGGCACTAAAGTGGCTTTTGTCAGCTTGGACAGCAGTGGTCCTGTCATGTGCCTCCGTGTGTGTCTATCCTCTTTTCACTCCTCCGCGAGGGCCGCCACCCCAACAATCCCTTCTTTGGTGACTTGTTTCATTGCAATGCGCCTTGGGCTGTTCGACTTCATCTCGGCGTTTGTGTTCTGTATAATGGGCTGTTCAGAGAGTCATGTGATCGGCAGATAGAGAGTGGACCAGTATCTCCACACAGATGCGTCTAAGACGCCGTCCGCTCTTGAGTGCTATTATGTAATTTTGTTTGTGTTATGGACACCAATGGCCAATGGGCTATTCATGGACCCATGAAAGCAGTTCTGTGACGCAGGCCCCAGTCACACCTTCAGTCAGTCTTTTGCTTGTGCTGCTGTTGAGAAGGATAGCATTATATGATGAACAGAGATAATTTTCGTACTGTAGAATGCATTGTTACTGATACTGATATTGCTACAAACATAACTTATACAGTTTTTAAGGCAAGAGACTACAGGCGAAAGCATTTAATAATTCTTAAATTTAGCCTAGGCTACATTAAAAATTTTTTTTTTTTTTTTTTTTTTTTAAATGGAGAAAGATTGTTATTAAAGATTCAAAAGAGCCTTTTTATAAAAAGATGTGCTAGCATTTGAAAAAGGAAACAAAAGACTCTTAAATAACTGACAGTGAGCAAAGCTATCAATTTAAATAGCATTTATAATTGAAATACATTTGATATTCACCACTAATGTGCCCTACAAATCAATTCATAGGTGTATTCGGTTCCTCACTGATGTGGTTTATAATGGATTTTATTAGCTTATGGACCTGAGGTGAGGTTTATTCTTGCTTTATTCTGAGGGTTGAGAATCAGGTGCCTCAAACTCGTTGACCTTTTCCCCTGCAGAGCTGCAGAGCTGCAGAGCAGCGTGTTTCTTCCTCAACCAGCAAACTGTGAGTCCCGGTGGCCCTCTCTTTGTGGTGGTGGTCGTCGCTGAATAGATCCAGTGTTCACTTGTTTTAGAGTGAGAGATGGGGGTGGAGGGAAACTTCTGCAGCCTCCGGAGGGTACAAGCAAAAGGGGGGGTGTGGAAGGGTGCATAAAGATGTTTCATTTCAATGCGCCTCAGGCTTTTGTAGCTCAGTGCATTTAGGCCTGAGTTTAAAATGTAAGTTTTTGAATTGCATATTAAATTTCATTTAGATTACAGATTAATGTGTTATCCATGATTAATGTGATGCATATCAGACATGCATAAATATAAATACTGAATAAATATTGTTTGAGCGTGCATCTCTGCGGAGGCACAATGGAGTATTGGCCAGACAGACTTAATATGTGAAATCTTAAACTGTGACAAATTTCCACTAATTAGTCAGTCCTCTGACCAAACGCCAAATCAGAGGCCAACAACAGCATCCACAGTGCATGCAAACGGCCTGGGAGAAGCCACG
This sequence comes from Acrossocheilus fasciatus, assembly GCA_036784905.1. Taxonomy (NCBI): domain Eukaryota; kingdom Metazoa; phylum Chordata; class Actinopteri; order Cypriniformes; family Cyprinidae; genus Acrossocheilus; species Acrossocheilus fasciatus. Next base: position 6,865,248 of record CM071940.1, on the reverse strand, counting down.
CAATTCATGCAGCATCTCTGTGGTGTGCAAATTTTCACTTCCTCCCAGCACAATCTCTCCATTGATTGCAATTTAGAGGGAAAAACGATTTTCTATAGTGAGCCTTTGAGATTGTGCAGTTTGCTGGTTTGTTTGTGTTCTTGTTCTCCAGTTATTTGACATGTCGGTTTGGCCCCGACCGGCTAAAGCTAAGATGGCATTAGCCGGTTAGCACCTGCTGTGCCACAGTGGTTAGCTGATTGTGAGAAGCAAGCTTTGCACACGGGGGATTTTTTTAAGGCACAATGCAGCACTTAGATATGCATTTATGCATGCATGCACGCACAAGGCCGTGTTGTGCTTGCTCCCTGTGGAAAAAGAGGCCAAAGTGCATTTTGCTGCTACAATGACCCCATTAGCGTGGGGGTGATCAACGGTTTTGTGTCGGGACAATTTAAAGACTCTGATGCACCATCCCTGGAGACCTGCCAAAAATACTGCTTCTAGAAGGTATGCGACACGTCTCAATTTGTTTGTTTACATCATATGTGGGTCTTTGGAGGATGAGCGCTTTGCAGAGTCATCCCTTCAGGAACATTAGGCTCCTGCACCAGGATTGGTTACAATAATTGGATGAGGCATTAAGCATTAGGCGTGTGCAGGTTCGTCCCTGAGAGTGACGGAGTTCCACTAAGAGGGTTTGTGGGTAAGAAGGTTTGTAGGTACGATGGGTCTTATGTTTGTAAGGTCACAAAGCCTCTACACCTACCATTTCTGGTTTTCTCCATCTTTTGCTTTATAAGGCTATATATATATATATATATATATATATATATATATATATATATATGCATATGTATTTATATGTGTAAAATATTAGGTTGTATTCTGAATATCACCATCAATTTTGATTTGGCCATTAGGTTTCCTAAAGCAGTAGCTCTCAAATCTTTTTGACTGAAGGGCTCACTGTTGTCAAACACTACATTCAAAGGCAAAAAAGAGACATTTTTAGTAATTCTGCTATAATTATGACAAAACTGGTGGTTTTCAAACACAAACTGGGAATACTGACATATTATATTAAATTATCGCAATTAGCCACGGTTGATTTTGTGATCCAGAGGTTGCAGAAACTGTATGTTTTTCAATAAAAACAAGAGTTAATGAGGAATAATAAAAAGAAATATGATTTTAGTTAACATAAAATTAAAAATAAATAAAAATTAAAGCTAGGGCTCTAGAAATATTTCTAGTTCAAATATTTTCAGATTCATATAAATGCATTTCCCCCTGTCCATTTCCCTTGAACTTTGATTATTTAATTTGTAAATGCTTTTTTTTTTTTTATATATGTCTGTCGTCATCAGCCACTCTGTAGAATAGAGGTCAACAGAAGTCAGCAGAGGTCAGATCCTCCTCCCAAAATTAGATGGACACCATAGCCCTCTGAACCCCCAGGGTGACTGTTGTTTACATGCAGAGGAAGCATTCTATATCCCTCAGCAGGATCATTAAGGTCATAAGGCCGTGTGACGGTGTGTGTGTTTTCCTCTCAGAACAGGGCTGTTTTACCCTCTAATCTCCTCAGCTCTCCACCACCTGACATTCTCACAGGCCGATTCCCGTTTATCATTCTAAACAAGATCAATAGCAAGAGAAAAAAGCCAGGAGGGGTAGAGCAGATGCAACAAAGCCTGTATTTACAAGCAATATTAAAATAGAGAGATGTGATCTAGAGGAGTTGTTCTTCATAAGAGAAAACAGCCTTTGAGGTCTATGAAGTGGAAGTGACGTTGCATGTGGTTGTGTTTGTCTAAAAGACTAAAATCTTTGATATTCTTCATTACTAACTAGTGTGTTATTTAATCCGACTGTAGAGTTAATTTTTGTGACTGCATAATTTTTGTGTACCAGAACTTTTCACATCTGGTTTGTCCGTTTCAGATATTGGCACATTTTCTCCCTTAGTTTGGTTAATTTAGGCACATATAAACATGGCAATTGCACTTGAATCCACATCAAAATAAATGATCCAAGGTCACCTGAATGAAGTATCTCAGCCTGATTGAAAATAAACTCAATAAAAGCAATCCAACCCAACAGACCAACGAACCAAGCTGTATCATAATTCATAATGGGAATGTGTGACATAAAATGCAAGCAGTGTCTGATTCTGAGCACATTAGTTATCATGGTTGAAAACCGAACTGAACCAATGAGAAACTGTAACAATTTGTGCCTGTTTCGATATGGAGCAAATGATCAGCAGGTCTGAAAACACCCTAAGTGTTCAGAGTTCCCCCATTTGACACAAATACTATTGTTCATTTGCCATGGGAACAGTTGTTTGCAAGTCAATGTGGTCATTGTTAATGTTCTCAAGTGCACAATTCCTATCAGTAACTGATGGCCATTGATAGCTAGATCTCTGTCCAAGACAATATATCTTCTCATATGTTTTTTGTTCATATCTGGCAGCATATATGGAATGGGTTCTTTCCTCCCGGGCTTTCTCTCTCTTTTCCATCACTCTCTCTGTCCCCCTCCCCCCAGTTTCTCTAATTTGGGATGCTCAGCTGCCTGGACCATCTGTGTGAGGACTAACTGAGGAGATTTTGTAATGGGCAGAATGAGTCCGAGGGGTGGAAGAATGAATGTCGACCTCAGAAAGAATCAGGGAGATTCTGCAGCTCTTGAATAAAATGTGGATGAGGTGTCCAGTGACACTGACGTCCGCTTTATAAGTGTGCGTTTTCAATGTTTGTCGACTGACTCTATTATTTTTTCCCATGCTCCCTTGAGCCAAGCCACTTCCTCTCGTTGGCCTCTTCCACTGTATGAACTTTGCTGTGGAGCCGCTTCTCTTAAATCGTGCAAACAACATCTGCTTCAGTAAGGCATTGTGGGTAATGCATCTGGCATTGCTGCTTTGCTAGTAGTTAGCAATTAGAAATTCCCCCAAAGGGTTTTGAAAACCAAGAGATTTTACACATGTAACAGCACTGAAATAATCTTATGATAGATGTCTTGCCAAGTGAAAAACTGCATTTTAATCAGTAAAACTGTATTAATGACAACTGTAATCTTACACCAACCATCACTCCTAATAGCTGGCGAATACTTCTTGTGTGGCTTTAATTCAGTTTGGTTACAGTTTAAACAAATCCACAAGCTCTGAGCTCTGAATCAGCTGTTGTTTTCCCTCGGCACAGCACGCTCTTTACTTCATTCCTAATCTCTTTTTTAGCCAGTTTCTCTAAGACCTGATTCTTTATCTGATTGTTCTCTTAGGTCTGTCTGCCAGTGAGAGGGGGGTACAGACTTCTCTCTTGTTCAGACTTGTTGTTTGTTTATTGTCTGTGGTCTCGGATCAGACTACAACTCTTGTTGCTCTTGTTTTCAGGTCAGCCATAACCGTCTGATAGCAGTAGACTCCAACTAGTGGACTGAGTCCTGGGTTCCTGATTCCTCTTCTGCTGAGACGGACCTCCAGGACAAGGACAAGATGAAACCGGATGGTGTTGACACGGCAGCAATGGAGCCAATGGAAGCATTAAACGCAGGTCCTGCGGTCGAGGTGGCGCCAGTGAGCGAAGCTCAGGACCAGGCTTTGCCGGCAACGCAAACAGAAGGTGAACCGCAGCAAACAGAGGCAACCAACAAGCCCGGAAAGGACAAGCCTGTGGATCCCAAAGCTAAGACGAAGGCTCCTGCCAAAACAAAGACAACCACCATTGGAACCAAGGCATCTACAACCAGCTCCCGTCCCACCACTGGCCAAAGCCGCCTGACAAACGGGGCACAGAAGTCGCAAACTAATGGTGTCACCAAAAAGACCACCACAGCAGGCCTGGAGAAGAAAACCTCAACCACTGCTGCCACTAAAAAAACAGTTAGTTCTACTTCTGCACCCACAACCAAGACCCCAACCAAGGTGGCTGAGAAAAAGCCGGTGGGGACGGCGAGACCCGCCAGTGCTCCAGCCAATGGTGTGAAAACAACAGCGGCAGCACAGCCCATCAAGAAAGCCCCCGCTGCACCAGCCAATGGTCTGAAATCTAAACCAAAAACTACAGGTGAGACAAAAGCATCGTCTGAGCTTATTAAATACAGCAGTGGTTCCCACCCCAACACTGCATATTTTGCATGTCTTCGGAAGAGTGGTTGGGAACCACTGCATTACAGCATTAGTTTAATGTAGGACAGGGGTCTCCAACTCCTTTAGACTTCCATGAGAGAAATTCCGATGTAGCATATTATCAAAATTTCAAATGAACTGTCTGTATTTGTCTTCTTGTTTTAATGCTCTCAAACACGCTTCACACCATCCTTCACTACAGCTCCAGCTCCAAGACCCGCCACTGCGCCCACCACTAAGACCAGCACCACTGGCTCTCCCAAACCTGATAGGCCACCTGTCGCCAAGACAACCAGGTGAGAATCTCATTGGTTGGGAATGTCACAAACTGAGCTCCCAGACTGGGTGTAGTAATTAGAATTCTGCAATGTGGGCCATTTCAGCGGCTCATTCTTTTCCAGTGTTCATCAGGCATTGCTTATGCACCCTCACGTTGCAGTCCACATCTCTTGGAGACAATCACTACTCCTCATTTTCGAAATACTTAAAGCATTAGGCATCAATTCTAAATCCGAAAGGGAAAGAGTTTCATCTGCCGGGAAATGAACTGGCACAGTCCTAATATTCCTGATTACAAAAAAATGTGAAGGGAACTCTCTTCCCAGTGGGAGAGAGTTTAGACTCTCCCCACTGAGTTTAAGATTCTCTCCTATCAGAATCCAGTGTGAGAGAGTTTAGAAAGTCTCCACAAGTCTCAACAGCCCCTACATTATTTTCACACAGCGACATGCTGATATAATGCCGATATCTGGATATCCAGGACAGATGCAGAGAGATGTTAGATGGTTATCGTGCAGGGAGACAATCTGAGTCACGCTGAGAACCACAACATAGAGCTCACAGGAGCCGATTTGAGATGTCTGCAGTCAACCATGAACAGTGAAGTTTTTTGTTACTTGTTTATAGAGGCGATGAGGGACATCCTGAGGCCTGTAAATGAGCTCAGACTCATGACGTTATGTGAGGGTGGGGGAGAAATGTTTGTATGAGTTTGAACATTTTTAATGTGATATTTGGTCCCACAATCATACATTTTTGCTGATCTCTGTAGATTTTGATTACCTTCTTTACTTGAGCTTTTTTTAAAAATGCAGTATGTTTCTTCCAGTGCTCTTAAAGGAAGTAAAACGGACAAAAGTTCTTTCTGTCAGAGTTTTAGGTTCTTGTTCCAAGAAGCTCTGTAATTAAGTGCTGCTTAGTTAGTAACAATAAAAATACTTTAAGAATAGCCTGGCAAAGACAACAAAAGAAAAATAATTTGATCTAAGTTGTTATTTAGTCCATGTTATAAAAATCCAAACAGAGCTCTGCCATGACATGTAGCATCTCTCCTCCCACGTCATACAGCTGAACAGGAAGTTTATTTCATGATTAATGGTGTTTAGAGTAGGAAAGCTGCTGTCCCGCACACAGACGACGTCACACACTGCTGGAAAAAGAAACACACTTGACACTATTAACATTGCAGTATATTCAAGCACTGTGTTTAGAAAAGATAATCTGGGGAATCCACCCTGCGCCTTTGTTTTCTGTTTGTGCCTCATTATGATTTAAAGCTCAAACACTAAACTGCAGCGAAAAGGCCGCTTGTGATCCAATTAGTGCTGGAGTTTGTGTTTGTTGTTATTTTGACCCAGCAGGCATCTCGATCTGACAAATGTTTAATGCTACTCCGGTCAAAATTTGCACAGTTGAGCAGCATAACAAAACTGTTATCTTAATATTAATATCAAGCATTAATTTAACATTTGCTTCACAGTCCAGTAATATATGACTCCGTTTTGGGTGCGGCGCATTTTTTTCTTCACATTTGTGTGCGTGTGAAGAGTGTTTGTGTAATGTGCATATACGCATCCAACCGTGTGTGCGTCCTGCCTTCAGCAGTAGACATTGTACTGCAGGGGATTCTGCGTCTACTGAACCTACTGGATTTTAAATAAATAAAACATGCCTTTGGCATTAATGGTGCATGTTTGCAACACAAAGCTTTAAATAAAATCTGCAGAATTGCAGTTGCTACTTGTAGCACCAAACAGAATTGCAAAAAGTATAAGAGCAGTGCAAGATGTGAGTCCTGCGTTGGGTGCCAGCATGACAGAACTGGCCAAAAATATGAATCATTTTGATGGATTGAATTCTTAGCACAGCCTTAATAAATAAGCTTCTTCCTGTCGATGATTACGTCATACTGATGTAAGAACTATGGGCTGGCCAGTAAAGGGTGCGCCCAGCAGCCAACACTAAAGCGTCTGAGTCATTTCTCATAAATGAATTGCTTTCTGTATCTCAATGTCCCGCTTTCTCTCCTTCATCAGGTCATGGTAGAGTTCAGTCCTCCAGAGAGATGTTTTATTGCAGCCACTGCATCTAATCTCCAAATGGAGCGTGTGTGTTTCCCAACAGCCAACTTGATTGATGGTTTATAACACTTCAGTGATTCTGATTTTGCTGCAGTGCTTCACGTGTTTCTCGCTTGTCAGATTTCTGCATTTTTATAGGCTGTGCGTGTTCGCTAGTGTCCTGCTCCTCAAGTTTGACATGGCTGTACGTTGGACATGCTCATTTGTCTTCACTATCCATTCTGACTGTGACCTGTTCCTGTTTTTTATTTTATTAGAATAGTTTATTTTCTTGACTCTTGAGTCCTAAAGAATATGTAGTTTCCCAAAATGAAAATGTCTCTGTACTGTGATCATTCACTGTAGTTCATGTGATTCCAAATCCGTATGACTTTATTTCACAAAAGCAGAACCTCCAGTAAGATGACACTGTCTATTTAAATTTCTCTAGGTCTCTAGGTATTTATGATTTTTGGTCTTTTCCACAGGGCACAGTATAAAAAAACGATAATGGGTGCAGGTCCATGCATTGTCCAATTAGTAAACAGAGTTGAAAACTTGCATATTTGATTTGACCCAGATTTGCCGCCACAAGCCTAGAAATTACTGCACATTAAAATTTTAGATTTTTACTCTTGAGGTAAAGTACATAAATCAAAATCTTGATGAATAGCTATTGGCCCATATTAAGCTAACACAGCAAATTTGCACGCAGGTGAGTGCCAGCAGGTAGATGCAATTTCAATCAAACGCTGCTGAATTACGGCTTTACCAATGCATTAGGATTCATCCTGAAGGGACATGAACCTCGTTATTGAGGTTAAAGAGTCCCTTCAGGCCAGAGTGCTTTATTAAAATCTCATCAGCCATAGTCTGCCAGTTGCTGGCTCAGGAGGAGGTCGTCTTCCTCATTGCTGCTGTGGCTTCAGGGGACGTTTTGCCACTCACAAATGTAACGGCAAGTTAAACAGTGTTTATTAGCCAATCAGGCCGCAGGCTTCTCCATTGCTCACAAAACATCAAAGAGCTATCTATAAAATGGTTGAATGTCATGCCGTTTGCTTGAAGCACTTAAAGCAAATGCACATGTCTAAATGTGCTTGGATTGTTTTTAAGCTTCAGTGCATTTTTGGGTTTTAATGTGCATTATATTGGCCCCCAACCCTGGCACAGATCTGACAGAAAAATGCTTGGCTTGCGATGTGATGGCTTGTTGTTGATGATTTGTTTGTTTTTGTTTTTCTATTAGAGGAATAGTTCACTCAAAAATTAATGACTTTGTTCATATCACTTTCTTTATTCTGCAAAAGTTATTTGACAAAAGATGTTACATTTTTGCAAGGACAATAATGTACCACCGGTTTTCTATTAATGTACTATAAAATACCTAAATAATATAGTGCACAAGTCATATTGTTTCTTTATTGTGCCCTTTTTGGGAGCTTGATGGCACCTGGTCACTGTATGACTTCATTGAAACAGGTTTTTGTTTCTCTTTTAACTCACTCTCTTTCTCTTGTGTTTCAGGAGAACAATGCTCGTGCTAATCTCTGTGTGCTCGCTTCCTATACTGAGTCATCCTGTCACTTTAGATTTTTAGGTTTGCAGGTTTTATGTTTGAGATTAAGATGAAGACTTTTATAGAGCCTCTCATTCTCTCTCTCTCTCTCTCTCTCTCTCTCTCTCTCTCTCTCTATCACTCTCATTCTCTTCTTATCATCTAATAGCATGCTCTCCTTTTAAGGTTGAATTATAATGCAAATCTGTATTCTAGGAACAATAAAAATTTGGGTTTATTTCCAATAATCTGTTACGTCACTACTTTCTTTCTACCTAGTGCTGGTTGACTCCTTGATTGTCCCTTGCTGCATGTCTCTACTATGGTCTACTTTATATTACTTTTTGACGTTGATAAAATCAGGTCAATAAATCTAGATGATGAATAGATGATGTGGTGAGGGAGATAAAGCATAAAGAATCCAGGTAAAATTTTGGGGCTATAGCTCATCCTATTTTATGATAATGGTTTATATTTTACATTGCCAACAAGATAATGTAGCACATATATATATATATATATGCATCATTTGATCTGGAGATGTGGTTAAAAAAAAGTCAGACAGCTTCTTCATGAACTGTACACAGGTCTAATTATCAAGTTGGCTCAAAGACTAATATCCTAATCCAGGTTGTGTGCTTAAGTAGGTGTTTTTGTAAAGTGAAACTAGGTCAAGGAGCTACAACACACCACTGTATTAATTCATGTGTGGTTTTCTCTGTCAGGTTTATCTGTTTATAGACTTGTCCTCTTTGTTCCAGAACATTCACTGCTGGATCTCTCGGTCTCTGTCTCTCTCTGTCTCTCTCTCTCTCTCTGTCTCTCTCTGTCTCTCTCTCTCTATGTCTCTCTCCCTCTCTATGTCTCTCTCTCTCTCGTGTGGTTGCTTGCTCTCTCACCTGATACTCTACATGTAGGACACCATAGTTTTGTAGAATCTCATCCCCACCCATCCTTTATGGACTTTGCCTAGACGAAATCTGGAACTTATGGAGCATGTGTTTTAGCAAGATCCATGCTATTTGCCCAAGTGGGATTTGCATGGTTATTTTTACTCAACACAATGAAAAATTTACACAGTGCTCACTGTGTCTTCTGCACAGATACGCACACTGCCTCGTGCTCTCCAGCTCTTTATTTAGAACAGGAGAGACACATGCAGTGGAGCGTAGACAGAGGAAATCAGAAGCTCCTGCCAGGCCCATAGGATCTAGGTTAGCTTACTCAGACTTGACCTGGACATGTACTGAGTCACTACCGTGTGCTAAGCAAAGCACATACTAGACCAGAGTAGACAGATAATACACCCCATCAGGGCAGATCACGTGTATTACCACTGAGTCAGGCACCCCAGGATAGAACAGAGGCATTATGGGTAGATACCTGGGGGGAGAGAATTTCTTGAAAAAATGTTTTGCTAGTATTAACATAACCCCATGTTGTGCTCTTGAGCTACCTGTCTGTCCCTCAGGCCTTCTGTGCTGTGACTAATCAAAGCTTTGACTCATGAGTCACTGCTTTAAATGGGATATATGATCCATCACCAATGACTGAAATGTAGGCAGTGGAGTTTTAACCAATATTAGAACCTTTCTGTGAGTTCTTTTCTTCTGGCATTCTTCTGCTTTTTAAATGCAGAAGGTCCTTGTCCTAGCTGGACTTAAAAGCTCAATGTAATTCTCCTACCACAGAGTTGTGCAAGCTACGAGCAGCCTGACCTAAAAATGCCTTAATGACTCACCTCTATAATGATTTCTCTATTACTTGTCACATCTGCTATGTGTAGGTCTGCTGGCTCTGCTCCTGCTGCCCGTTCTTCCCCTGCTGCCCCTAAGCCTGGGACACCGACAACTGCCAGCAAGACATCTACAGCCACATCCAGGCCAACTACTGCTACACCCAAGACACCATCGACTACTGCTAAACCTTCTCCTGCTAAAACCACAGCGCCATCTGCTGGCCGCACTTCCACTCCTAAGACCACAACACCTGTCAAGAAAGGTGGGCACCTCATGGAATTCAATAAATGCATGCATGTAGTTCACTTGTAACCATTATAACAGTAATATTGTTTTGTAATATGAGAATACTGATATTTTACATAGTAAATATTTAAATCTTCCATTTAGTACTGTATTTTCATAAAATACTTACATTCAGTTTACAGTATTTAGTTGCTTATTAATGGTTATATTCATTTCTATTTGAAGCTGTGATACTGAGTTGAAATTATATGTTCTCTTTTCATTAGATGTCAGTAAGCAGCCATCTACTCCAGCGGCCAAGAAGCCCACTTCTTCTCCGCTTACCCGGCCAGCACCAACCAAGACCATCAAGTCTGACACCCCTAAGTCAGCTTCCACTGTCAAGGCAGAATCAGCCTCAAAAAAACCCACCACCCCCAGCAAGGCGGCAGACGTTAAGACTAGTAAACCTAAGGAGAGCAAAGCAACACCTTCCAAGGAGGTTACTTCAAGCCCCAAGACCACAGGCAGCAAGCCCAGCACTAAGACAAGCAGCCCAAAGAAGTCAGTTGGCAGTAGCACTCCAATGCCATTGAAGGGTGGCCCAAAAGCTTCCCAGCCTGTAGACGCAGCAGCCACAGAGGCTGAGAAAAAGGATGTGGTACCCGCTGTGGTTGCAGCCACTTCTGCAGCTGCTGTTCTTGTTTCTGTGGTGACCTCTGAGGCAGCACCTGAAGACTCAGCTACAGCTTGTGTTCCTGCTGCCACTGAAGAGGCACCTGAGGACTTGTTTACCCAGGTCAATCCTGCTGCCTCTGAGGTGAAATTAGAAGACTCATTTACAACTCTAACTCCTGCTTCCTCTGAGGACTCTAAAGCAACTGAAGACAAAGTTACACCTGTTATTCCTCATGTTGCTGAGGAAACACCTGAAGACTCTGTTACACCTTTCAGACCTGAAGAAGCACCTGAAGACACAACTATGTCTGTCATTCCCCCGACCTCTGATGAAGTACAAGAGGAAACTGTTTCACCAGTGATTTCTTCTGACGAAACACCTGAAGAAGTAACTACACCTGTTGTTCCTCCTACCTCTTATGAGGCACGAGAAGAAACTGTTTCACCTGTCATTCCTTCTGAAGAAACACCTGAAGACGTAACTACATCTGTCATTCCTCCTACCTCTTATGAGGCACGAGAAGAAACTGTTTCACCTGTCATTCCTTCTGAAGAAACACCTGAAGACGTAACTACAGCTATCTTTCCTCCTACATCATATGAGGCACGAGATGAAACTGTTTCACCTGTAATTTCTGCTGCTTTTGAAGAAACACCTGAAGATGTAACTACATCTGTCATTCCTCCTACCTCTTATGAGGCACGAGAAGAAACTGTTTCACCTGTAATTTCTGCTGCTTTTGAAGAAACACCTGAAGATGTAACTACATCTGTCATTCCCCCTACCTCTTACGAGGCACCTGAAGAATCCATTTCACCTGTCAATACTCCTGTCTCTGATGAAATACCTAAAGAAACAACTGCATCTGTAATTCCCCCTACCTCTTATGAGGCACCTGTAGAAAATGTTTCACCAGTCATTTCTCCAGCCTTTGAAGAGGAACCTGAAGACACGGTTACACCTGTTATTTCGCCTACTTCTGATGAGGTGGAGCTTGTCTATCCCCAGGAAGTCCCCCAGATCATGGACACTTATAAAGATGAAAGTGCCATGTCTCAGCTGGCTGCTGAAGTAGACTCGGTCAGTCTGGAGGAGCCAGTGCCTGCTGTGTCTCCCCTGGGAACCACAGTACTGTCCCCACCATCCTCTCCCACCGGCCCACCAACCATGCCAGTCGAGCTCCCAAGCTCAGCTCCCTTCCTGGTCTTGCAGGGTTCAGCTGAACCATGGGCACAGAGCTCTTCACTATACCCCAGTACTGTGACCACAGAGAATGAGGAGCAGGATGAGGAAAGACAGCACGATGAAGAAAGTGAGCAGGATGATGAAAAAGATCAGGATGACATACAGATGCCCTCTGCGGCTGAGAATGTGATAGAAGACTTTGATCTGATGGGCTCCACTGGTGGGGATCACATCAAAAATGCAGCTCCAGTCTCCCCCTTGCAAGAACGAGAAGAGGCAGTGGAGAAAGCTGAAGAAGAGATTAATGAAGACAATGATGAGGAGGAGGAGGAGGACGAGAAAGAGGAAGATGAGGAGGAGGAGGAGGAGGAGGAGGAGGAGGAAGAGGAAGAGGTAAAAGAGATTGGCATAAAAGAATCAGTGCCCCAATCCGAGAAAGAAGTTGACCTTAAAAAGGGGGTGGAAGATTTTGCCAGCTCTGATTGGGGTATGATGCAATCAGATGACATGTACAGCAGTAACAAACGTGACTCAGAAGTGACATCTCCTTTTAATGCTGAAGACAGCTGCAGTGCTAAAGAGACAGGTGACTTCATCATGACCGAGGCAGACAGGGAACAGCCATTCACAGGGCCTCCTGGAATCCAGTCATTTGGTAGTGAAGATGAGGAAGAGGATGAAGACGATCTGAAGGAAGACATGGATCTAGCATTGGAGCATGATGATGAACATTACAAACAGCAGAAAGACTTGGAGGAAGAAGACAAAGATGTAGAGATGGTCCACAGGGGCATGGATGAGAGTGCACTTGGGGTTTGTAGAAATGATGGTAACGAAGATGATGATGATGATGAAGATGACAATGATTACAGAGAGGAGAGTCATCTAGATCTCAACGGCATGGGTCACACTGCTCCAGCAACATCTATGCCTTTGACAGCAGCATGGAGTAATTCCAATCCATTCTCTGATCCCTGGGCCCAGCCTTCTTCCGTCCTGTCTGAATCAAACCTGTCAGCTTCAAGGGTTCAAGATCCAGACACACTCACCAAATTCCCAGCCGATCCAGACACAACCACCACATTCTCAGCTGAACCAGATACACCCCCCAAATCCCCAGCTGAGGCTTTTCTGGACATGAGTCCACCCCTGATTCAGGCCTCCGAACCTCAGCCTGACCTCCAAGAGGAGACCGGGAGCTCAATCCCAGTGGAGTCAGGTATCTTGGCTCCTCCTGCCTTTGGAATGTCCCAGTCCAGCACCCTCAGTGGAACAGCCCTGGCTGCCCATAGCAGCAGTGAGACCAGCACACCTGAAGAGCTTCGAGATTATGACAGCAGCTCAGGTGTAGAGTCCCGATCAGACAAGCAGCAGACACCAGTCCCTGCCATGCAAACAGACATAGAGCAGGACCTAGGTATTCACCTAGAGCGAGGTGATGGGGAGGAGGAAGAGGCAGAAACGCTGCCGGCCGATGAAGTACTGGGTGATGCCGCAACAGCACCAGCCTCTGTACCATCATCACCGTCAACCTCTGGTGATGAGGCCAGTGATACAGAGGGTGAGATGCAAATCAATGATCCTGATGTTGCGATTGATGACAATGCCACAGATCCTCACAACCTCGCTGCCCTGGAGGAAGATGAGGAGGCTCCAGAACACATTGGAGAGGAAGATGGTGATACGCCTCAGTCAGCCAACTCTGTGGCCTCCTACGGTTTCGACTGTTCCGCGTCCATCTCCAATGCCCACTCTATGGCTGAGAGCTGTGGAAAGAGTCCAGGCATCTTTAGCCTGGAAAATGAAGAGCAGCTTCCGGAAGAGGCCAAGGATCCCTCTTTCATCAAGGAGCTCACCCTGCCAGCAGCTACTGCCTACAGTGATGACTTGTTGGGCTGCCCAGTGGATTTGCTGCCTATTAGCGAGCCCACAGACAGGGATGCTGGGTTTGACGAGCACTACATGCTGTGCAGTAAGACAGACCCAGGTGCCATGGAAATGGAAATGGATCCCGAGTCCCCCATGCACCTGTCACCCCAACATGGGGACGATTCTGACGGCCAGCCACCATACTACTCTGCTATATGTGATAAGACTGATAACTTTCTGGCAGGTAACGTATAAAGCCCCTCTTTTGGAATGCACCTTGTCTACCCCAAACCCCACGCTCCTACCCTGTGTCCTTCATTTCTTCCAACTGTGGGGTTGAAATGAATAGAAATATGTGATAGAAGGGGAAAAGAAAAGGGGAGCCATCAGGTGAGGGATTATAGCTTTGTCTGAGCTGCTCTCTGTTCTTCTATTACCACGGTGATGGTTATGATTGTATGGCTTAAACTTCTGTATGTACAGTAGCTATTCTCATTTTCTATTAGAATGTACTTTTTAAATAACACTGCGTTTCATGGCACCCCTGAACCTGCAATGTTAGACTAAGTTAAGGTGATGTCCTTTAATGAAAGGACAAAAATGCAAAAAAAAAAATAATAATAATAATAATAAAAAAAATAAACACTTGGTGGACTCCAACTACCTTTGTATTTATCCTACTGTTTTTACCAATCAAATGTCAATTTTTTATACTTTGTTTTTTTTCTTCTTCTTGTTTTTATTTGATTTGTTAAGATCCCTGTCTTACCTTAATGTTTGTACACACATCAGTTTTCCTGCACTGTAAAAGTAGCTTCACTGTCGTTTGAAACTTATTTCAGCTTTCTCTTTTAAAACGTGTTCCAGCACTAACTGTTTTAGCATTATATACAGGTTAGATATTCTTCAGAAGCTTTTCACGCTCACAGTGTTTGACATAGGGAGGTGAATGAGTGTTAGATGGCAGGTCATACATTTTTGGTTGTCTTTTATTAGTTTTGAGCTACTGCTGCAGATTTCTGTGAAGGATAACATAGATTCTCATTGGCACGTAAATTAAGTGTTTTAAAGTACTGGGCTCAGATTGACATGGATTCTTTCATTTACAGTTGTTAAACATTTGTACTTCGGAACAGACTAACTATTTCTGTTTATGGAAATTGAAGTGTTTTCCTGCATTTGTAAATCTTAAAATGATGCTTGCAGGTCAGTTTACTGTGAGTACCGGGACATTTCTACAAGAATTGGAAGTGCATGTGCAACTAATTAAGAAATTGTTATAATCTTGCTATGAATCCAGACATGATCCAGGGATGTTTGGATATTAATAATTCACAATAACTAAAAGGTTTTTCCCAAAATTCCATTAAACATCATTGCAAGACTGTCTGTTCCTGTTATTTTTATTTATTTATTTTTTTGAGTGGCATGATGGTCTATTTCATCTGAGTGTTCCTATGGTGTCTGATTTTGAATAGGAAATGGATATCTGCTGAAATGGTGTTTATTCCAGATGTATTTTTGATGAAATGACAGCCAGTGCTCATGGGCTATGATCTCCCTCTACTAAAGCATGTTATGCCCTCTAAACTCAACAACTGGACCCCACCCTGAAACCCCAGCACAACAAGGTTGCATGGTATCTTAAGGAATTGGTTAATGGGTTTCAAGAAATGCCCGTTTTCATCACTATACACTAAAGGATAAACACAAATGCAACACAAAAATTCCAAATCCTCCCTGAATGTTAATTTGGTTTTATGTGGGTTTTCCTCTTCTCAGAATGGAATCTCATCTCCTTTTCACTTCCTTCCTTTTTTCACCCACCTGCCATCAAAAATAGTCATTTTACATCAAAAATATCTGGAGGTGGAGGTTAGCCGAAGTACAACTTATGCTTAATTTGAAGAATGTCTATAGGTTTATCTCCTTGTCCTTCCTTTGAAACATATATTTTTCAGGTCATTTGTCTGAACTCTAGTTTATGCTGTTATGGAAAAACATATGTGGCATATGAGGTACATTAAGAAAAAGAATTGATTGCTCTTATCAAATTCTAACAAATCAAAAATTTTAATTAAATTCGCAAATCAATAGTTTTTTAGAGGTATGTGTTTATGTATCATTTACCCTTTAAAAATGCCCTTTATTAATGGAAATCAAGCGCTCTTTCATTCCCGTAACATTTGGTTTGTTTTATTTATTCTATTACTATATATGACTTTTTATATATTATCAAATTACTTAAAAAAAAACACTATCCAGGTATAAATGCATTTCATTTATTTGTACAGTAAAAAATTGTCAATTCTTTTATTTTTAGCCCAGTTACTGCTCCAATGAATCAGGCCCTATCCAACCCACTCACATTCTTGGATTGGTTCAAATATGACTCTTATTAATTGGATGACGTATCTGTAGGGCCCCAAATGACACACAAACTCTAAAAGATTTGCTGAATTTTTTTACACAGTTAAAATATTTTCAGTTAGAAGTGCTGAACTATTCTGGTGAATCTCACTTGTGACATTTTCTGGTTTAACATTGTAGATTGAATATTACTTGAAAGGAATATTCTAAGTTAAATACAAGCTCTGTCCATGGCTTCTCTTGGTGGTCCAATATACATTTTTGTCTTTAAACACCAGATTTTCTTCTTTTTTTTTCATATTCAATAGCACACCACAGATGCAGTAGATGGTGCTTAAGATCTATTAAACCCAGAATATTCCTTATGCAACTGTTTGATAGTTTTGAAAAATACCCTGGCGTGTTTTTACAGGAAAGATGTGTGGGAAAACCCGATTCCTGAATTCATCAAGAGTCTGTCTAATTTGTTCTTTGGTTTATGTTTTCTTTCATTGTCTGCATGTTCCTCTTTCTGTCTGTGCTTTTCCTCTATTACTGTTCGGTCACACCCTTCTTCATAACGAATGCCTCTGTCAGTAAACACATATTGCAAGTGCTCTTGACTATCCACAGGGAAAGCCGGGAACACTATACAGACTGGCGAGCACCAGCTTTCACTGAGCCAACAAGAGAATGGTAACTATCCAAGGCTAACCCAAGAGCTGAATGACAATAACTACCTTGCCCCCCTGCCGCACACCCACAGGCATCTACAGCAGCCACTGCCTCGTATCAACATTCAACATGTTGATGCTCCTCCGAGGGTCCCACCGACTCCATTGATGCCTAATGTGCAGCTGCGACGGCTAGAGCAGCACCAGTTGCAGTTGCGCCACATTCGGCAACGCCAGGAACAGGAACGGCTACACCGGCTGTGTCTGGAGGAAGAAAGGCAGCGGTGGGAGCAGAGAAGGGCACTGGAGAGGCAACGCCGAGAGCTGCTTCAGTTGCAGATGCAACAACAACAGCAGGAACACCGACTCCGCCGACAGCTCCTGCAGCGGCAGCTTGAGATGGAGCAGCAACAGAGACTCAAACAGCCGTCACAGGTGAAAGGGCAACCGTGTCTCCTATCACCCTCATCTGGACTCTGCACCATCTATGAGGCCATGGAGACCAGCGAGGAGGAAGAGGAGAATGCAGAGAACCAATCCACCAGCAACCAAGGTTCCCCCAACCAGACAGGCCATTCCATCCCGACAGACCTACCGCTTAGAATGGCCAACGGAAACCTTCGGAGACCGCCTCCGCAGGAGCTGGACTGGAACACAAAACTGGACATGGTCCAGCAGCTGATTAACCAGGCTATGCTTCTGACCGGGGAGAATGGCTGTCCTCCGCTCCTGTACCTACCTGGGCAGGGAGGGGGCATCCTCAGCCCCCTAGAGAGCAGCCTGTGGCCACACATCATGTCCCACTTCGACTGCTCCGCCGCAACAGTGGCCTCTGTCAGTAGTTACTCCCCCAGCAGCCAGGCCAATTCCCCACAGGGCGACTGGACTGTGGTGGAACTGGAGACACACCACTGAGTGTCTGAGCACCATTAAACCCAGCATGTGCAATAACAATACAATATCAATCCTCTATCCCAAACCATTATTGAAACACTAAAATATTCAAAAGCCGCACCTGCATTTTACCAAAGCCTTCTAATCGGGCTTCATGTGTACTCATCCATTCAGAATGTAGTCATTTTGAGTCTTCAATATGCAAACATCTTCCTGAAAATCTTTGGGTGTCATTGTAGCATAAACTCCTACCTATAATTTCTCTTCCTCAAACATATTTAAACATTTAAACTACTCATATTTATGGATTAATAGAATTTTATTAATGACTTAGTCAACACGAAAAATACATTTACTTTGTTCTTGGTCATATTGTAAATGACTGTCATCACTTTCATCAAAATGTAAGAATCTGCTAAACGTTTGAAATTGCTTTTCTTTTTAGCTGATTTGGGTTATTAGTTAATTAGTTTAACAACAGGCAAATAGCTAATTAGGCACTGTTTTAGGTCTGTCTTTCCCAAACCTGTTCTCCAGGAGTATACATTTCGGACGTCTAGCTTATCTGACCCACCAATTTCAAGTCTTGCAGTTTTTTTTAATATTCAGATGAGTTGATGTGATTGATTAGGAAGAGTTTGAAAATGTTTAGTGTTGGGGAGCCTCAAAGAGTAGGTTTGAAAATGGTTTTGAGCAACTATTGTAAGTAATATTGCCTTTCATAACACAGTATTTAACAGTGGTTATTAGTTTCAACAAGGGAGTAGTTCCTCATGATTGACTCCATACTTACATCCTGGTCTGGCTCCAATTTAAATGGACACTTTTCTCAATCTAATCAATTATGTTGGTTTTAACTATTGATCGAAGGCCCGACAGTGAAGTTCTTATGGCCAAACAGATTTGGTCCTGATTTTTTGGTCCTGGATAACCTATGTGACTGCATTTGCCAAATGGTCATATTTAGACTTAACTTTCTGTTCGTCTCTGTTTTAATGACAATTAATAGAGACTTTTACATAGATATAGATGCATAGATATAGATCATCCATTCTGTTGGGTTAAGGGTAATGCTTTGTTGTTGTCTAAGGACTGTTGACCTCATGCATGGCTTCGGACAGAGCTGCTCTGTTTGCCATTCTCTTTCAGCTGTGGGGGAAACTCTTCTCTCTGACATTCCTGGACCATTACCTCATTTCCTGGGTCCTTCTTGTTTCAATGGGTTTCCTGGGTTACCGATGATGTCATGGCAACTAGAAAAAAGGAGGTGTCTAAAAGACACATGAGGTAGGGGGGGAGGTTGAGGTTCTCTACTAAAGACAGAAAGCTTTAGTAAATGAGTTGTTTGTTGTCAGTGCCATCAATCTGATTTTCTTGAAATGCTGCGGAGGGTATATTTTTATACAGAGTAGAATAAACATTGTCTGATGGAGTGTGTGCCTGCTGACAAGAATTACTATTAGTATTAAAATAATTAACATTTCTGTTATATTTTCTACGGCACTTTCTGTTTTTCATTTTCTAATTTCTTAGCTTTTGTTCATTTTTGTTAATGTGTATTGTCTTCACTTTTAGAAACGCTAAATCTTTTGGGTCTTGACTAGACCTGTTGCAGTAGCACCATCTACAGATGAATATGATATGGTGTTGGTTTCTTAAGACAAACCAGTTTGTTCAACAATTATGCTATATATATTTACATGATATTATATTTAGGAATATATTATGTAGCCACCAGTTAAATGTACTTTCTGAGGTAACCGTTTTCTGAGGTAAACTTTTTTTCCCTTTCCTTAATATTCCATTTATTTATTTATTCATAAATGAATGAATGAATGAAGATGTAAACAATCACATGGGACAATTGTACCATGTTATATGGGTGTGTTAAATGTTGATTATAGGAAATAGTTCTAGTTTCCTTTTTTTCTCTATTAAAATCATAAGTGCAATGATGATAGATGAATTAGATACAACAACATATTTAAGATTTATTTCCTTAACATGTTTATTGTAGTATTTTAAACATTTAATTAAGGAGGAGTGGAACAGTGTACACACACATATGCTATAGCCTACTATAATTTATCGTCAAGTAATTAGCTGCAGAGTTGAATACTTTATAAAGACAGAATAAAACTTCATTATTCCACGAAATATATATTTCAATATCTTTTTCTTTCTTTTTTTTTTTTTCAAAAAAACATATTTCAGGAATTTTTGAGATGTGATGTTTGATATATTTGGCATTACTGGTGAAGGTTGAACGTTTGGATGAATACTCTACATCATTATAATATTTCACTCACCTCCATGCCATCTTTTCATACTGTGCTCTCTTTTTGTCCTCCGGCTGCATTTATCTGTGTCCTGATGAAGTGAGTCCAGTAGTCGTTCATCAAGCATGCTACTCAACAGTAGCCGCAGTGAAATCACTCGTTCTGTAATAACTAGCCGATCCTTCTTAAAGGTGTTAGGGTTTTCCCCATCTTTACTATCAAGTCCGTCTTGTGTGTCATCATGACCATAGTTGCTGTGTATGATATTTGGCTATCAGTTTACAGATACTTAAATACTTCCTATAACTAATAAAACATTCTAACAAACATAAGAGATTTACGCTAACTCTAGCCATAGCTAAGCTAGAATTAGCCTACCTTTCTCGAACATCTCTTTGCTGGCTGGTGTGATGATTGCAATGCTACAATACGAACGAACTTTACTATGGACATAAATACCCCATTTGGGGAAAGAAAAGAAAAAATCCTACTTTCAGTAAGTTACAGTTCTCGCGCCAAGCACCACTAAAACGGTTAATCACTGCCTTCATGCTAATTATTCACCCGGTCTTGTTTGATGTATTTTATATATCCTAGTTTTTATCCTATTTAACGTTTTAAACAGATGTATTAACATTTATGCTTAGTTCTTATTAGAATCAGCTACATTTTTTATACAATGTGTTGGAAATTCGAGCTTCAGTTTGAGCTGCCGATTTTTCATAAATTTTTTAAAATCAGTTTAACAGTTTTAAACTGTCAGTTTTAAATCTGACTTATCAAATAATGCTTATGTTGACTGTATTATGTGCTAATAAATATAATCCATGCGTGCAACCCTGCTGGGAAAAAAACAACAAACAAAAAAACACTAGAAACCATCAGATAAATTGTAATGGTTTCCACTACAAATATGATTACAAAT
Source organism: Acrossocheilus fasciatus (assembly GCA_036784905.1). Lineage (NCBI taxonomy): Eukaryota > Metazoa > Chordata > Actinopteri > Cypriniformes > Cyprinidae > Acrossocheilus > Acrossocheilus fasciatus. The sequence continues at coordinate 6,844,413 of CM071940.1, read as the reverse complement.
ATTTCAAACCGCCAAGTTTTAACCATTAAGACCATTAAAAAAAAATGCTTTTCTGTTGTGTGTTTTGGGACATTGTATGTTTAGGGGTTTTAACAAGCCACCAATCAAAGGCAACAAATTGCCAGTAGAAACCCATTACAGTTTCCATTAAGACCAATGTCCCATTATAACCAGTAAACCATTACAAATTTTGTGATGGTGTCTATTGTATTGTTTATTTTTATTTAATTTTTTTTTTTTTCAGCAGGGAAATAATCATAAATTACGCAGAAACCTTCTCTATATTTTGAAGATGGGATTAATGTGTTATGTTCTCTATATTTTGAAGATGTGATTAATGTGTCTGGAAAAAATTAATAAAGTCACATTTACTGGTATGGGTACTTTAAACCTCCATTAACAAATCTTTTTACAACGATGGTGTCAATATGATCCACAAGGGGGCGCATTTTACAACTAGAACCCATAAATCAGGGGTCATCAAACTCGGTCCTGGAGAGTTTAGCTCCAACTTGCCTCAACACACCTCCCTGGAAGTTTCAAGTATGCCTAAGACCTTGATTAGCAGTTTCAGGTGTGTTTGATTAGGGTTGGAGCTAAACTCTGCAGGACACCGGCCCTCCAGGGCCAAGTTTGTAACACCTTTTGTTTCAGCGTCTGTAACTCGCTGAATATTTGAGCTGGAGTGCTCAAACTTTTATACAAAGCACCCACATTTGTTCACTACAAAAGACACCAATTGAAACCTCTGCAAGAATATCACAGCCCTTATAAGTTGATGTTAAATACATGGAGGGTTAAATACCCACTGCAGGGGTAGGTTGTAACACATGCTGGGGTAAGTTGAAAAGGATCAAAATAAAGTTTTGTACGTTTTCAAACTTTTCATAAAGTTTGGTTCAAAACCAGGTTTATTGAAACAATCTAAAAGAACAATACAAAACAATTTTAGATGACCTTTTCGGATGTATTTAATTATAAAACACTTTATAATCTATAATAACATTTATTAACAATGTATTTAATATTTCCTCTAAACTTCCTTCTATATTTAGACAAGCACCTGCAATTCTGGCCAAATTAAAGATACGTTGTGTGTGAATTTGCACATATTACTTTGCAAAAATGTTTGCAGTTAGTTTTTAATATTACATTCTTAAGGACTCTATGCTTACATTTCTTTTCAGGAGCACTAGTGCTTAATAAAATCAATAAATAAAAAATAGGAACAGACCTTCTGATCAATGACAGGAGGGTCATTCCTGGGATTCGGTAACTTGGAATATACATGTTTTTCAACTTCTAAATACCACATCATTAGGCACATATCAAACCATCATATTTTAATATATCATATTCAAAATATCATATTTTCCCACCTCAGGCATTAAAGACCTTTTATCAATCTGAGTTTTTTCCAGCTTTTTTTTTTTTTTTCTCAACCCTGTAACGGACAAAATGGGATTGGTTTAAAAAGGATTTTACACAGAAATCGTTATAAAACAAACATCTACCTACTGCTCTTGTGTCCCTGATAGCAATTTAATGATAAATGATCATCTTTTTCACATTTTTATAGGACTGAAGCTAAAAATATACAAATTGTGTGTCTACAGTCTCTTTATTTTTGTAAAAAATATTTTTTTAATTAAAAATGTTAACTAAAACCACAATTACTGTTTTAGCCCTTAACATGTCAGATGGTAATCAGCAAGAAATACTTTTGTTTTTAATTGTCTTCCCTATATTTTTCTAAAAATATTAATGTGACAAGGTGTAATGGGGTTGAAGACTGTAACACATTTGAAGGGATACATTGCCATAAATTAAAATTTTTGGGTTCTTTTCTCTCTCATATTGTCCTCTTGTTTCTGGGTCAACATATCTGCATGGCCAACATTGTCTTTCTGCTGCAAATGTGGGCACAATTTCTGATGTATGATGCTTGTCCTCGTTTAAGTGGACATATTACGTCAAAAATTCTATTTAAAACAAAAATATGAGTTGTCATGATTTTGGAGTATATATATTTACTGAAACCATGACTATTTTATATTTTTTCATTAAAATTATTAATAAATGAAGCAAATAACTCAACCCTGTAACAATCAGAAATACATATATTTGTGATGGGGTTGAGTGTGACGGGGTTGTGGCCACTGCTGCTCATGTAGCATGGGAGAGTAGACCATATATGGCAGCAATAAAATAAACACATTGTATATACTTATGAATGAAAATAAAATGTTGTAAAAGTAATAATTTTCCATCTTAATTTTATATGACGGGGTTGAGTTGTTAAGCTTGACAGTACCCTCCCTGACTATAACATGCCTCAAAAATACTAATAAAAAGTATGATACCACTAACCATTTTCGGCACCACTATTAAAGAGACCTGAATGAAGTCACATATGAGTGGAGACTAAATTATTATGGGCGAAGAATGGTTAGTGTGACGGGGTTGAGTTCAGACTGAGTTATAACTTTACAGTCTGTTTTTTTTTTTTTTTTTTTTTTTATCAAATATTTTGCATTTTTTTAGAAAAATATTTTTTACAAGAAAGGAACACATGTAAATGTTTACATTGTTGCCAAAAATCACAGACACTGTGCACATTTTGTTAATAATTTTCAAAGTATAAACTCAGGGACATTACAAAATACTTGGTTCAAGATAGATATAAGACATTATTTTATGCCAAAAATATAAAAATGCAATAATTATTTTTATTAATTATAATGGGCATCCCAAAGTTTTGTGAAAAGCTTCTAACAATTCATTTTGGTGAACCACCACTTTAGAAACTCTGGGGGATTGAAATATTACCGAAATTAACCTTCCTATTGATATTTAACTCCTTGAAGTTTTTTTTTTTTTTTTTTTTTTTTAAACCTTTGTAATGCCATTTTCAAACTTTATTAAATGTGTGTCATCTTTTGTGCCAAAAAATTTAGATTTATAAACTTTTATCAAAAATGTTTAACTACACAATAAATTCAATTAAAATAATAAGATATAACAATAATAATCAGGAAGAATAAGTTTCCAGTCAAATGAAATCATCATCAACAAATTATTCATCTTTTTTAATGGCACAGAAGAGCACAAATGTGGCATTAAGGAATATTTACAGAATTTAAGAAATTTTTGACAAGACACAGAGGTGGCATTAATGCATCTCATAATTAAAATGTTATGAGATTAATGTTTTAAATATATATAATCAATGAATTAAATGACTCAATTTATACTTTAAAAATGAAACAGAAACTGCCAGTAGGTGGCATCAAGTCACTGTCTTTGACACTGAATCATTCATTCAATCGATTCGTTCAAAGGGCTGATTCATTTAGGAACGAAGCAAGTGACTCTCTTTATGAATGGATCATTGAATCATTGACTCACTAGATTTGTTCAAAAGCAAAGATTCATTCATAAACGAAACAGCGCTGTGTCAAAGACTTGCGCAGAGGCTCAGCTGTGACTTTGTTTTTTAACTATATTTTTGTTGACGAAATAGAGCAAAATAGACAACAGTGTTCCTAAAATGTAAGTCACTTAATATTAACTTTTGTATAAAATCAAAAATGTCAAAAACTGTTGTATAATTTCAGTTTCACATTTGCAAACTCTCTATAGCTAATCATTAAAAAGCTGTTACCCTCCCTTCATAGCTGTCTCACAAATTTCCATTTGCACACTGAATATATTATTTACATCGTCTTTTCAACAGATAAAATATAGAAATCACTTTAATTTCCAAATAAACCTAAATTGGAAATGAACCAAGCCCCCCCCCCCCCCCCCCCCCCCATAGAATAGGCCTAACATATACTATATATAGGCTATTAAGGAGACGTGTTTGCCGCGATAATTATCCAAATAGCATAAGCTAACGTTACGTCTTGCAGATGTAAATGCAAACGTCAAATAGACGTCTCTGTGATGTATGTGTGCTATCAGGGTAATTGCAATGCAAGTTCATAGTTCTCTGTTGTTATTAAATTAATTGCCGGGGTATATATTCCTAGAGCATCAATGTGAATTTGACTTCGCATAAAGCTCAACTCGTGTTTTAAGACGATTAAAGTGAAAACGAAAGCGCAGTGTTCAACGACACAAACGTCCATCACATGACCGCGCTCCCTTGCGCGCAGGCGGCTGGTCGAGCGCCAGGGCGCGTGCCACCGGGGCTCGAGATCACCGGGTGACGGTAGGCTACTGCGCGTGCTTTAGTCTCATCGCAGAATGACGGTGGCAGGACGCTCCTGATGAACCTCTCTTGAGCGGTGAACCGTTCAGTCGATTTGGATTCGATCGTCCGGAGATGCACTTTAGGGTCTGATTTTGGACTTCAGTGTACCGTGGATGCATATCTGTCCCAGACGCAAGGAAAACACTTTCCCTTTATTCATTATGCTACACATTCATCAACGCGATCCAGCCTAAACCGGGCGACAAATAAAACTAATTACTCTGCTTCATCAAGGGACTTCACGACACGCTTTTTCGCAGAAATGGCCCCTTGGATTTGATCTTTATGACCGAGAAAAGCAGCGCAACAGGACGCAGTTCATCGCACCTGCTTCATCGCCGTATCGGGTATTTAACGCTCCACTGCCGTTATGATGCGCCGTTAGAGTGAAACTGAAGCTGCTCAGGTGAGAAGCAACGGCATCTCCGCTCCCTGTCACCTGAGATGGCCATCAACAAAACCGGCTCCATGCGTGTAAGTTTAGACCATCTGTCGCTGCTGTGAATGAGCCGCGATGCTCGAATGCACTTCACATAATCTATTCTTTATTAGTCTCTGTGCGAGCGCGCGCTGTCTTAAAAGCTGCTTGAATACTTCTGCAAATGGACACTAAACAGATAGAATGTAGGCTACATATTATTCTGTCTCTTGCTACCTTAGTAGGCTACAGGTAGCGAAGACTGGGTTATTTATCGCACTTTTTTTTTACTCAGCGATAGGGTTGGTTTATTTTGCATAGCGGCAAAAGACAAAACTGCAGTGCGCTTAAACAGAACGTTATCGTGCGAACACTAATATATTTATCGTCCTTTGCGTGAACGGACCTTTAGTGTTCTCGTTTTGGATTATAGACTGTAAAAAGAAGCAGGTGGACATTAGGTGAACTCTCCTTTGCCCTCAGTCACCCTTTTTGAGGATTTACTACAGTGTTGTGTTTATATAATGAGCTCTGTGAAAATTATTTCTCTTATTTAGCATTTGGACTGCAGTGCAATCTTGTTGCTGGCGTAATTTACCTAGATTTGCTCTTTGTTGTACAGCAGGTTTGTCGTTTGAAGTGCTGGTACACAGTGTGGTCAGCAGCTGCTTCAGGCTTGTTTACATGATTCCTGGAAATGTACCCGTAACAGTGACGGTCTGCCAGCATGTCTCAGGAGTTTCAGAAGAATATCTCGGCAATAACTGAATTGGTTTCTCTCTGGTGTTTTGCAGAACACTTGTTGTGTTGTTTATTGTGGTCATCAGGCTCCATTATGCAAGCCCCACATATGAACCATTAGGGTGTGATCAGATGAGGAAAATGAATTGTTTCTTGAAATGTACAGACATCATGAAATCAAAATAGGAGTTTATTTGTTTATTTTTATACATGAGACCGTTTATGTGTTATTGCACTATAAATGTAGACAAATAAACCTGTAGCTATTAGCTGCACACATGCAGTCCTTCACTTCAAGGAAAATAAACCACATTTATTGATGTTTTTATATTCTTGTTTATAGGGGCATAAGCATTTTTTTGTCATGAAATGGCTTCTAGAATGAGAATCCCTGAATTATAATTCTTTCATAATGGAAATAGTTGATGGATCACAAAACAGGTCTTAAAATCCCACAGATGCACATTGAAAGAGGAACCCTAGTAGTGTGAGACTCAACAGAAAATCAGGGCCCTGTGTGACATTGATGTTTCAGCTTCATCCAGGGAAGAATTAAAAATTAAACAGCTTTTTTGAGCCGATCTTGCTGTACCGTAGACGGGAAACTGTATCAGCTGGCTGGCTCAGCTGTTCTCTGTCAGTACGGTATGTGTACCAGTAAGGTTTTAGACTCGGTTTTAATGTTTCAGCACAAATGTTAAACTGAACTGATGGTCAGAAGTAGAAAACACGCTCTATTCAAGATGATTGCAAATGCATTTGGCTATACTTTTTATTTTGCCATGGTTGCATTTTGAGTGCAATTTGAAATGCAGGTACATGTGGCTTTTAAGTGTTGCCACAAAAGACGTTAGCTTAACCTCCTGTTGTGTTGAAAATCTGAATTTTACTTTTGTGTTGTGGGTCAAACTGATCCCCGGTGGTTTCTATTTGCCAACACTATGAGAAAAACTAAAGATTCGTATAAAAACAGGATAAAATATGAGACATCTGAACTCTTACACCCTTTGTGTTGTGGGGATATTTTTGTTTAAAATTAGCTGCACAGACACAAAATAAAAACACGTCCTTGATGTTTTGATTGACTACTTGTACAGTGACTATTTGCACACAATTAGCTGCAAGTAACTGCAGCTAACCATTAATATCTAACAGTGTAAATAGTATTAATCGCTATTTGTACTTGGTGTAAATAGCCTCTGCCTTTATGTCTGGTTCTCAAAACCTTGTGAGGGTAAACTGGCTTTCACAGAACAACAAAAATCATTATTTCACAAACGTTTAGACTGTGAAACTCAAATAGTTGTAGAAACGGCAAATTCTCCATGGATGACTCCTGAAAACCAGTCTTTAGTTTTAAGTCTTGCGTTTCATATTTTTGCTGTTTTTCGAAGTGTTGATTTTTGGTGAATAACATGGGAACCAATGGGGGTCAATTTGACAACAACACTATTTTGATGTAACCAAAATTTGTACCAAAACACTTTCCAAAACACATCTGTTTGTTAAAACTATGCATGTGCATTTATGACCTTTTAAGAAGAAATTAATAGTTTACCGATTTTCAAGCAATTAAATAGAATATGGGTCAAATTGACCAACATGACAGGAAGGTTTAGCATGTTAAATGACACATTGCTTGCAATCACGTCTGACTTTGTGTACTTGTTTGGTATGTTTCTCCTGGTGAGATTTATCTGTGAGGTGTTTGTGTAACTGGCCCGCTCACTGGAGAAAGATCCGTGATCCTTTTAGCCTGGCTGTGTCCCTCTTCACCCCCGGCTTTTGCAGCCCATTAGATGCATTAAAGCTCATTGCACAAAATCAATAACCTGCTGTGGGTCGTTCGCTAAAACAATTGTCCAAATGTTTCTCTTCTGCGAGGAGAGCAGAAATCAGCCCTAATGTCCTCGGGCTCATTGAGTGTCACCGCTGGTAATGCGAGCGCACCCGTTATGAGCTTTCTGTCCATTGTGATTGGAGAGAAACATCTTCGACGGCTTGAAGGGCCCTTATGGTGAAATTCACCACCATCTGTTTACATTACAAGAGAAACATGAGCGCCATCGAAACGTAATGAGAGACAGTGATGTTTTGACAACACTTGAGCACATTTTGACCACCTCATTTGAAACCAATGTTGTAGATTTGCACATGAAAGCTTGATGCAAATTTCTGCATCGTCACCCTAGTTTAGTGTTGATGCCAGTTGATAAAGTAGACTTTTAGACTCCTGCTTTTTAAGGCAAGACATTACAGGTGAATAGGATAAAGAAAGAAAAAAAAAACTAATAGATATCATACTTCCCCAACTGATTAATCACAGTATAAGACAATAGTTTTCTGAAATGCTGTGTTTAAATATGCATTAATTAAATATGCATTAATTTGAATAAATCTGAACAATGGATAAAGTCAGGTTCAACATTCTTGTTTCATTTTGTTGACATATTACAGTAAAATATTTTGACTGAGGGTATTTTGGATTTTTATTTTTATCATGCTATATATCAGGAAAAAAAACTGTCAACATACAGAAAAAACAAAGCATTTTGACCATGCTTTAGGAACAACATGTTATAAATCACTGCAAATGATATATGAACCCCTCAGGAACAACCTTAATAAAACTGCTAAACTTGAGAAATCTGAGTGCTGCAGAAACAAACTCATTTTGAGAAAATGACTTTAAAGATATGTCAAGCTCCTAAAATGACAAACAAGCATTTAAACTTATGTGCACAAGACATGTGTCCAGGTTCGGCTTAAGTTTGAACATGAAGAAACATTTCCTTTTATGTTCCACAAAATTAATAGTTATCCAGGTTTGGTGAGTAAATGACAGAATTGTTCTTTTTGGGTGAACAATCCTTAAAATAATCTCAGTAGTGACAGCAAAGTAAAAGCATCATTTAAAGCAAATATTCATCATGATCTGGGTCAGAGATGATGTAAATGTAATCAGCTTTTCTTTTAATAGAATTCGGTGAATTATTATCCCTTTTTGTTCTGCGGTAAATCCTGACAAAGTCCAAAAACATACATGCAGCCTTTCAATGTGAGTGATCCGTTATTATGGTTAGAAGCCTAATCCATAGAATCTTAATAACAGCAGGATATACCCTGTACATTCAGGAAATGATGTCAGATGCTGTGCCACAATTTGTTTGACTGCTTCAGGATGAACCCATAGCACTAGCTACGTTTTCTATCCATGTATTTTTATGAACGTTTTGGGGTAAGATGCTGGATGGAATTGCCAAGATGTCCATAAAATCTTAAACCGCACATAAAAATTGTATGCACTCAATTTTGCACAAGTTTATTTTGCTACATAGCTTCTGTCTGCCCTCCTTTTTTATCCACAGATTCCTCAACTTTCTAAAAAGAGCTCAAGCTCAACAAAAAAGCTAGGAAAGCTTTACTCTCTGGCTATTTTTGAGTCTTTGGTGCACTTGTTTAATGTTTACAGCACTTTTGCATGACATCCTCAAGAATAATATGAGGAAGGAATTCAGAAACGAGACGCGCAGAGTGAAAATATTAGCTATTAATATGCAAATATTTTCAGTTTTTAACATATTTGAGGTGCTGTGCTTCATTTTATAGACCCTAATAAAATTATTTATACATTATTTTTTTTAACATTGCTGTGCTTGTTTTTTTCTTAACTCGCACTTTGCTGTTACACCAAACGTTTGAGTTATACATATATAATTTTATATATTACTTTTATTATACAGTGTGACATGTTGTTGGAACTAATTCACGCTAGCTGACATTATCAATTTCAATGACTTTGCAAAAAACAAAACAAAACAAACAAACAAAATACGTCTTGAGAGTCCAAAAATATTTATTGCCTGATGAAGCAATTATAATATAGTTAGAATGCCTCTATAATTCAAATAATGAAAGAAAAAAAATCCTGTGTGAAATCCCTGTGAGTTTTTATTTCTTATCTTTATATGATCTAGGCTAGTTAAGTAATATCGAACAAGAATCAGCACATGTGCATGATTGCAAATGTTAAATTAAGTTTATACTGCAGTTCAACAGACAAGTTAATTGAGTGAGTTATATTTTAGACACATTTTGTCTTTTTGCCTGTTTTGCAGATGAAATCCAAACAAAGCAGGAGCAGAGCTGATTTGCGTCTCAGAGCAACACTGCAGTGTATCTGTCTTGAATGAATCTGTTTTTGAATGAATCGATTAAACCAATTATTCTGTCAGGACCACTATCGTCAAAGATGATTGACAATTAGCATACAGTTTGGATTGGCGGTATGGTTCTGTTCTGGGCAAGCCTAGCAGCCTAGCAGTGATAACCCCCAGAGTAAACAGAACAGAACCAACAAAAGTATGCAGATATCGTTAAAGATCAGTAATTTTTGTACATTTTAGAATTAGTCTGATTCAAAGGAGAATCGGAAGACTGGATCCTGACTGACAGAGGAGGAGCTGGGGATGGAGGAGGGTAATTAGCTATAGAGCAATATGAAAACTGCTGATAAAATGCGGGACCTTATGTATGGATGCTTAGATAGGTGTCGTATTCCTATAGGTAGATGGGGATCAGCTGAGAGTCAGCTGATGCAAGCTTGACTAACGTGACCTGCCAGAACTAACGGTACGCTTTATTTTAATGATCCTTTCATAAAGAGAGTCAACTTGCTTCGATTCTAATTGAATCAGCCATTTTAAAATAATTGTTTGATTGAAGGATGCAATGAATCATTCATTAAAACAGACAATTGCTGCCACTTACTGGCGGGTTTAGTGTCTTATTTATGTATCCATGACAAGCCTAACCTCTTAACTGTCACCCCCCCCCCCCTTTTTTTTTGAACGTAGACTTAAAAGTGCACTATTCAAACTTAAATTGTTATAATTCATGAACACTTTTGAATAAAGACCTACGGTTGGTCTCTTTTTTAAGAAGACAATCAGCAGATTATTGCAGAAGTGAAATCATTTAAAAAAATTAAAGTAAAAAAAAAGTTATAGAAGTTTAAATTTAAATTAAAATAGGTTTTAATCCAAATTTGTCATAAAATTAAAGCCATATGTCTAAATAAGTTGTGTTCCAAATTTGAAGGTGATATAAAAAAAAAAATGAGGTTACTATGCAATTTTGTTTAGGCGTTATACCACAAACAGCCACCGGGTACCATCCAAACTCCATTGAATTTTTAAAATGCATTTTTCTGTCACAAATGTACAAATGTCTCTCTCAGTATTACTCCTATCACAAAATAACCACCAAATATGGAATCTTGAGACTCAGACATTTCCGATGATATCTATTTTGTCAAGATTCTAAAAAGGTTTGATTCCAAAAGACCATAATACATTTTGTAATATAACACCCCACACTAAGGGGGAGGAGCCGGCTAAACGATTTTAAAGTACCATTTCTATGGTAACGCAATGTCCGATTTTCACAGGATGAACTTTGAGGTTTTAAGCTTTCAAATGATATATAATATATGATGTTTACCAAAACGAAACGGAAAAAAGGAAACGAATAGAATTTTTGTGACGAAGGTCAGAGCTCCTGTTATGGTTTTGAGGTGCACTCTTATTACTTATTACTGAACTTATTACTGTTCCTACCTAATTTTTTAACAACAAACAGTGGTAAAATATCTATTTAGGAGTCTTAGACCTTTCCAACGATATATAGTTTGTCATGATTAGATTAGGATTTAATTGAAATATATTGAAGTAAACTTATTTAAGGGGCTAAACCAGCACAAAAGCACACTCAGCAAAAAAATTATAGTTATGGACAAATCCCCCAAAAAATATAATATATTTTTTGTCAGTATTGCACACCCCTTAAAAAGGTCATTTGGCACACACGCACAGAGATTGTGTGTGTGTGTGTGTGTGTGTGTGTGTGTGTGTGTGTGTGTGTGCGCGCATTGGTTTATCCTACATTACGAGGACCAAATGTCCCCACAAAAAATAAATAAAAATGTTAATTTTTGGCTTGAAAAACTGCTCATAAATAATAATTCCTTTTTAAAAAAAGCTTACTTTTTGTTAAATAAAAATGTTTAAAAAATTAGACAAATTTTGCAATCATTTGTAATCACAGGACCCTCCACCGCTCCATCCCCATCCAATTCCACCACTGGCTATACTCTGTCTAAAATTATTTTAAAGTACATTTTTATAATTGCTGTGTAATTCTTAGACCTGCAGTCTCTCATCAGTTGAGTCTCTAATAATTATAATTAATCTGCAAAAAAAAAGGGAAGAAAGAGGTGAAACCTTTAGACGCCTGCGTGTATGAATGCAGATGCTGGTGACGACCGCACACACATAATTCATTCTGAAGTGACTCTTAATGTGACTCTGAATAATACATCTCTGTGCAGCAGTTGTGATTGTGTCTGATTGCTTTCTGAGCGCTGATGGTCTGTGTCAGAAACGAGACTTCACTGAAGCTTCCAGCAGAATTTAGATCTTGAATGTTCAAACGTGAAATCAAAATGGACTTTATTAAAATTGTATTGATAGAGTAGTGTTATTGATTCATCAGAAAATAAATGTTCATCTTTTTAATCTAATTTTTTCAACAAGCTCATTATAGAGATGTTTCACTATTGAATCGATTCAAATCAAGTCTCAACTGTTTTTCAGTAAATATATGGTTTTGTTCTGAAATATTATGGAAGTAAAATGCATTTGCGTTTCACGTCGCCCTTAAAATAATTAAAAGGTCTGAAGAATGAAGAATCATGCCAAACTTAAACACACATCTGATATTTGGAGCTCTTTTCTGGGTCACACACACTATATTTCCAAAAGTTTTGGGTCACCCCCTTCTGATGAACAGGTTTGACTACTTCAGTAATTTCCATGAGTACAAATCTTAATGTTTAAGCATATAATGATATTCTAGGAAATTGTTTGCTTCTAATTTTAAAGCAACAGTTTGGACAGGACCCTTTTCTATTCTAACATGACAATGCCTGTGAGTATAAGGCAAGGTTCAAAAAGATTTAGTCAGTGTGGAAGAACTTGACCGGTCTGCAGAAAGCCAAGTCCTGATCCAAGCTGAACACCTCTGGTGTGACTTTAAATGCAGATCTTGAGCCAAAAACTCATCACCAAACACCAATGACTTGTTCATATGGGTACAGTCATTTTAGACACTTCCAAAACTGTTGCAACAGAGATGGAAATACAATTTTTAAATACTTGAATTATGTTTCCATCTTTATTGCCACAGTTTTGGAAGTGGCTTTTTCTGTTCTAAAGAAGGGGGTGTCCCAATACGTTTGTCCATATAGTGTATGTACAAGTCATTGGTGTTTGGTAGAGTTTTTGGAGATTGACAAAACGCACTACTGGTGTTAGAAATGCACTGATTAGTGTTGAGGTATATTTAGCGTGATTTGGTTGGTTTTCAGAGATCCATTCATAGGATTTTTGTCTTTCTCAGCAGCTAGAGTCCTTCTGCTAATTCAGTTTTTATTACATTTAAGTTGCTCGTTGTTTCTGCCAAAAGCACTAAGAGAAAAGGATCAGTCCACTCAACCCTCACTAATGACTTCCTGTCTCTCTCTCTCTCTGTGTTTAGTGTCTCTCATCCACATGCGTCTTTCATTGATCAGTTGTGAGATCTTTAGAGACTCAGGTGTAGTTTTCACTCAGTGAGACGTGTATAGTGATCATTCAGATCTCTTGAAATCTGATCCTCTTCGCACAAAACCCACGATACAGGCTATAATAAACAGTAAACCAAACATGATATTTGAAGCTTCTTTCTGGGGTTTCATTTTATTACCTGCAGCATTGTGTTTGCGTTGATATGCTGTTTCCATGGGTGTGTTTAGGTGGTGTTAAGGCATGGCTAGGTGGTTGATAGGATGTTTCTTAGTAGTTGCTAGGGCTTTGTTGTGATTGCTAGGGTGTTCTACAATGTGGTAGTTAGGCAGTTGCTAGGGCTTAGGCAGTAGCTAGGGTGTTCTTGGTGGTAGTTAGGTAGTTGATAGGGCTTAGACAGTTGCTAGGGTGTTCTTGGTGGTCACTAGGGTGTTTTGGTGGTTGCTAGGGTGTTATTGGTGGTAGTTAGGCAGTTGATAGGGCTTAGACAGTCGCTAGGGTGTTCTTGGTGGTCGCTAGGGTGTTCTTGGTGGTAGTTAGGCAGTTGATAGGGCTTAGGCAGTCACTAGGGTGTTCTTGGTGGTCGCTAGGGTGTTCTTGGTGGTAGTTAGGCAGTTGATAGGGCTTAGACAGTCACTAGGGTGTTCTTGGTGGTCGCTAGGGTGTTCTTGGTGGTAGTTAGGCAGTTGATAGGGCTTAGGCAGTCACTAGGGTGTTCTTGGTGGTCGCTAGAGTGTTCTTGGTGGTAGTTAGGTAGTTGATAGGGCTTAGACAGTTGCTAGGGTGTTATTGGTGGTCACTAGGGTGTTTTGGTGGTTGCTAGGGTGTTATTGGTGGTAGTTAGGCAGTTGATAGGGCTTAGACAGTCGCTAGGGTGTTCTTGGTGGTCGCTAGGGTGTTCTTGGTGGTAGTTAGGCAGTTGATAGGGCTTAGGCAGTCACTAGGGTGTTCTTGGTGGTCGCTAGGGTGTTCTTGGTGGTAGTTAGGCAGTTGATAGGGCTTAGACAGTCACTAGGGTGTTCTTGGTGGTCGCTAGGGTGTTCTTGGTGGTAGTTAAGCAGTTGATAGGGCTTAGGCAGTCACTAGGGTGTTCTTGGTGGTCGCTAGAGTGTTCTTGGTGGTAGTTAGGCAGTTGATAGGGCTTAGGCAGTCACTAGGGTGTTCTTGGTGGTCGCTAGGGTGTTCTTGGTGGTAGTTAGGCAGTTGATAGGGCTTAGGCAGTCACTAGGGTGTTCTTGGTGGTTGTTAGGGTGTTCTGAGAGGTTGCTAGGGCATTACAATGTGGTGTTCTTGGTGGTAGCTAGGCAGTTTATAGGTCTATGGTTTACATTTTTTTCCTAATGTTTTTTTTTCTTTCTTTTTTTTCCCTAAATGATATTTTTACTAAATCTTAATAATAATTTGAACTCAAGGTGGGGGGAAATGTAATTAAATTTGAACAATAATATGTATAATAAGTGTAATATATATAATATGTTTTATGTTTTTCAGACATTTTGTGTTTTCTTTTTTTTTTTTCTTCTTCTTCTTTTTCTGAGAGCGTTTTCTGCATCATGGAAGTCACAGGGCCCTGTAGGTGTTATAGATGGTTGCTAGGGTGTTGCTAGGTAGTTGCTAGGGTGCTTCAGGTGGTTGCTAATTTTTTGCTAGAGTGTTTTGGGTGGCTGCTATGGCATTGCTATATGGTTTCTAGGGTGTTCTAGTGGTTGCTAGTGTGTTTTGTGTGGTTCCTAACACTTGGTGGCTGCTAATTCATTGCTATATGGCTGCTAGGGTGTTTTTGGTAGAAGCTAGGCAGTAGCTGGGCGTTATAGATGGTTGCTAGGGCTTTGCTAGGATCCTCCAATCTTTCCACTCAATCCACTCAGATATCAGTGGGTTAACTGTAGTTCTGTAATCATTTTCAATTGTTTACCTCCAATTTTTTAGTTTTACAGTTGTAGAAACAATTAAAAATACAGTAAATTTGTGCGAAAGTGTTAAATTCTACATACAAATGTTTCTTTTTAAAAACTTGTCCATGTACCTCAGTGGCTTTGCTTCGCTCCGGCTGTTTTTCAGATATGTGAACTCGTGTTGTTCGGTTCCTGTGTAATGTTGTCTGTAAACACAGCAGTCAGATGGCTTCTGGGAAACGTTCCCGGCCAGAATACCTGAGCGTTACAATGTCAGTCTGATTCGTGGGCGGGGCCTCGGGAGGAGCCTTACAGAGCCTGTAAAGCGTCACAGAAAGGTTTCCACTGCCATTTCGGAATGTAGTCACTCAGTTTAACCTGGTCAAATTTGGACCTGAGATGAAAGATGCATGACATTAAAGTGCTGATCATAAATTAGATCATGTTTATATTCAGAACATCTCTTTCTTTAGAACAGCTCAATACAATAATAACTCACTTCTCTGCTTTGTGTCACTAGATGTTGCAGCCAGAACCATCTGAGGACAGTAGAGACCACAAGTCCTGTGCCTTTATATGGATAAACACACACATTAATGGAACATTTCACCCAAAAATGAACATTTGCTGAACATTTACTCACCCTCAGACTATCCAATATGAAGATGAGCTTGTTTCTTCATCAGATTTGGAGAAATGTAGCATTCTATCACTTGCACATCAATGGATGCTCTGCAGTGAATGGGTGCCGTCAGAATCAGAGTCCAAACAGCTGATAAAAACATCACAATAATACACGAGTAATCCATGCCACTCCGGTACATTAATGTCTTGTGAAGTCAAAAGCTGCATGTTTGTAAGAAACAAATCCATCAAGGTGTTTTTAACTCCAAACTGTTGCTTAAAATATGAGTCCATAATTCATACTAACACTTCCTTCAGTGAAAAACTCCATTCCCTGTTTTCCTCTCACATCAAAATCCACAACATATTTGTTTAGAGCTGTTTTTGCGTAAACAGTCCTTGATCAGTGTGTATTTCTCTCCTGAGGAGATTGGCTTTTTAACTGGAGGAAGCAATTTTATGGATATAGGGCTTGTATTTTGACTCATACTGTATTTGTAACAAAGTAAAAAACATCTTAATGATGGATTTGTTTCTTACAAACACATCTTTTTTCTTCACAATACATTAACTGATGGACTGGAGTGGTTTGATTACTTGTGGATTATTTTGATGTTTTTATCAGCTGTTTGGACTCTCATTCTGACGGCACCCATTCACTGCAGAGCATCCATTGCTGAAAAAGTGATGTAATGCTACATTTCACCAAATCTGATGAAGAAACAAACTCATCTACCTCTTGGATTGACTTTGAGATCATTATTCATTATGTTCTTTATTCTAGAAATGGTATTTCAGTTGCAGTGAATTTAAGGCACTATGCTTGTATGATGCACTTGTGAGTGTTTTGTTTTTGGATGGTTTCATTTCCTCTTTGGTTCAGAACAGTCACAAGAGTTTGCAAATGCCATACTGTGTATTAAAACACACACAGGCATGTAATGGTGCCAAGCTGCAGAGCTCGTCTCTGAGCAGGAAGTTGGTCGAGAGATTTCAAAAGCGAACCATCCACGTGCTTGTGTGTGTGTGTGTGTGTGTGTGTGTGTGTGTGTGTGTGTGTGTGTGTGTGTGTGTGTGTGTTCCTGTGCAAACAGCAATCGTCTCTTGTGTGTCATGTAGAGATTAACAGGAAGCTGTTGCTGTCGTTCTCTCTGAGCGGAAGCCATCGCAGTATGTGGTGTCAGTGGCTCTAAAAACAGACAGAACCGTGTTTGATCTGAGGAGAACGGGAGAGGAGAGGAGGTGATGGACAGTGAAGGAGATGCGGGAGATTGTTCGCTGGAGGACTTTCCCTCCAGCCCGGCGGAGGCCGAACATGTGGTAGGAGCTCAAAACCTGGTCGACTCAAGTCGCTTCAAACCTGTATGAATGAATTTTTTCTGTGGAACATAAAAGGAGATATTTGAAAGAACATTAGAGTTACTTTAGAATAGTTTATTATACTATTGGAATAGTATTAATAGTTTAAGTTAGTTTATATTTTTGTATTTTTAGTTGACATTTTTGCAACTTTGTTGTGTGTTGTTGTTAGGGCTGTGAATCTTTGGGTAGACAGTGAATTGATTCGATTCACGATTCATAGGTTTCCGATTCAATTCAAGAACAATTACTTTTAAAGCAATGATTAATCTTTTGCTGTCAGGTGATGTGGAATCATAGTAGATTTCAGCATTTACTAAAATCAAAATTTGTATCTGTTAATATTATTTAAGGAACCTGAGCTATATGAGCTAATAGCTGTATTCTTTTCAACTAAAGTTACCAAAGATTAACAAATATTTTAAGACATGTACTGTTCATTGTTAATGCATTAAGCAATGCTAACTAATGGGACCTTATTGTAAGGTATCGCTGTTTTTATTGACATTTATTTAATAATAAAATAGGTTTAATTTATTTTATTTCAATTAACATCATTTTTTTTTTAATGTTTTATTTTATTTTATTGACTTTCAATTAAAAAAAACCCACTCAGGCATTTATTCAAATATCTTCTATGTTCTTTGTTTTATACTTAAATGAAAAAGGTTTGAAAAAACATAAGGATGGAAGATCATCATGATTTTGGTTCATAGCTGTTGTGATTTTGCATTTCTGATGTTTCTGAACCATGTTTGTAGTGAAACTAATGCTGCTCAGAGCTTAGTGGTGTTCACAAGGCATTCGACTTCCGTAATGTGACGTGTTTCTGAGTGATACAGGATATAACAATAAAATTAGGCCAGGACTTGATCTTTTTTTTTTTTTTCTGAATAAATGATTGGATGCTGAACGTGTCTCTGTGTAAAAAAAAATTTCATTAGAAACATGATCTGATGGATCATTAGCAATAGATTAGGAATGAGTATTTAAATATATAAGATTCATGTGAAAAATAACGACCTAAACGAGTCACTAGCTGTCATCAAATAAGAATATATACTGACAACAATTTGATGTAAGATTTTCAATTTATACTCAAAGACTGCTCGTAAATTTCACATGTAATTATTAAGAAACAGCAAATAACATGTTACATTAAACATGAGAAACTGAAAAAGCATTTTTTAAAACATACAATAATATTTGTTTTATTTACAAACTTGACTGTGTAGAGCTATAAAATTAACATGGAGAGCAGATCAGATCCATTTGATGAGAAATGTTAATATGTTTATGTGTGCACACTGAGGTCTCTGAGTTTTGATGCAGACTTTGAGATCTTGGCTACTTTTAGACATTGAAATATCTTATGAAGCTTCAGAGGGGATATATGTGAGCTTAACTGGGTCTTTTTGAAAGAAGAAAAATTTGAGAAGCAGGAGACTTAAGCAAAACTTAAGTGAACTGAAGGAACTATTGAGATTTTATTGAGATTTCTTTGTGGTTTTTCTTTCCTACACGTTTTATGTGTGTGTGTTGAACATACTGAAGTGACTTTTCCTGTGTGTTTTGTAAGTGAACTGCTCATGGCAGTACTTCCTTATTGAGTCACAATGTTCATGTGTGTTGTTCGCTCTCTGTCAGCTGAAATATAATGTGGCTGAATGTTTCTGTGGTGTCTTGAGTCTGGTACCTGCTCTATTTACACTTCCAGACATGTGTTTAGTCTTTAAATGGCTGTGCGAACTGCACAAGTGTGTTATATTTCAACTGGGCGGTGTTTGATTACAGTTCAGCTCAGTCTGTGTGATTCTCTTGTGTCCTTATTGGCCAACGAAAACAAAACGCAAAAGAGAACTTCTGTATGCGGGTCGGTATTATCCATGATGATAAGGTTTCTCTTGATGCTGTTGACTTCCTCTGCATGAGTGCTGAACCGCAGAGCTGCCCTTTGATTCTCCTCACACCACTGCTGACTCATCACTGATCGCTAAAAAAGACTATAACAGTAGTTTCCATTACAGCTGCTGCAAAGACCAGTTTATAAGCACTTAATTTCACTCAAACTGTATTAGATCTTTGAAAGCCTTGTTGTACTTCAAGTTATATATGAAATTATTGCATGCAGAAACTTTTTGTGACTCTCTCATGATTTAATTTGACTGTAAAACTGCTTTTAAGTAATTTGTATTGTATAAAGTAAGTGCTATATGAATGTAAAAAGTAAAAACAACATTAAAAATATATAAAATACACAACCTTTGAATAATTAAGGTGATTTTTTTGGTGGTGGTGGGGGGGGGATGCACATCAAAGCTATTTGATCAATTACGGTAAAGATAGCAATACTTTGAAATATTATTGCAAATTAAAATAACTGGTTTAATATATTTTAAAGTCAAAAACTTTTATTCAGCAAGAATGCATTTTATTGTAATGTGTCCAGCACAACTGTTTTCAACATTAATAAGAATGTTTCTTGAGCAGCAAATCAGAATTTTAGAATGATTTCTGAAGACTGGAGAAATGATGCTGAAAATTCAGCTCTGAGCGCAGGAATTAATGACATTTTAACATATATTCATATAGAAAACAGTTAATTTAAAGTGCCCCTATTATGGGTAATGAAAGGTTCATATTTTGGTTTTGGGAGTCCACAACAACAGGTTGACATGCATGCAAGGTCAAAAAACACTTTCATTGTCTTAAAATGCATTTATTTTTACCTTACTTGCTCAACAACTCGCAAGCGATTCGCTCAACGATTCATTTTTCCAAACACAATGAAAATGGTCTCATTTTCATAATTTCATTTTATCGTGCCTGTAATGCCTGATAAAGCAGCCTTTGTGAGCACAGTGCTGCTTTGTGTACAGCGTTACCAGGAAAACCGCTATTTTTACTGCTCCAAAAGCAGCACCTAGTGGCAAAGAATGAATTTGCATTTTCATCCAGACCAACGCGAAAAGACCAACAAGTGGTTTCAGATTTAAAACTTTGCAGGCTGTTTTCATTCACTTAGAGCTGTGTTACTCACTGCATGAAAGGTAATTTTCAAAAATCCAAAATAGGGGCACTTTCTATTGCTATTTCACTGTTTTTACTGTATTTTTGCTTAAATAAATGTAGCCTTTGTGCGCAACAGAGACAAGCCCTTTTGGAAACATAAAAAAGTGTGTGTGTGTGTGTGTGTGTATATATATATATATATATATATATATATATATATAAATATAAAAAAAAAAAAAAAAGTTTTTTGTGCTCTTTTGCAATAAGTGTGCCCTCAGTCCCTCAGGTTCACCGAAATGTGTACTGATGCCAAATATTTCAGTTCAGGCTTCATACTTGCGCTAAAAGCATCAAAATCAAAAAAAGATACAGACACTTGATGTAATGAGTGACATTCACAAGTCTATTTGATTTCTCTTCTCAAACACACTCAGAATCTGGTCTGGACTGTCGTTGGAGATTTGAGATGCCAGTGTGTTTGGTCTAAGAGCAGGTGGTGTGTTTATGTCTCGCTGTGAGGGAGTTATTTATGGTCCTATTGAATCAATGTACAGCAGAGCGCCGCCACGGATCTAAGAGTCTCAGTCTCAGACATCACGCTCTTTCTTTCTGTCTTTTGAAATCAGTGTGCACTGGTTTATATCAGTCCACCATAAAACAGTGTTATGTTTACTGCTGCAGTGAGTCTGCAAGATCTGTCATTAATACATGGATGTTCAATTTTTAATTGTATTTTTGAGGAACTCAAAAAGCAAGTAAACTAGATACTCACAGGCAGAACTCATTATTCCACATTTCTTTCAAAGTCATTTCTGTGAAACTATCATTGTTATAATTGGATGGAAATTCAGATTACAGAAACTACACACATATATACTGTACTTCCATGTGTTTTCATTGATGTTTCATCAATTGCAGATTTAATCTATCTATCTATCTATCTATCTATCTATCTATCTATCTATCTATCTATCTATCTATCTATCTATCTATCTATCTATCTATCTATCTATCTATCTATCTATCTATCTATCTATCTATCTATCTATCTATCTATCTTCCAATCTGTCTGTCTCTCTGTCCTTCGTTCTATTATTCTGTCTGTTGTTCTGTCGTTCTATCTGTCCATCATTCTATCAGTCTGTCTCTGTGTCATTCTATCTGTCTATCAATCAATCTATCTTCTAGCATTTTATCTACCTGTCTTATTGTTTGTCTCTCTGTCTTTTGATCTCTCTGTTTGTCTAGCTATCTATCATTTTATCTGTCTCTGTGGATATTTCTGTCTATCTATCTATCCACCATTCTATCTATTCTATCTGCCTGTCTCATTTTTTGCCTGTCTATTGTTCGATCTATTTATCATTCTGTCATATATAACCTCAGTCTTCCAGCACTGACCCATGACCCCTCTTGTTTCTCCTAGGATTCGGATGGTTTTTCCGTCCTGGAGCAGCTGGGACTGGACCAGAACTCTGATTTCTCAGACTCCTGTGTGCAGCAGCGGTTGGACGAGCAGCGAGAGAGGATCCGGAGGGAGATCCGGAAGGAGCTGAAGATAAAAGCGGGTGCAGAGAACCTGCGGCGGGCCACCACAGACAAACGCAATGCCCAGCAGGTGGAGAGCCAGTTACGCAGCTCCAGCCGTAAACTGGACTCGCTCCATGCTCAGCTGCAAGAGCTGGACGCCCACATCGTAGTCAAGGGGCACGATGACAGCAAAGGTCAGGGGTCACCATTATTATCTTACCTTTAAAGAGATAGTTCACCCAAAAAATGAAAATTCAATCATTAATTACTTACCCCCACGTCGTTCCAAACTCGTAAGACCTTTGTTCATCTTCGTAACACAAATTAAGATATTTTTGATGGAATCTGAGAGCTCTCTGACCCTCCCATAGACAGCAAGTGTACTACCACGATCATATCAGAAACATAACAAGGACATCGGTAAAACAGTCCATGTGACATCAGGGGTTCAACCGTAATTTCACGAAGCTACGAGAATACTTTTTGTGCGCAAAGAAATGTATTTTTATTTATTTACTGTCCTAATAATCCTGTTAGACCGTGACCCCAGATGAATGTTTGACCCTGTCTTTGACCCACAGATGACCTTCAGTCTCTTGGGATACCAGGTCGCTCCTCAGCCAATCAGGACAGGATTAAGGCTCTGGAGCGACAGCTCAACATCGAACTGAAGGTCAAACAGGGGGCAGAGAACATGATCCCCATCTATGCCAATGGGGTTACCAAGGTACTGAATGTCTATCTATGTGACTGTCCATCTATCAGACTGTCTGTTGATATGTCTGTCTATTTATCTGATGGTATATCTGGGTGTCTATCTGATTGTTTATATGACTATCTGTCTCTATGTCTATATCTATCTATCTATCTATCTATCTATCTATCTATCTATCTATCTATCTATCTATCTATCTATCTATCTATCTATCTATCTATCTATCTATCTATCTATCTATCTATCTGACTGTCTATCTATCTATCTGACTGTCTATCTATCTCCATCTATCAATCTTTCTGTGCTCCAGGATAAAAAGCTGCTTCAGTCAGCTCAGCAGATGCTGCAGGACAGTAAGACGAAGATTGACATCATCCGTATGCAGATCCGTAAAGCCATGCAGGCCACTGAACAGACAGACGACATTCAGGGTATGTCTCACTGCTACAGACATGTTCTGTCTGTCTCACTCCGACAATTGAGCGTTTATTAGCTTAACATGATCATAGAGCTCTTTAACATCCTTTAACATCACTTTTCTCTGTTTGCCTCTCTGGAGGGAGTCTCATCTCACATAGTCAGGCTTCTTCAACATTAGTCTTATCCATAGGGCAGCTCAGGTTTACTCAACAGTGATATTGTGATATAAGGCTACTAAAATGATTTGCATCCAGTGTAATATTTCATATATCGTGAGAACATCTCATCAAACAGTCTAGTCATCTGTCATCTCGTCAAACAATCTAATTCTGGAAAGTGACGAATGACAGTCTGTCTTTCCAGACTGCTGTTTATCTGTTTAGATTAACTCAAAAGGGGAAATTATGAAGAACATTTAAACTCATCTTTACTATACAATGACAGTTCATAGTGACTACATCTATTGAAATTGTCAAAATATCATGAAGCGCTATAATCCAAAGTTATTATGTTATTAAAGTAGTTTTACAGTACCGATAGTGTCAGTGCAGTTGAATTAATTATAATTGTCTTTTAAACCTGTGTGAGGAACAGACCCAAATTTAATTCTCTATTCACCATCAATCTTCACAAACCAACGGCATTTGGCTGCAACAACACCAAACGTTTTGTAAGTGCAAATACAGAATTTTGGCATAAAGGAAGACTTCCAGTCAATAATGAGTTAACTTTTGGTCTGTTTCTCACACAATGACTTCAGAAGACTTATAATATAGTGCATAAGTTGTATGGGGTGATACTTTTAGTACCATACTTAAGTGCTACCTAATATACTATAGTATTACCTATGCTTTTTGGAGCTTGGCATTTTTGACTGTTATATACAAATGTTGGGACGTTTTTTAAATTTGAATAAAATGAAAACAAAAATACTTTCAAATTACATGAGGCAATATTTTATTCACAATAGAACATAGAGAACATAACAAATGTTTAAACGGATACATTTTACACTTTTATCTACTAAATGAGCTCATTGTAAGACCTTTGTTGGATGCCCGTGGTCTTCGTGCCCTCAGACGACACTGCATCACTCATCGGCATGATTCTGTCATTGACATGACTAAATGGGCCCAGGAATACTTCCAGAAACCACTGTTGGCAAACACAATCTGCCATTCCATCTGCAGATGCCAACTAAAGCTCTATCATGCAAAAAGTAAGCCATATATGAACATGGTCCAGAAGCGCTGTCGTGTCCTGTGGGCCAAGGCTGATTTAAAATGGACCGTTTCAAAAAGTGTTCTACGGTCAGACGAGTCAAAATTTGACATGCTTGTTGGAAATCACGGACACCGTGTCCTCCGGGCTAAAGAGGAGGGAGACCTTCCAGCGTGCCATCAGTGTTCAGTTCAAAAGCCAGCATCTCTGATGGTATGCATAAGTGCATATGGTATGGGCAGCTTGCATGTTTTGGAAGGCTCTATGAATGCTGAAAGGTATATAAAGGTTTTAGAGCAACATATGCTCCCCTCCAGGCAACGTCTATTTCAGGGAAGGCCTTGTGTATTTCAGCAGGACAATGCAAAACCACATACTGCAGCTGTTACCACAGCATGGCTTCGTAGTAGAAGAGTCCGGGTGCTGAATTGGCCTGCCTGCAGTCCAGATCTCTCACCTATAGAGAACATTTGGTGCATCATTAAATGAAAAATACGTCAAAGACGTCCACAAACTCTTCAGCAGCTGTAACCCTATATCCGGCAAGAATGGGACCAAATTCCAACACCTAAACTCCAGAAACTCATTACCTCGATGCCCAGATGTCTTCAAATTGTTTTGAAAAGAAGATGAGATGCTACACCATGGTAAACATGCCCCGTCCCAACTATTTTGAGACCTGTAGCAGGCATCAAATTTGAAATGAGCTCATTTTGTGCAAAAATGTTTAAAATTTCTCAGTTTAAACATTTGTTATGTTATCTTTCTTCTATTGTGAATAAAATATTGGCTCATTGAAAGTCTTTAAGTTTTCATTTTATTCAAATTTTAAAAAACATTCAGGTTGTAGAAAAGAGCTGCGTGAAAATGTTTGTTTGTTCTATCCCTTAATGAAGCTATTTCTCAGTGCCTTCATTGATAGAGAGTAAAAGAGTCCGATTTAAAGAAAGACGTGAGATGTAAACAGAGAGATGAGAGCTGGAGAATAGATGGAGGGAGGAAATGGACGGAGCTGAAGCGTGCGGCTCTAATGGACTCTAATGGTGTGTTTCGGCTCTGAAGTCTCATGTGTCCTGGGGCTGGACGGCAGCGGCTGGTTAAGAATAGATTTATTAATGCCGCTCCACCCTTCGGCCATCAGCATCCATTGCCGGGCCGCTCGGAGAATGATGTTTGACATACTGTGAGGGGATTTGAGGACGGGTCTCTCCATCAGTTTCACTTGATAATTCTTGATCAATAACATCTGTTTCATTTAGTGATAATTCTGCTCTTCTTCTTGTTTTAAGGTTAGAAAAATATCATGTCCATGAGATCTCATCCTGTCAGTTCGATTCATCATAATGTTGATTCTAAGAGCTAAAGTGCTAGAAATCACGGTTCACGTCATTTCTGGTTCGTCATTTTAGAAATGGAAAGTCAGGTCAAGCGCATTGCATTTCTTGAACTTCTCTCTGGCTGTATACTGCACCTTTTGGCAGTTGTAGTCATTTATATTGGTACTCCACATATACTGTGCACGGCATACTACTGCATACTGTGAATATAATATGAGCAGTTTGACATTCTGAATATAAGCTGAAGGTTTCTGAGTGTGTGAAAGGGTCTGTTCTTCAGCTGCTGTTTCTGTCAGGTGGAGGGGTAGTTAGGAGGTCCATGTCTAACCTAGTGTTACTTTAGTATTATTAATTTCCCATTATTGTATTTATTAATATTTAGATTTAATTTTTTTTTTTTTTAGTAAATTTGTTGTTTTTGTTATTATTATTATTTTTTATCTATGTTTTCAGTTTTAGTAATTTCTTATTTTTAACTCAAACTTAGATTTAGTTTGTTTAATGTTTTATTTTAGTTTCATTTTAGTTTTCAGTTTTACACATTTTAATTCTTCAACTTAAACTAAATGAAAATCGGAAATGTTGCTGTGGCTACTAACTGAAATAAAATAGATTTACTTTTTATTTTATTTAATGTCAAATAATGTTTATTTTAATTTTAGTATAAGTTTTAGTAATTTTGTTGTGTGTTTTTTATTTTTTTATTTATTTTTTGTTCTTCAACTTAAATTTATTTTATTTCAGTTAATTTCTGGTTTTTATTTGAAGTTGTATCAGTTTTTAAATATTCCTAATTACAATCATAAATCAAATGTAAGCTCATTACAGATTTTCACTCAGTGACAGAGGTCTTGTGATAGTGTGTGTTTCTATTAATAGCATCACCCAGTAGGATCTAACGCGCGTGTGTGTGTGTGTGTGTGTGTGTGTGTGTGTGTGTGTGTGTGTGTGTGTGTGTGTGTGTGTGTGTGTGTGTGTGTGTGTGTGTGTCTCTGCAGGTAAGCCGGATCTGTGCGGGGTGGAGCTCCGTATCGAGGAGCTCTGGCATCATTACCGTGTTGAACATGCCATGGCCGAGGGCGCCAAAAACATGCTGAGACTTCTGGGAGCTGGAAAAGCACAGGACAAGAAGGCCATCGCTGAGGTGTGAGAAACACACATGCACCTCCTCAAATACCTGAGGAGAAACAAAAGCGAACACAGATTACACACAGAAGTTGGCATTTGTTTGGATCAGAGGAATGAGGGTGAAGGTTTTGTTGGTTTTGTGTTCTAGGCTCAGTCTCGTCTCAGCGAAGCATCCCAGCGCTTGGATCTTCTGCGAGTGTCGTTAGAGCAGCGTTTGGTCAATCTACCAGAAGATCATCCAAAAGTGTGTCTGATCAAGGAGGAGTTAGTGTTGGCGTCGTCCTCGTCCTTCAGCTCCCGTCACAGCGCCCCCTACGTCCACAATCAGTACAGCACCCTCAGCAAACCCTCGCCGCTCACCGGTACGTCACTAACATGAGTGTCAAGAACCTGTCCACAACAACATGACTCACATTTCACTCCAAAATCAAAAGAAAGAAAAAACTGTTTGCTTTAAAGAAATATTCATAAGAAATAAAAATGCAAATAAAATAAAATATCTTAATTAAATTCAATTATTAAAGCAAATACCATTAACACATTTTACCGCTACTTCTAATACAGTAATGTGAAAATCTCATTCTTAGTTGATTACCATATTAAGACATTGTAAACATCAAAAGAAAGAAAAAAAAATATTAAAAAAATAAATCTGCGTGATAGTAAAGGGGGGGATTCATTCTCATGACTGCAGTGGCAAAGACAACAATAAATTGATTAAAGATAGTAATATGTTATCAAAGAAAAGTTAATATTGTTTGTAAATTGTTTGCTTTTAAAAACATTTACATTTGAACAAAAAATTACATTATATAGAAAAATATTCAAAATATTTTATACAATAAATGTATTTTCATAAATTAATTTAATCATAAATTTTAATATTAATAAAAATGAATAAAATGTCAAATTATTGTTATATATTTATTATTAGCTCAATTGTAATTACTGTAATGTGAAAAATTATGTTTTATGACTGCAGTGGTAAAACAAAAGTAGCTATAATAAAACAGACTATAATACTGAAGAATAAATGAATGTATTTATACACTGTGGTAGTATAATAATAATAATAATAATAATTCCTTACATTTATATAGCGCTTTTCTAGGCTCCTACAATAGGCTTCATGTTTTGTTTGTTGTTTTTTTAATGCAAGATTTAATTTCTCGTTTTTTTGTGTTGTGTTGTGTTGATTTTGGGTGAAATATGATCGTGTTTGTGTTTCACATGTTTTAGAGAGTCATCGTCATCTAAATAACTGTAATCTTAATGTCACGCCGAATGCGGCGTCCTCATGCTGACCATGTGGCGTGCCTGTCCCGCTCAGGGACGCTGCAGGTGCGTCTGCTGGGGTGTGTGGGCTTGCTGGAGGTCGTCCCGGGCCGTAGTCGCACATCTCCGATGGTTTTGCCTCACTTCAGTCCCGGAGACGGACGACCCTTCAAACTCACTCTGAGCAGCAGAAACAGCAGCTTCAGCCTGAAGATTCCCAGCAAGAGCGAAGAGCTGTCCTGTGAGTGTCCTGTTTAATTCTCTACTGACAGATGCAGGTCCAGTGTTTGGTTGTTTTTTAAAGAAATTAATACTTCTATTAACCAAGGATGCATTCAGTTGATCAAAAGTGACAGTAAAGGCATTTAAAATGTTATAATAGATTTCAATTTCAAATAAACGCTGTTCTTTTGAATTTTCATTCAACTGTGAATCCTGTCCCAGTTTCCACAAAAATATTCAGCAGCACAACTGTTTTCAATCAGAAATGTTTCTTGAGCAGCAAATTAACATATTAGAGTGATTTCTGAAAGATCATGTCACACTGAAGACTGGAGAAATGATGCTGGAAATTCAGCTTTGATCACATCAGTAAATTTCATGTTAACATATTCACATAGAAAAAAGTTATTTTAAGTTGTCATATTATTTCACTGTTTTTACTGTATTTTTTAAATCAAATTAATGCAACCTTCTTGAGCAGAAGAGACTTCTTTAAAAAAAAAAAGTAAATATTTCAAAATGTAAATGATCTCTCAGCTGTGACATCTAAATATTAATATTTATAAAGGGAGTAATTTTTGCAGTTTTTATTTGAATAAATCTTCTGAATTTTCTAGTTTAAAAAGGTTTGAAATTCAGTGTGTCAAATAGTGTGCCTCAAACTCATGTCCAAAGTGCAAAAAAATATTGTTCTCCATGATACAAGCCTTTTAAAGTATTGTAAGTGCAGTGTTTTGTTGATGGATGTATTCAGCGGCGGTAAGTGACTGTCTGGTGTGTTTTTCGTGTGTTTAGCGGAGGTGAGCGCCGTGTTGAAGCTGGAGAACTGCGTGGTGGGACAGACGTGCTGGAGGAGTGTTGGTGAACAGACGTGGGATAAGACCTTCACTCTGGAGCTGGAGAGAGTGAGTAACGCACACACACACACACACACACACACACACACACACACACACACACACTCTCAGTACACGCTCAGATATTCAGCTGATGTACTGGTTCAGTCCAGAGAGATGGAGATCGCGGTGTACTGGAGGGACTATCGCTCGCTCTGCGCGCTCAAGTACCTGAAGCTGGAGGACTTTCTGGACAATCAGAGACACCAAATACAGCTGGAGCTCGAACCACAGGGACTGCTGCTCGCCGAGGTACAAATACACACACGCAAACACAACATGGCTGAATCCGCATGAGTTTTAAGCTGTTTAGTGGTGTTTACATCAAAACAATGATAAAAGTACTAGTAGTGATGCACCGAAATGCATTTTTTACTAAATCACTGAAATCTAAATTAAAGTTTTCATTAATCTGAGAACCAAAACGGAAAATAATGGTTATTTAATAATCAATTAATTAATAACATTTTTGAATGCAAAAAAAAAAATGTAAAAATGTTATTTAAGAATAATTCCTGGTTTGCTGTGCTTGTTTGTAGCATTTTTATTATTATTTTAAAACATAATATAATCTAAAAATGAGTATTTATTTTATATTACAACTGAAAAATTACAATACTGTTATTTATTATATTCTTAATTTTTTTTATTTCCATTTTTCCAACTTATTTTTGCACTTAAAGCTTCTTATATTGGCCTCATGCTTCGGTAGATACTCTATAATGAAACACGCTTTTGTGTTACAGGTGATGTTCTTCAACCCTGTGATAGAGCGAGGTCCACGTCTACAGCGGCAGAGGAAGGTGTTTTCCAAACAGCAGGGTAAATCACATTCACTGCCTCTTAGCTTCTCCTGCAGTGCATGCTGGGAAAAAACACTGCACACAAAAGATGAATCCCATGCTGAATGTACTTGTAGCCGTAAAGAATGTACTTTGAAATTTATTAAGAAGTTAGATGTAGATGTATATGCACCTAGTTATACTTACATTATGTAAAATGAACTGCCTTTTTTGTAATAATAAGCCTGAATTAATAAATTTTAGTCTCCAAAAAACGTATATATATATATATATATAATATGATATAATGTGGTAAGTTAGTTATTGTATGTTTGTTTGCTCAGGTAAAGCGTTCCTGCGCGCGAAACAGATGAACGTGGACATGGCGACATGGGTTCGTCTGCTGAAGAACGCCATTCCCATGAGCTCCTCCACACACAGCTACACACATCACAGCAACACACACAACAGCAGGTACTGTAACACACCGCAAACACACGCCTGATCACCTGACGTTTATCTCGACCCACGTCATGAACTTCACACTTTCCTCGGCAGTGAGATTTCCATCCAGAAGATCCAGCTGGACGACGACTCTCCTCCATCTGTGACGAGGAAAAACACACAGACGTCAAACACGGTAAACCCGAGAGACTTTATCTCATGTATTAATTACTTTATCTTCTGTCTTTTGAGCGTTGCAGCACCATGGAAATGAATAACATTTTACAAACTTCATAACAGTTCGTAACTTATTTATTTACTTACTTATAGACATTTGTTTAAACCATTTAATTTGATTTATTTTCACTTAAATGCAAATGAACTCATTTAATATAGAATTTGATATTTTATAACTATATTTTATTTTATAATTTGACTTTTAAGCGTAGCTGCACCATAGGAATAAATAAAACCATTTTATTTTTTATTCTATTTTAAAATGCAAACACATTTCTTTAATATATAATTTGATACTTTCAAGTGTAGCAGCATCACAGAAATTAATAATGTTTGTAAACTTAATAACAATAGTGATATTATTTATTTACCTACAGGAAGTTGTTTAGACCATTTGAAGTTATTTTAATTTTTTTTTTAAATGTAAACTTTTGACATTTTACCTTTTGTCTTTTAAATGTTGCAACACCATGGAAATCAATAACGTAACCCTCACAGCAGCACTGATTTTCTTTATTTATTTTGTAAATTTATAATTTACAATGAATGAAAACTCTTTCGCGGATGTAATTGTGATGTGTTTTATTGGCATGAACTGTACATTTGTTTTGCCAAAGCATTTGCAGCTAAGCTGTATATAATGAGATAAAAGTAACACCAGTAATATATTAGCAATTAAAGTGAAATAATATGTGCAAAATAAAGGAAATTAAATAATGTAAGCTAAGCGGATAACAATAAATGAATATAACAAAAAGGAAACAATTAATCAATAATAATCTGTTTCTCAGGTGGACATAGGCCCAGCGTCTGAGCCAGTCTCTCCTCCTGATCCTGCTCCTCCGGAGAGGGCTGTCAGGACCAGTTCCCATAACTCCCAGCGCAGGTACACGTCCCACCAGCACACAATATGTTTTCCAGAGCAGGCCAAGACACAGCATGAAACAAACACACACACATTCGCACGTACATGATGCCTGTGATGTTGTTTCTGACCTCACACCAGCTCTTCCCTTCAGTTTAATTACATCCGGCCTCTCTCTCTGTGTGTGTGTGTGTGTGTGTGTGTGTGTGTGTGTGTGTGTGTGTGTGTGTGTGTGTGTGTGTGTGTGTGTGCAGGCCGTCCAAAAGCTCTCTGTGTCTTCAGGATTTCCGAATGATCGCAGTGTTGGGCCGAGGACATTTTGGCAAGGTAACTGGAACATGTTCAGTTGCAAAACTATTAGCAAAGCAACTAGACAGACAGAATCAACACATCCGCCAACAATTAGTTTAATTTATCTTGTGCATGCTTTAAATATTCTGCCGAATGTAATTATGCTTTCAGCTAAGAGTGGCATTCTGCATTTAACATTTTACCACAATTTTCACACTTTCTGACTAGTTGATGACTTTTCTGGACAAACTGACTAATAAAAATGTGCCTTGCAAGCAGTGTTATTTATATACTACAGTAGTGGTTTTGATAATATTTAAATTTATTTTTTGATGTTGCAGCTTTCTTTTTCATTTTAAAGTTTTAGTAATTTTATTTTTTTGCCACTTTTATTAGTTTTTTTGTATTATTTCTGTTTTAGAATTATTTTTTTTTTTTCAGTTTTATTTCAATTAGTATTATATATATATATATATATTTTTTTTTTTTTTTTTTTTTTTTTTTTTTTTTTTTTTTTTTGCAGTTAACAAAAATTTTTTTTTAATAGTCTAGTTACTGCTTGCATCATTTAGGGGGGAAAAAAGAGTTGTCTTTTCCTTATTGGACACAAGAGTAGCAATTCCTACACAAAACTAATTTAAAACAGTGGTTTTGCTTCTTGAATTTCGCATTGCATTAACAACAAAACCAATGAGATCATTTTTGTATCATCTTTATTGGAGACACTATTTTTTGCAGAGAGCCAGGTGTGAATGAAGATGCAAGTGTCTGTTAAGCATGATATAAGTGTGTGTTTCCAGGTGCTGCTCTCCGAATACAAACGCTCAGGGAAGGTGTACGCCATCAAAGCGCTTAAGAAAGGGGACATTGTGGCACGAGATGAGGTGGAAAGGTGAGGAACTTAATTTAAGTTTAGCATGAGAGGAGATTTCCACTCTTCTCTGCTTGCTTGATATTTTTATATTTTACTTCATAGTAAAAAATATTGTGCAAATATTTTGCTTCTTGCTTTAAGCATTAATATAGTAAATCATAAATCTATTGAACTTCACTGCACAAAGTGATTTTTTTTTTTTCTTAAAATGCAAAAGTTTAGTGTTCAGTCTAAACTCTCTCCACTCTCTTCCAGTTTGATGTGCGAGAAGCGAATCTTCGAGACGGTGAACAGCGCACAGCATCCGTTCCTGGTCAACCTGTTTGCGTGTTTTCAGACGTCAGAACATGTGTGTTTTGTGATGGAGTACACGGCCGGCGGAGACCTGATGATGCACATACACGCTGACGTCTTCTCTGAAATACGCTCCGTGTAAGTGTGATTATCTCACCTAGTTAACATGCGGCACTAGTAATCATTACTGTACATCACAGGTGAAAATTTTCAAGTAATGAATAAATAAATAAATAAATGTAAAAGATTCCATCATATTTCCCAGTTGGCTAATCACAATAGTTTTGTATTACTGGTTTTCTGAAACGTTATGCTTAAATATTACACTTCCAAAAAAATAGCAGCTTTTATGGTTTTATGATGTTATGAGAAGCTAAACAGCTCTCGAAATTGACCATTGCGTATAAAGCTGTTTTTTTTTGTTTGTTTTTTTTCCTGTAGTGCATTTTGGATGTTTTGTTCTTGTATTCATGTGTATTGTTTACTCTATTCTTCATATATATGTGTGTGTGTGTGATGCAGGTTTTATTCTGCATGTGTGGTTTTGGGGCTTCAGTTTCTTCATGATAATAAGATTGTGTATCGGTGAGTAAACACACAAATACAGCTGTTTTCATAAAATCAAGCTAGTAAAAGTTATAGTTAATTCTCGCATCTGTGGCTGTGTGTGTGTGTGTGTGTGTGTGTGTGTGTGTGTGTGTGTCAGAGATCTGAAGCTGGATAACCTGCTGCTGGATACTGAAGGTTATGTGAAGATTGCAGACTTTGGTCTTTGTAAGGAGGGTGAGTCACAGACTTTACTTTCCGTTATGATATTGATGGAGTTGATGGGAGAAAGAACATGATGTTTGTTCACTGCTAGATCAGAGTGAATGGCTGGATATGCTGCTAACTGCATACTATTTTTTTAAAACGCTACCATTCAGGCGTTTGGGGCCAGTACGATTTTTTTTTTATGTTACTGAAAGAAGTCTTTATGCTCACCAAAGCTGCATTTATTTGACCAAAATACAGTAAGAACCGTAATATTATGAAATATTATTACAATTTAAAATTGTGTTTTCTATGTGAATGTTAAAATGTAATTTATTCCTGTGATTAAAGCTGAATTTTCAGCATCATTACTCCAGTCTTCAGTGTCACATGATCCTTCAGAAATTAGTCTAATATGCTGATTTACTGCACAAGAAACATTTCTGATTATTTGATGTTGAAAACAGCTGCTTCATATTTTGTGGAAAATGTGATGCATTTAATTTTTCAGGATTCTTTGTTGAATAGAAAGTTTAAAACTAATGGTCGAATATAAAAACAGTTATTTTGAAACTTCATTGATCACACTGGAAATGGAAGGCCATGTCAAAGACACAGCATTGTATATGTAACAGAGGCCAGCTGGTAAGAGCTGTGCAGGTAAACCTCCCTCCCAAGAGGCGCATTAGCAACTGTTGCTTGAGGCTGCGCTCCTTAGTGTGTTTATTTGCACGCCTGACTCCCATGCCAGAAATGCCAGTTCAAATTCTGCTCGGAGCAGGTTGAGTAGAATTAGAGGGGTTACGTTGGTGCCGTGACCCGGATGGGAATGAGTTTTAGGGGAGTGAGTGTAACAGAGGCCAGCTGATAAGAGCTGTACAGGTAAACCTAACTCCCCGGATCTCAAGAGGTGCATTAGTGACTAACCCTAGAGGCTGTGGCCTTTAGCGTCCTAGTTAGCATGTCCGCCTCCCATGCCAAAAACACTCTTAGTGAGCTGGTCGAGCAGAACCAGAGGGCTTACACAAACTGCAAAAAAGATGCACATAATCTCCTTTTTGCTCCCTCTTTCTGTTTTTTTTCTTTCAATGTCTTGTTTTTATCTTTTCCTGTAGGAATGGGTCATGGCGACAGAACCAGTACATTTTGTGGGACTCCAGAGTTTCTTGCTCCTGAGGTTCTAACAGACACATCCTACACCAGAGCTGTGGACTGGTGGGGTCTTGGTGTGCTCATTTACGAGATGTTGGTTGGAGAGGTGTGTGTGTTTGTGCAATATTTTATAATATTGTTTTCCAGTGTGTTTTTTTTTTCTTTTCTTGACTGAAGCATAAATCTAATAAAATCTACTGAAGTTCACCACAGTGTGATTTTTTTTTTTTCTATATTTTTGTTTGTTTTCCAGTACAAACATCTAAACATTCTCAAATCAACATACCTTTGCAGATGCAAAGTGTTAAAATATGAGAAATAATCTGCTAAAAAAATTGATGCATAATCTGTGTGTGTCCAGTCACCGTTCCCTGGTGACGATGAGGAGGAGGTGTTCGACAGCATTGTAAATGATGAAGTACGTTACCCAAGATTCCTCTCCACCGAGGCCATTGGTATCATGAGACGGGTAAGACTCTTATTTTTTCCCAAAGCTGTTCTCTGATTGGCTGTGTTTGCTAACTGAAAGGCATTTCCTTGTTTTTCATTGGTAGCTGCTGAGGCGTAATCCTGAGAGACGACTGGGCTCCAGTGAGAGAGACGCAGAGGACATCAAGAAACAACCCTTCTTTAGAGTATGAAGACTTTACTTGCCACAATAATATTGAGTCCCTAAATAGACAGGGGGATGGGAAGAAATATTATATTTCAATACTTTTGTGTTCTCTAGCAAAACTTGTGTTACACAGAGAAACTTTGTGTTCACTTGCAAAATATTTGCGTTGAGTTGCAAAACTCTTGGAAATATAGAAATAATATGGTGTGGGAGGTAAAAAAAAATGTAAGTCAGTGCTTTTGCAAGTGAACGCAAAAGTTTCTCAGTGGAACATAACAGCTTCGCAAGATAATTATATTTCAATGCTCGCAACTTTGTGTTCGCTTGCAAAACATTTGCGTTCTCTCACAAAAGTATTGCGTTCGCCCAAGAAACTTTACATTTTCTCACAAAAGTATTGCTTCCCCTAAGAAACTTTGCATTTTCTTACAAAAATATTGCGTTCCCCCTATAAACTTGGACACAATGTATTGCAAATGTATTGCACTCTGAGAAAAACATCTGCATTTTTCTTCACGTCTCATATTTTGTTTCATTGCCATGTCCATTTAGGGACTCTGTACAGTAATGCCAAAATTTCAATCTTAGTGATGATGTGTCTCAATCATCTTCTCTCGCACTGTAGAATATGGACTGGGATGCGCTTTTGCA
Organism: Acrossocheilus fasciatus; assembly: GCA_036784905.1. Lineage (NCBI taxonomy): Eukaryota > Metazoa > Chordata > Actinopteri > Cypriniformes > Cyprinidae > Acrossocheilus > Acrossocheilus fasciatus. The sequence goes on along the minus strand of CM071940.1, from coordinate 6,808,781 downwards.
GAGGAGAGCTCCTCCTCCTTTCGTTCCCGCAGTGAAGGGAAAGGAAGACGTCAGCAATTTTGACGCCGAGTTTACGAACGAAGCTCCAACCTTGACACCTCCTCGTGAACGCCGGACCCTATCGCGGAAAGACCAGGACTACTTCAGGGACTTTGACTATGTCTCTGACTTCTGCTAGGACACGAGTGTGCATACTGACGCTGCTAGGTATGGGAGATATGGTTCTCGTATCCTAGTCCCCATCAAGGCTGCTTGGCGTGAGGACTGACGCTTCCTCAGAGGCTTCCTGCCAATGGAACATGGGTTTGTTCAACATGAAACCATAAGGAGAGTAAGAGTACTGGACCCATGAGAGTGATTGGACCTTGAGGAAATGACTCCATCTGGAGGTACATCAATCATGAAGAGATTCAAGAATCCACATAATGTGAAGCTCTGAAAGCTGGTGGCCATGATATTTTCTCGCCCTGTTTGCAAAGAGGGAGGATTTTCAAATGGTCAGTCAGCCTCATTCATGACATTATCCTTAGTACCAGATGCTAATGAAGTCATTAATCTTGTGAATAGAGTGCTGCAGGGATGACCAATTTTTGCGCATTTCAGCGCTTCTGGTTCCATTATTGTGAAGTTAATGTTTTTTTTGTTTTTGAATGGGTTTTCGAGCTCGACATATTTTCACTCTTTACTCTACAACATAAAGTGAATACCCCCTTGTCTTGAAAAAGGCAGTTGTTAAAAAGTGTCTAAATAGTAGGGGTGTAACGATAAATCGATTAATCGAATGCATCGCAATTCTCTCTGAAATCGATTCTGAGCTCACTTCTTCATGAGCATGAGTGTGCAGTTAAAAATTAGCCTAGAGCGCCATCTGCTGTTAAAAACTAAGTTCAGAATCGATTCAAGAGAGAATCGGGATGCATTAGGAAAATCACAGAATCGATCCATTAATCGATTTATCGTTACACCCCTACTAAATAGGACTACAGAGGTTGTTGAGGACGTTACCTGTTCAGCGTGATGTACTGATCCACTCACAAGTCGCTTGCACAGCCCTAAACTGTGGTGTAGTTCATTCATAGCCTACATTTAGCTGTTTGCTTCTAGAGATTATATTTAGGCTTCAAAATTCATATAAGTTATTAGATTATCATAATGAAAAAAAAAAAGTGTAAAAATCACAGATCTTATTTTCTGCAATAATCCAAAGGCTAATGGAAATCATACTGGGTTTTGTGGAAGAAACCAGGGTGATGCTAATTTATGGATTGCCGGCCTACAAAAATAAATGACTGCAGCACTCTATGAGAGATTGTTGACTAGCAGAGTACAGTTTTATGGTACTGACCTGAGTAAAATGGCTCACCGAATTCTCCCTTTTCCTGTCTTTTGTCTCCATTTTCTTTTTTGACCAATGTATCCATATATCACACACAATCCAGAGACTGTTTACTTCTGTAATACACTCATTTAACCAGACGAGGACAGCAGAGAGTTTGAGAGTAGTGGAAACACTGTTTTGTCAGGTGTTGGTTGTTTCCAGAACCTTGTTTTTGAGTTTGTATGCGTTTACTATGTTATGAGCATGTCCCTTAATGAAAGGCAGCATCAACCTCTAGATTTGTATTTTTTTAGAGATTCTGTTTTTCTTTCTCACTGAAACTTGACTAACTATGGAAATGCTATGCCTGAATATTACTGTATTAAACAATTCAACTCTTTGGGACAATGGAGGTCATATTTTTTTGACCAGAATCAAATTGTGGAAAAGATTATGAGTGTTGCAGGATGAAACTGAACAGGAACAGAATGGAAAGATCAGTCCCACACAGATGTCTTCAAACTAAAGGTAAGATGTGAACATCCCGACACATACACATTCACATCAAATGATTTACTCCATCAATTTATTACCAAAATAGCAGAGTGAAGGTGGCAGGACCATCCATTATGTCTGCAAATTAACCAGCGAGTACTAAGTGTGGTATGAGGATCTTGCTTAAAACGTAATGAAAAGATAGTTTGAAGCACTTTTGAGATATTGTCTCATTATTCCCCAGAGGAGAGAAGGAGAAAGTATCCATGGAGACCGAGATGGAGCTGTAAAATGGGAGGTCATGTTGTTCTGTGAACAAACTGCATCCTGTATCTTATTCTCCCTCATGGACTAATTGAGTCATTGTTTATCTGCTCCATAATTTGGCTTTTTCCAAGCAAATCACAACAAACTAAACTCCAGTAACATGGCATGCATTTTTACAATAAGTGGCCCACGGCACATTCATTTCAGTTGTAGTGAAGTATTTTGCTATGGTACAATGGCCCCTTTTTACACCTGGTATTAACACGCTAAATATAAAGCAGGGAAAGATTCATCTTGAAGGAACATTTGGATTCGATCACTCAAACTACCTACGCAGGCAGGCGGTGATGCATTTGGTCATGTCGCATTTGATGCATCTTGACGGTCATGTTAATACTTAATCATTGCAGGAAGGTGGCAGTAAACTATTAGAGCTAATTTCGTTCTCAATCCCATTATCAGTCTTCAAATTTTATTTGTAGTCACAAAATAATAGACCCTAAAATCTCCATGAAATCCAATCACAAGTCAGCTTAATACCCTTGCCTAATGCAATTATTATTATTATTTATTATTATTATTATTTTAATTAATTTGGTAAGAAAAATAAATGTTTAGGCCAGCATGGACTTTAATTTTAGCAGTGGTTCGCAACCAACACAATATTCAAAGACCCTATATACAAGGTAAGATATATTTATGCTGGTATTTCTGCTGTAATTATGACAAACCTGCTTGTTTTCCAAATGTTTAATTAACAGAAACTGGGAATGATGATATATTATCCACAATTTATTTAGTAAATCCAGACATTTTAAATAACTCTTAAAACAATCAGGTTAGATTGTTTTAATTCATAAATACATTTGAATAGTAATGTTTTTAGCAATAATAAAAAGGCAGCGGCTATATATACACTAAGTGCAAATAGCAATAAATGCTATTTACACTGTGCAAATAGCATATTTTCTTAACGATAGATACTATTTAATTTACACTAAGTGCAAATAGCTACAGATTCTATTACACTATGTTAAAATAGCAAGATTTTCTGCTAATTATACTACTTATTGCAAATAGTGGCAATTATCTGCACCTCAGTATTGTAGTACATTATAACAGTATGCAATAATAACGTATTGAGTGTAAATTATAGTTTTAATTCAAATTAGGCTATTAAATGGATGCCACCTTTTTGGGACAATAAAGCCCTCCCTAACCCTACCCGATACTTTATTTTCAACTTTTTGATTATTTCCTTCATTTTTATTGAAAATAAATGCCTTTCCGATGCGATATGAGATTTGAAAAGGAAGAAAAAAGTTTAGTAAAAGGCGAGTTCGAACTCGGGTCGATCGCGTCAAAAAGCACGTGCCTTACCACCTATGCCACTGAAACTGATGTTGAACAAGCGTCTTTTTGCAGTGTTGACTATCCCAATCACACGTTGGTGGGTGGAGTTAGTGTAAATAGCCTCTGCCAACAAGGCAGGCTATAGAGTGGTGGAACTATTCTGTCACTTTGTAGGCAAAAACCCGGAAGTGAGTGCATTTTAGCACTTCTGGTTCAATCATCCCAGAGTCAATGGTTTTTTTTAATGGGATTTTGGTTAAATCCCTTAAATAAGGTCCGTGGTTCACACAAGCTCAAGATACTTCATCACGCCGAACAGTTTATCGATTTACAGTATTTTCCAATTAATTGTAGAAGATCCAATGAATGGTTTCCTGCATTTTATATTGTTGTCCGACAATGATTTTTTGCTTTCCCCCCCGAAATGCAACACATGTCTTCAGATGGAAGATGCTTGTTTTCTGGCTTTCCTACTAATACAGAGACTCTGTGTTCGTAACATAAGGTAAACTCATACGATTAATCCATGTAAACACCACATTTACCGGCTTTACGTGGTGAAAGTGAAACTTTAATGATGCATAGTGCTTAAAGCCACGTTAAAATTAAATGTTTGCAGCCACATGAAGCTGTTAGAAAACATACAGATTGAGGATTTCCTTGAATCAAGGATAAAATAACATTTTGTTTATCCACCCTAACAAAACGAGAGCTGAAATGTGGTACGTTATTCATTAAAATAAGTTTAATCTTACCATATCCAAAAACTCACTGTTATTTAATAGATTAAATGCACTAGAATTTTATTGAATAGTACGTGGAGACATGTTTTTGATTAAAATATTCATATTAATAAAGGATTTATTGACTTTTAATGCACCTTATTTTGAAATGTACAGAAATACGTGCTTTCAAATGTCCTTTAGTTATGATTATTTCATTTATTCACTATTTATTATCAAAGTCTCATTTCAGTTTAGTTTGGCTCTAGTTTTGTATTTATTCCAGTTTATATGAAAAGCTTCATGTAGCGTGGATTAACATTCATATACACAGTAAATCCTTTTACACTGAACGTGTTAAAAATAAGTTTGAAAAGTTGTTGGGAGCGCGCTGGTGGTGACTGTGGTGCTGTAGCTCGTTTATAGCCTAAGTTTAGCTTTTAAGTTCTGGCGCTTGTATTTGGGCATCGAAAATTCATAAAAAGTTATATTATTTTGTGAAGATTATCTTGATAGACAAAACGTGTAAGTTTCATTGAACTATGGTTGAACACAGAGCTTATCTTTTGCGATAATCCAAAAGCCTATGGAAAAATCCCATTGGCTTTTTGTCGAGGAAACAGTTTCATGCTAACCGCCGAAAGTCACGTCATAGTTCCCCCACTCTATTTGCACTTAGTGTAAATAGACACTCCGTAATAGGCAACTGAGTTTGTTTAAAAGATATGTTAAATGTAAGAAAAATAAACTTCATTCAAATGGAAATGAAGATTATTTTGTGAACCCACTGATAGATTTTTGTCTTGTTTTAAGCATTAACTCATCTAATTCTGCCCCCCCCCCCCCCCCCCAAAAAAAAAAAAAAAAAAAAACGAGGCTTCATTTCTTACATCTCATGGCCAGTAATGTAATGTATAATGCATTTTCATTAGAAAACAAAAAGGACTTTTAAAACGACTTTTGTGAACAGCAGTTATGTGAGCAGAGGACCTTCAATAAAGTTTGAGAAACCCTGTAAAGAATTTGAGAGTAGAATGAGAGTAGAAAACATTTATCTTTCCACCACTGTATTTTTCCTGGTAGTTTGAGATGATTCAATGAAAAGAGGCCACTCAGACAGACTGAAAATTCACAGTCCAAATGATCTTGCTCCAGACTAACCAAAACATCTGACGTGAGTTAATTGAACGTCATCAGAACAGACTAAAGTGATTAAATTGCATGATGTTTTTAAACATCTCTCAGAGATTGCAGCAGCTGGCTCAGATTCCCGACTCGTTCTACACGGGGTCATGTGGCTCTGATTTGTTGGGAAGGCTCAGGTGTGTTCTGGTCTCATCACATTAAATATTCTGCAGATTTATTATCTTTCCACGCAGTTGAACTCTTGAGTGTATTTTTACAAAAATCATAAAATACTGTGCTCTTCTTCTCAGATGATCGAGCTGAATGAACTTTGTTCAAACTTTTTAATGTTAGAAACTAGATTTTTACAATCCCAAAGAATAACAATTAGACTTAAGGGTTTGATCATGTACTTAACCCAAAATATAAGCAGTAATACAAATTATTTTAGTATCACTGAGATAGTATTCTAGTTTTAGTTAATATTTTGGATTTGTTTTTTTTATATTTCCCATTTTCATTGGGGTATATTTGTAGCAATAGCCAAAAATACATTGTATGGGTCAAAATTATCAATTTTTCTTTTATGCCAAAAATCATTAGGATATCAAGTAAAGATCATGTTCCATGAAGATATTTTGTAAATTTCCTACCGTAAATCTCAACTTCATTTTCCATTACTAATATGCATTGCTAAGAACTTCATTTGGACAACTTTAAAGTTGATTTTGTTACGGGAAGCAGACTCAAACAGAGGATTCATTCAACGACAGACGTTTATTTTCAAAACAGTGGAGAAAAGCTGACTTGATTCGGTGAGTAGACGCTTGGCAGGACCAGTTTGGAGTGCGATGAGGGATTGATTCGATATCCTTGACTTGAAAGGTAAACCAGGAACTATTAGCAGGACACACACCTCACACATGCGGAATGGCAGACTTACGCAGGCATTCATCGCTGGAGAGAACACTGGAAGTAAGCCGCTGTGATAGCATAAGGAGCCCACTTCGTATAAATGTTACAAATAAACGTGATCAGACCAGAGAGTGCTGTGAGGTATGCGTATAAGTAGGGGTGGTGATGAGGTCTGAATGACGTGCAGGTGTGCTCAATCAAGGCTCAGGTGACACCAGGTGCGGGAGTGTGTTGTGATAGGAGGAACGGACAGGTCCGTGACAGATTTTCTCAGTATTTTTATTTTTTTGTACCCTCAGATTCCAGATATTCAAATAGTTGTATCTCGGCCAAATATTGTCCAATCATAACAAACCATACATCAATGGAAAGCTTATTTATTCAGCTTTACTCAGTTTATACAGATGATGTATAAATCCCAATTTCTAAAAATTTACACTTAAGACTGGTTTTGTGGTCCAGGGTCACATATAGTTTTTATTAATGTTTACTTTTTCATTTTAATTTGTCCATATTAATTTATGTGCTTTTGTCATTCTTGTTTTTTAATATTGTTTTTTATTTCAGTATTTTATTATTTTTTATATTAGTTTTTATATTTTCTGTTTTCATTTCAATGAGTTTTATTAATCACATTTTAAATTAGTCTGTAGATTTACCATATATACTGTATTTAACTATTGTGATAGTGTTGCTTGTTTTAGAGAACACAGTAAATGAGAAGCATTTAAAAAAAAATGTGTGTTTGAGTTTTTGAAAATTCAAGATGTTTGTCTTGTGTGTCTGTTAACAGCAGAGTAATCTGTTCATCTGCAGACAGAAGCGTTCTGTTCCACCATGTTTCTGCTCAAGGTAAAGATAACAACCATGTTTGTTTTTCACTGACACCAAAAATGTCCGCTCTGTTATATCTGGTAAAGTTGTTTACACTCTCTCTCTCAATATATCTCTTTCTGTGTGTGTCTTTTTATGTGTTTACATCATTTTTATTTTTATCTTGTAGACCAAGTCCTCAAAAGTCAATTAGTTGTCTTTCCTCAGATAGTTGACCATGAGGAGAAACTGTGGCCATGATCCTAAAGGACTGCTGCTCAATCTGATGGTGGGACACTGATACTATTTTTGTTTTATTTATTTTTTTTTATTATTATTGGCTTTATATTGTAAAATACTCTGGGGTTATGTACAAGCAGACCATTGGTCAATTATTGCAGTTCATGAATATGACTGAAGTCGACTGTTTTAGGATTCCAGTGACAAGCAATTGCTGTGTCCATATTGACTGAGAAATTGCTGATCGATCGATTACAGAATCAGTGTGGATGAGATATCAGAAAACATGTAAAATACTGACAGTACCTTAGATGTTTATGACGTCTGCGGTGCTTTTTCATGAAATCCAGTGTTTTTCTGCATGCAAAGATATGAAAAATGAGAGAGAGTTGGAGATGGATTTGATGTACCCTATCTTTTGTGCACTTATCTACAAACCCCCCAGCTGTAACAAGCTCTTCTTAAAGGAATTTTCTGATTTTTTTAACTACAATTGTGCAAATGTTTAGTTTCAGAATATTTACAAATCATTGATTCTTTTAACTATTTTCAATCTGTCTTTGGTGCTACACAAGAAAAAGGCCACACACTTGAACTGATATTGTCTTTTGGATTTCCGCTACAAATTGTTCAGATTGAAGATTGTTCTTTTTAAGACCACAAGCCAATACCGTTTAATACTTTTTTATCCCACCCTGTGAAACAATCTCCTCCTGGTTATTACACCCGCTCTTTTAACTCTGTACGATTCTCTGAAGCCTTTTATTCTCAATTTGCTATTTCTTTTAAATCATCATCTTCTGATATGGGCCCTGAAGAGTTAATTTCTCATTTTAATTCTACCTGTGTTAATAGTTTGGATTCTATTGCTCCCTCTAAACTGAGATACCCCAAAACAAGAAATCATCCTTGGCTAAATAGTGAAACTAGAGTTTTAAGACAAAAATGCAGGCAGGCAGAGAGGAAATGGAAACAAGATAAATTGCAAGTATCCTATGAAATCTTGAGAGACTGTCTGAGGACTTAACAGACATTTGTTAAGACTGCTAGATCAGCTTTTTTTTCCCAATTTGATTAATAGCAATGCTAGTAGACCAACAGTTTTATTTAGTACTATTAATAAGGTCTTAAATCATATTGCTACTAAATTTCCAGAGGTGTCTCCCGCAGTTTGCAATGATTTTTTTGAGTTTTTTTATTACTAAGATTCAAAATATTCGCTATAATATCACTCTGATCCTCTGGTCTTAACTAATTATAGTCCTATTTCTAAGCTTCCTTTTCTTTCAAAGGTACTGGAGAAGGTTGTTTTTCATCAACTTTCTTCCTTTTTAAAGAATAATGACATATTAGATAGGTTTCAGTCCGAGTTTAGAGCTCAGTACAGCACAGAATCTGCTCTTTTGAAAGTGTTAAATGATCTGTTACTGGCTGTTGACTCTGGAAAATGTGTCGTTTTGTTTCTCTTGGACTTAAATGCAGCCTTCGACACTATCGATCACTCTATTTTGCTGAAACGTCTTGAGCAGTATGTCGGCATCAGGGGAATAGCTTTAAACCAGTTTGCGTCCTCCTTAGGGGAGAGAACGTTTTCTGTAGAAATTGACAGCATCACTTCCTCCTCTGCTGCATGTACATGTGGTGTCCCACAGGGATCCGTTTTAGGCCCTCTTTTGTTTTCCTTCCATTGGCTAATATTTTTCGTAAGCATCGGACTTCGTATCATTGTTATGCGGATGACATACAGCTTTATCTCCAGTTAAGTCTGATGAGAATACATCTCTCCAGCCATTATTTGACTGTTTGAGTGAAGTTAAAAGTTGGATGGCGGATAACTTCCTTCAATTAAAGTGTTAGTTTTTGGATGTCCGGATTTTGCAAATAGCCTCTCAAAGACCTTGGCTCCTATAACTAACACCATAGGTTCTCATGCAAGAAATTTTGGAGTTATTTTTGACCAAACACTTAAATTTGACAAACAAATAAACTCAGTTGTCAAATCAGCACTTTTTCAGCTTAGGATGATTGCCAAATCTTTTCTTTCAATTTGAAGACTTAGAAACTGTTATCTACGCATTAATTTCATTCAGACTTTACTACTGTAATTCACTGTATTTAGGGGTCCCTCAATCTTTTCTGTCTCACCTTCAGTTGGTCCAAAATGCCAGATTTTTAACAAAAACTAGGAGGAGGGAAAATATTTCTCCTGTTTTGGTTGGTTTGCAAAGGCTCCCCATTGAATATAGAATCCAGTTTAAGGCATTACTGTTTGTTTATAAGTCCCTCACAGGCCTGGCACCAAACTATTTATCTTATTTATCTGATCTTCTCTCCCATTATCAGACCAACAGGCCTTTAAGGTCATCAAACACTTTGTTGTTGTCTGTTCCTAAGACACATTTAAAACTTAAGGGGGATCGGGCATTTTCAGTGGCAGCACCTCAGTTGTGGAATAACTTGCCTCTTTACTTTGCAATCAACCACTTCTCTTCAGGTTTTTAAATCTTTAGTAAAGACATATCTTTTTAAAAAGACTTATGGGCTGGAGTAACTGCTGTAAACAGTTTTATTGTGTGTATATTTAGTGTTGTGTATTACTTGTGTCACCTTTTTATTTTAATCTTGTTTTATGGTTATTGACTTAATTCTACTTCTCTGTGCAGCACTTTGGTCGGCTCTGTTGCTTTTAAATGTGCTATATACATAAATTAAACTAAACTGAAACTGAAAAATGCTAGAGAGAGAGTTAAAATGTTAAAATCTCCAAATGATAAAAAAAATTCTTCATAACTATTGTTTGTTTACATTAGTGTAAAATGAATACCAATGTCCATAAGTAACTGAAAACAAAAAAGACTTTCTTCACAAAACTTTAGCCATTTGTCACGAATCCTGTTTGTGGCCTTCTGTCCACTTGCCACCAGAGGCCACCCTCCAGTTACATTGACTTTCACAAAACACAAACTGTTACATATTACCCTGGACTACAATTCCCATCATCCATTGCACTGATGGCACACACAAAGCTGATTCCCATCACACACCTTCCTTAAGCCATGGACTTCCTCAGTCAGATCGCCGAGGATTGTTTAACGTTTATCACTGTGATAGCTGATAGCTACTTTACGGAGCCTGCTCTAGTTTTCATAGTCTAGTCATAGTCTTGCCTTGCCTGATTTCCTGGTTCCTGATTCTTGCCACGTATCTTGGATTAACCCTTTGCTTGCTGTTTCGGACTGTGTTTGCTCCTCACCTGGATTTATGCTCACGTTTACAGATTACCCCTTTTGTCAAGCCCTCAGGATTACGTTTGCTGTCGTCTGACTCAAGCCCGTTTAGGATTGCTCTTTTGTCTTGCCTGTGCCATACCTGTTTGCTGATGTTTGACCCTGCCTGTGTTTGACTATGTTTCTAAATAAAAGCTTGCACATGGATCCTTACGCCTCACGTCTCGTCGGCTCCGTTACACCATTCAGTATTAGTTCGAAATTGCACTTTTGCTCTTAGGAAACTATGTAATACTAAAGTCATAATTCTTTCTATCTTTTACATATTTCTGATTCTATATTCAGTATTGTTTAATAATTTTAAACGACTCGATAACATGTAATTTCCTTTTCTGGTGGTATTTTCTCACTATTCTCATGTTGGCTTATTTAAAATAATTTTAACCAAGCCTCTTATCTTTCCTTGATTCTTTTAATATGTTCCTCTGATCAAAACCATATTATTAAAACTTTAACATCTGTTTGCCTCAGAAAGTATTGCGGATATGATAACTTCTAAATGTGATTTGTTATTCAGGATAGTAATGTTTTTTTTGTATACGATACCGTGTAAATCAATCAGAGAATGTTAGCAGGTAAAAAATTATTTGACATTATATTGGTGTCTAAAACCCAAAACGGATGTTAATATTTTTATGGAGGACATTTGATCAGTCAGGTTTTTTTTTTTTTTTTGGATAATTAATTATAATGAGATTTGTAAAATTAATGAACTATCAGTCTTCAGTGTTAAGTGTGACTTCACAGGGTTCAGACCCCAAACATAAGACTTTAGGAGTTACTTGTATTTTCAAATGAAGGACATATTTGGTTGTAATTACATTTATTTGGCAAATGCTTTTATCCAACATGTTGACCGGGCTATGCAGTATGTGCTTTCTGGAAATCAGCTCAACATTGAATTACTGCTAATACAGGGCTTTGGTTATATACCGTTGCTGTGGAGACAAGAACAGGCAATAGCATGAGATTTTGTAAAAGGCTCACTTTAGGAAGCTTTAGCAGTGCCCAACCCTCACCTGCTCTTCTGTGAAACAAACAACATTTAATCCAATTAAATATGTCACTTTGACCAAAAAGAAAATAATAACTAAAACACTGGTCTAATTAGAAAAATCCATTGCTGGATGAATTCAATTATTTCTTACTGTCATCAACAAACCAAGAGAATTGAGCCAAGTGATTAGCTGAATTGTGATGAATTCTTTGAAATCAATGTCATTATGAACTAATTAAAGAATTTGATTTTGTGTTTATTGATCACTGTGTGCAGAATTAGCAGGAACAATCGGTTAAATTAATGCTTAGTAGATTAATGATTAAAAAAAAAGAAAAGTAGCATGGTATTATCATGTTTGGATTTTACCATGGTAATGCCTTTGGCATATACTTAAAGTTCTTCATTATCATCTGATCATCTACTAAATCTCCTATATAACTGTACCATTACTAATTTTTTGTTAGAAAATAAAACAATCTCACAAAATTTAATCGTGCTGTGGCTTTTTTAAAAAATCTTTCTCTCCCTCAGTTCAAACAGCGAAATTAATTTTAACTATAACAAAAATACCAAAAGTACCGTAGTATTATCATGATGATTTGATATGGTAAGGTACAAATCAAAACATGTCATTAACTTCTTACTACATTATATAACCACCACAGCAGGCTACTTTTTGAATGGAAAAAAAAAACGGGCTCTTCTCTCACTTTTTTCGTTTCCAAGTTGTCCTGTTCACACCAAAAAGATAGATTTGTTTAAATGTTCACTAAGTGTAATCGCGATGTGTCTTTATACCTGTTTTTCGACGGTCGCGCCTCAATCTTTCTCTCCCTCACAGTTCTGCGCGCGGGAAAGCTCTTCCCGCCTCCAGCGCGCGTGTCTCCGCACCGCTCGACCCCGCCCCCCTCCGAACTACATCAGCTGACCCGAACTTTTCTCACCCCATCAGAAGACACGGATCAACCTATACCAACTCTTCTGCGCTGTCCATTCAGGGTCCAGTCCACTGTCTGATGCTGCTGTCCTGTTCTCTGCTGGGGGTCTCGTGTGAGCGAGTAAACAGGCGCATCAGTGATTTCATTTGGGTCCAAGCCTAGCTGCAGGTGAGTTTTGGAGGAACTAAATATGTATTTATTAAAATATATAAATAAATATGATAAAAGATGGGTTAAAATTAAACAATAGGTGCATTAAATTAAGGTTTAATTAATCTATTTTGGTTAAGTTGTATTATTTTTAAAAAAAAATTTTTACAAAATTGAGCCTGGAATTGTTTTTTGTTTGTTTGTTTTTAGTAAATTGTTTATAAATTCTTAATTATATATATATATATATATATATATATATATATATATATATATATATAAATTACACACGTTCTGTATTTAGCAGAACATATGGTGAGAACAAAATATAGAGACTGTGTGTAGAGACTGTGTTTTTTTTTTGGCGTATTGATTACCATTTGTAGGCTATAACCCATTTTATTACAAATACCATGGTTAATATAGTTAGAGTAGCAAAACTATGGTTAATTTGTGGTTACCATGGTTCAACTATAGTAACCATGTTTATATTTTTGGTTTAATTTGTAGTAAAACCAAATTTTCATAAGGGAAATTTTATGACTGTTATGAGCTTATGATTTAAAATAAAAAGTTTAAGTCTTAAAAAAACCAATCTGAATATTGAGGTGCTGGCTTAAATTCCTTCTGTCTTGTTTCATGCGTCTCTGTCTTACTCTCTTTCACATTCCTCAGTTAGTACTTTGGTGTAAGACTGAATTCTGTCTGAAATCTGTGAAGTGCTGAAGGATGATGCCCTGGACGGGCGGTGCTCTACTCTTCCTCCTTCTGGCTGTGGTCAGAACTGCAGGTAAAACCCACTCGAAATTACCACCGGGTCACTCATTATAAAGCTGTGGTTCCAGTAGTTTCAGTAATGCAGGTGAAAGAGAGAGCAGCCAGACACATTTCTCAAGGCTGCGTGTGAAAGCTTGCGCAGATGTGTGGTGATTTTGTGTGAATGCATTGACAGTGTCCTGACAGGAGTGTGAGTTTCATTTGCATCTCTGAGTTGGACGTAAGCTGTTACGTTTAATACGCATGAGTAAGTATTAGCATGTGTGTGTTTTGGAGTACTGTGACATACCACGGTACAGTAATCAGATGTAGTATATGGTAGGCTACTGTATAAATATATTAATAATTACATATCATGAGACTGTAAAACATAACACAAAACGCTAAAATAGCCTAAAATATAGGGGGGGGGGGGGGGGGTTATAAAATAATATAAATGACAAAAGCACATAAATTTGTTAAAAATTAAACTAAGATTAAATCAGAAACTGAACACATAATATTATTGAAAAATAAAAATAAAATGATACAAAAGTACAATGACATTTTATACATCAAAAGATCAAGAGAATTTTGGTTTCTCAGTTCATGACCCCTTTAAGTCATCTCTGTGTGTGTCAGTGTCCAGCAGAGAACTGCAGTGCTCCATGTGGCCTGTGGGGGCGCTGCATCCAGTGCGGGCTCAACTGGAGCGCTTTGAGGCGGGACCAGGCTGTGCGGCCAGAGAGAGCGGAGCTAAAGAGACCCATGTGATCTCTGTGGGCAAAGCCTCCAACAAACTAGTATGAGACATTTGCCTGCTCGTATTTGTCCAGTTGGTGTCCAAACGTCACATTTGGGTGTCCTGTCCGCAGGTAACGGTGGTGTTAAGACCTTTGACCGTCTCTCGGCCCATCAAAAGGCCGGTGATTCTGGTGCTGAGCTCCCAGCATACCGTGCATTGGGTGTTGGAAAATGAGGGACTGTCACACAGCATCAACGTGCTGGTGCAGGTGTGTGATGTTGCTTATCGTCCCACACCGACTCACTGATCTGAGTGTTTAGTTTAGTTTTTTAAAGGAATAGTTCACCCAAACATAAAATTGTATTCCTGCTCAGGCATTTCAGGATATAGATGAGTTTTTCTATTTATGGGAACAGATTTGAAGATGTGTGTAACAGAGATGTAGCATTATATCACCTGCTCAGCAATGGATCATCTGGAGTGAATGGGTGCCATCAGAATGAGAGTCCAAACAGCTTATTAAGAATAAATCAATTAAAAAGATATTTTTTAACTTTTCATTGGAAGAAGCAATATTATGGATAGTTGTTTAGCTGGAAGGAGCGGTTTGAAGTTTTAAAAAAAAAATGTCTTGATGGATTGGTTTCTTGCAAACACAGCTTTTGGCTTCACAAGACATTAACTGATGGACTGGAGTGGATTATTGTGATGTTTTCATCAGGTGTTTGGATTCTCATTCTGACGGCACCCATTCACTGCAGAGGATTCATGTGATGTAATGGTAAATTACTCCGAATATGTTCCCATCAAAAAACAAACTCTTCTGCATCTTGGGTGGGCTTTTTTGTTTATTAATGTGACGCTGCTTTGAAATGATTTATATTGTATTAAAAAACTATATAAATAAATGTGATTCATTTTGTCTCTTTGCATTGCATTTCGCCTTTCATTTTGAGAAAAAAATTATTTGAAACTGGATTTTTTTGACTGGTTAGCAAGTATTGCAGTTTACCAGGCAGTAATAGATAAACTCTATGTAGATTTGTGTATTTTTGTGACTTTGGGGGCCACTAGAGTTAAATAAGTGGAATTCACTGTGGTCACATTTCACATTTGTTGCTGCCGAAAAGCAATTCATCTTTTTCGTGTACATTCGTATCCACTCACCAAACTTATAACTGGCAGAACAGACATTTTGGCGGGAAAGAAAGACGCCATTCACTTTATAATGTTGAAACTGGTATTTTACTTTAAAAATAAACTTCCATACAGTTGCCTTAATTAGAGAAACATTGAATCTAGGCATTCACCTGCTCTCCCAGGTGTCTCTCAACTCCACAGCCGTCTCTTCGAGCTTGTCCATCCGCGTGGTGAAGGTTCCTTCTCTGCCACGGCGGCCACAAGTCCTGCTTCGCTGGATCCTCCAGCGTCACGCCACCATCTCCTCACTCACGCACACTGTTCACGCGAACCGCGTTTACCTCCGTCTGGGAGAGGGTAAAAACACATACACATCCTTTTATTTAAATTGTTTGAAAATTGGCGTGTGCTTTATTTTGTCTTCATTTCCATTCCGTCTGGACTCCAGAAGCCAGCATGCCGAGCGAGTGCCGCCTGCGGTCTCCGTTTCTGTCTCAGAACTATCTGGCCTCAGAGCTGCAGGAGCAGGAGGTTCATGGCTGCGTCCCATCAGACCAGCCCACGGAGATGGAGGTGCACATCATCCGCCTCTGGTCCTCAGGATCCAGCCTTTGTGGGTGAGTCAAGTTCTTGAGTCTGAGTGGAACATCTCAAACTGAGACGAGAAGTGGAGTGCATCGGGTTCATAAAGACTGACAGAGATTCAAGAGTGAATTTAAAAGTTTTTCAACAACATTTCTTTAAGCACTTTAAATGAACATGTACATAAAATGATGTTTGTTTGTTTTTTTTTTACGTAAAAATATTGCAGAAAAAAATGTACATGTGAAATTTAAATTCTACTACTAGTAATTTTTAAACTAGTAAAAGTTTTTTTTTTTTTAATTAGTAGTCATAAAAATGTGCATATAAATAAAAAGAAAAAAGAAAAGTAATAAATTAAAATTGACAAAATTATAAATACATTATTTAAAGGTGTCATGCCATGAGAAATCAAATTTGCCTTGATGTGTTGTTCTTTGTGCTATTAAAACATCCTTCAATTTCATATCTTAAAATGTGCTCCTTATTATAAACAAGGCATTTATTTAATCAAGCTCCAAATGTGGCTCATTTTAGATCTGAGGGTCAAGGTGACATCACCTGGATGCAGTCGTTTGCATAAACACTGCCTCCAGAGCAAGGAATCGACGAATAGTCATCTTCTCACCATAGGCCCCGCCCATAATGACTGACACTTGAGCCGTTTCTCAAACGTAAGGCTGCATCCTCCGGAGGTCGCATTTGTAGGCTGCATACGTCATAAAGAAGATCTTATTTTAGAATATTAACAGTTATAAATTTGACCATTATTTTTAGTTAAGTGTACATTGTTGTAATATGCTTTTGACTCACGAATATAATGCTCAGTTAACTGAAATAAACCAGGCTTGATGACGTATGCAGCCTACAAATGCGACCTCCGGAGGATGCAGCCTTCTGTTTGAGAAACGGCCAATATTACGCTGAATGTGAGTATTGTGTCACGTCAAAAGAAAATAGAAATTACAATCACTGCTGCTATCTTGTCTACACTGGATACAATGTACAGATGCATGTTCACTTTCTGACACAGTCCATACGCTTGAGTCTGTTGTCTGGACAAATGGAGTGAAAGAACGTTCGCTTGGACGCATTTGGTTTAAACAGCTCGTTCACGTCTTTTTACAGATATCAGAAGTTTCCCAGCGTAAGGAACAAGTGAATAGTTTATATTTAATGGCATCCTGGATCGTGTCAGAGGATTGATCAGAGCATTTTGTTTTGTAAACGAGGCATTGTGTCATGGAGAGTTCACAAAAAAACATTTGTTGATAGATGAAGCGGTAGCCTTCTACATCTGACTGCAGCTGCATCACAAACTGTAAGTAAATGGACCGGTTTATTTTGATTATGTTGTCAAAACAGCGAAGGGGCATTGATACTGTTTCCTTTGCAATGACGTTAGCCAATCATAACAGTAGTCGATTACTGAGGAAGCTTACATGACACTCCCCTTAAAAACAAGTCATTTTAGAGAGAGGTTCAGAATGAGGGTTAAAAATAATAATTTTCCCACATATTTATTTATTTTATTTTTTATTTTTTTTTGCAAAAAACTTTATTAACATAAGTAAACCTCAAGGAACATATTAAAATAATAATAATAATAAAAAATCCATGTCATGACACCTTTAAAATGAAATAAAGATAGACTGAAAGGAAAATGAGAGACACATAAAAATGCCATTAATAATAAATAAATGTAATTAATAATAAAATAATTAATATTAATATAAAATAATCTAATAATGTAACATGACATAAACATTTCAGAATGCTTTGCATAAAAATCATGTAATTTTTAGATTCAAAATATATTTTTAAATATTTATATAAAGTATTAAAAAAAATAAAAGGTAAGAATATTATAGTAATTGATCAATTTATTAAACTTAAATAAAGATATACACTGAAAGGAAACTACATGCATAAAACAGACAATAAAAACAATATAAAGAACGTTTTAATAAAATTAAAACGCTCATTAAGACGGTGACTTGCCGCCACCTACTGGCGATTTTATTTTTATATCTGCAAGTATCACTTGGATTTGCCATCATTTATTGCTTTATTTATTATATTAATAATACACTTAATGGAATGATAAGAATATGACATGATATGACAAAACATGACATACAATTAATAAGGATAGAAAATCTTTGCCTCTATAAAGGTCAATCGAGCCATCTGATCATTCTGATTGGCTGTTCAGCTGGCGAACCAATGCGTGAGAAAAGGCGCAGAACAGACGTGCTACTTGGCCATCGGGTGTCGAGCGTTGGCTTGGCGTGTCAGGGCAACTTTGGACCCAGATGCTGCCGATGTGAGCCGACCCCGCAGTCTGCTTTCGTCGCCACTAGTTTGTCGGCGTCAGTTTGGCGTGTACCAGGCTTAAAAAGTTTGAGAACCACTGCTTTAAAGTGTCTCTCTCTCTCTCTCTCTCTCTCTCTCTCAGCTCTCTGCAGGTGGAGGTGTCTGTCTCTCTGCTGCCTCCAGTGGCCCGTTCAGCGTATCACAGGATTGTTTTGATCCTCAGCAGTGTGGTTCCTGTCAACTGGGCTCTGGTGGCTCCAGAGGTCAAAGGTCACATCAGGGTCTATGTAAGTTGCATTTGCATTTCTAACCTGTGAACTTTTCCAAAAATGCTTTCTCAGCTATGAACAGTTGTGTCTCTCTCTCTCTCATTCTCATTCAGTCGTCCAACAGCGTGAGTCCACCATACCGAACTCAAGCCCCCGGCTTCAGCATGACCAGCACTGTGACCTCTGACCTCCTCAGCACCCCCAACCTTCTAGAATGGGCTAATCAGAACGGCTTTCCCAAAGTGACCTCGTACACCGAGGCTGATCTGGCCAATCGCTTCATCATCAGGCTAAGAGAAGGTGGAAAAGTTTGTTTTTTAACATTTTCTTGAATATTTGATCAGATTGAAAATTTTTAGTCAAGGTCAGATTAAACTATTTCATACTACACTTTCATGAACTATTTTTTAAAAAGCCTTCAGTAGATTAAGGCCCCATTTACACCAGTGAGTTTTAGTTTTAAAACGCTGTTTTAGAATGAAAACGATCAGCGTTTACACTGGCATTTCCGCTGCACTACACAACCTAAATTCATGCAGGTACAAGCATAAATATTTATAGTTAGATTCCCTATTATTTAGATGGCAGACGCATCTGCGTGCTTGGAGCCATCGAATGGGGAATCTACCCATACATTTCAATGGGTACAATACTGAGCATGATGTTATTGTTTACCCGGTTGTCAAGGATACTCAGAGCAAATGTGGGCAGCCACACCGTCGTTTTCAAAAGTCTCCGTTTTAGTCCGTTTACACTGAAACGCAACCCCGGAGATTTCAAACTAAAACGGGGTCTGCAGCATTTTCAAAATTCTCTGTTTTCGACCTCGAAAATGCTGGAGTAGTGTAAACGATAGGCATAACCGTAGCAAAGGTTATGCGTTTTAAAACGAAAACGCACTAGTGTAAACGGGGCCTAAGTTAGGATGTGGTCTTAGGCCCCGATCACACCGAACGCTTTTTTGCAGTGAGAGGCACCTTTTTTAATTATTTTCGGTTGGCAGTGAGCGTTCTGCGGCGCATTTTCGCCACCTGTTGCGTGTCGTGTTTTTGCAGGAACACTCTGAGAGCCTGAAGTTGAAAAATGAGCAACTCTGAGCGGAAAAGCGCCCCACGTCATCGTGTTTTTTTTCATTGTCCAGTTGAATGAAAGGAGAGGCGGGCCTTCCATTGTGTTGATGAAAGTTTACCCGTTGCTTAGAAAGTCCAGATACTGCAATAATGGATGAGAAACTTGTGGTGTCTGTCGTGGGTTTTACCCGGAGCTGTATTTTTTTAAGGTTATTGTTAATGTGACAGTTTACTTAACATCAAAAAAACAAAGATTTTAGAGCACTCACGCTATAATCCTTTGATTAGACTGACAGGACAACTGATTTGGTGGTTGCCTAGCGTTCAGTATGATCGGGGCCTTAGAAGGCAGCTGCCTATGTAGACAGCGAGGTTCGCTCACTAGGGTTTGTGACGGAGCCGTGTCTGTGGTTCAGGAGGGTCAGACACAGAACTGAGGTCTTCAGACGGGCGGCAGGATGACATCAGGGAGGCGCTCAGCTGCCACTGTGAGGGCGGAGCTCTTACTGTTACCGTGGACACACAGATGCTACAGGTAACCAATAGACACACTGCAATACTATTGCTTACTTAATGCTTATTAAAGTCGTGTATTTGTGTAGGTGCATTTTTATAAAAGTAAATGTATGTGTGTGTGTGTGTGTGTGTGTGTGTGGCTGTGGCTGTGTGTGCGTGTGCGTACGTATCTTTTTGAAAGAAATGAATAATTTTATCATTACAATTTTATCAAGCATTAAATTTAGTGACAGTGACAGTTTTTAAAGGAACACTCCACTTTTTTTGGAAATAGGCTCATTCTCCAACTCCCCCAGAGTTAATAAGTTGAGTTTTACCGTTTTTGAATCCATTCAGCCGATCTCCGGGTCTGGCGAGAGCACTTTTAGCATAGCTTAGCATAGATCATTGAATCCAATTAGACCAGTAGCATCGCGTTCAAAAACGATCAAAGAGTTTCGATATTTGTCCTATTTAAAACTTGACTCTTCTGTAGTTATATCGTGTTCTAAGACCGGCGGAAAATGAAAAGTTGCGATTTTCTAGGCTGATATGATTAGGAACTACTCTCATTCCGGCGTAATAATCAAGGAACTTTGCTGCCGTAACATGGCCGCAGCAGGCGTAGTGATATTACGCAGCGCATGAAAGTAGTCCCCGGTTTCAAGTTAAACGCTAAAGTTATTTAAGTATTACTGAGATATTATAGTTTTTATATGTTAAATTGATTTTTATATATATATATATAATGAAAAAGAAAGCAGAAATATATATATATATATATATATATATATATATATATATATATCTGCTTTCTTTTTCATTTTAATCAAAGTATAATTTAGAAATTGTGTACTTGTATTTAATTATTTAAAAACTTTTTTATATGTCCATATAGTTTTTATTCATTTTTATTTCAGTCTAAATGTTACGGAGCCCCTAAGGGGACATTTGCAAAAATAAAAGGCTTTCGTGTGCTCACGCAAAACTTTTTGCTAGATCATGTGTTACAGTTTTCGGTTGCATCACTTCTGCCATCTTACAAAGAAGTAGGGATGGGAAGATTCCCCGATTCGCTCGGTGCATTAGCATAAAAGTTAACGATGCGGTGCATCGATTTAAAAAGTGTGCATCGGATACAAGTTGGCATTTTTATCGCGATGCATCGTCTCTAACATATTTGCATTGGTAAAAAAAAATTTATTTATATATAATTACTAGCGGATGCACTATACTTTTATTGTTTAGAAAGTGACCAATAACCTGTGACCAATATTTTAAATGTAGATTGATTTCTCCTCTCGAAGCTGTTATAATGTATCACATCACTACGGAGACCTGAGGAAAAGCAGTGATTAAAGTCCAAAACCTGACTTGAAATAACCTAACAAATCAATTGGGGCTAAAGCGGTTCCATAAACGACAAATTAAGTTCACACAATCTTAGTGATTTTAATGCTTTAAAGAGCAATTGTAATGTTCTAATGTTCTGCTATCTGTTCTGCTAACTATAAAAGGTACAGCTGTCATAAAACCAGAGAGAAAGGCTGCATGGCTGTGATAGATTGTGAGAGAGTCAGTGATAATATTATTGTGTTCGTATTGGCCAGTGTTAGAGGAACTCAGCTTAGCCTGACTGTTAGCCTGCCCTTGACCAGCATAAGTTGCCACAGTGAGGTTGATCTATGTTAAATTTGCTTTATGGAACCAAATGATTTGACAACGAGTCAGACTACCTGAAAGTCAGACTAAGTAAGTTAATTTATGATTTGCTGTCTGTCTGAAGCAAAGAAATAAAAGCGATCATATTTTTTCCATTGCATCATATTGTATCAAATCACATTGTGTTGAATTGAATCACATCTGTAGTTGATTCATCTTTAATGTATTGCATGGTTGGCGATCGAGATGTGTATCGCATCGGCCTCAGTTATGAGATGCACATTCCTACAAAGAAGAAAACAAGAGCATGGATGCCTAATTGAGATCTATGTTAAACTCGGCCTTCAATACTAAAACATTGTTTCCGTTCTTGCATTCCAACACAGATAAATCATCACTGAGCGGCACAAGAACAGCTTTTCCCTCAGGCTATATTCCACCTGAACAAAACACAACATCTCAGGACAGTACATCTGTACAAAACCTCTCAAAACTTTTCATCTGTAAAATAGCACATTCATAATTCTTTCTATTTTCTTTCTATTTTGGACATAACTTCTCAAAACATTTGCAAATTCAGAATTTTATTTTATCTATTATGAATGTGCTAAATAAAATGCCTATTTTTATGACTTTACTTTT
Organism: Acrossocheilus fasciatus; assembly: GCA_036784905.1. NCBI lineage: Eukaryota > Metazoa > Chordata > Actinopteri > Cypriniformes > Cyprinidae > Acrossocheilus > Acrossocheilus fasciatus. Next base: position 6,786,481 of record CM071940.1, on the reverse strand, counting down.
AGTTAATTATAATATCCCTGCATTAAATACATTTAAAATATTACAAAAAAAGATTTCCATTTCAAATAAATGCTGTTTTTTTTTTTAAAAAAACTATTAATCACAGTTTCTGCAAAAAATAAATAAATAAAAATTCAGCAGCACAACTGTTTTCAACATTCAAGTGTTTCTTGAGCAGCAAATCAGCATATTTGAATGATTTCTGAAGAATCATGTGACACTGAAGACTGAAGTAATGATGCTGAAAGTTCAGTTTTACATCACAGAAATTTTACAACATATTCACAGAACAATTCTTTTAAATTGTAATTGTATTTGACAATATTACTGCATTTTTGATCAAATAAATGCTGTCTTGGTGACAGAAGAGTCTTCTTTCAAAAACAGTAAATATCTTACCAACCCCAAATGCCTGAAAAGGTGTGTTACATTATTTACTATACTTTACATGTTCAAGTTTGATTAATTGAATTGTTTTTTACACATAGACTTTTCCAGTGTCGGCAGTGTCCCTGCGAGATCACAACTGCCGCGGTGAATTTAATGGAAGCCATTTCCTGTTGCTTTTCCCTGTCATTTCCTGCGGGACGGAGGGAGAAATGGATGAAGTGAACGGAAGTCTTCATTACACAAATACAGTGAGAGACACATTATTCAACACAATTGTAAAATTAATGTATACAGCAGGGTTCCTCAAATCTTTCCCTGGAGGGCCAATCTGCTGCAGAGTTTAGCTCCAGCCCTGATCAAACTCACCCTGTGATTTTCTAATGATCCTGAAGACTCTGATTAGCATGCTCAGGTGTGTTTGATTAGGGTTAGAGCTAAACTCTGCAGGAAAGTGGATCTCGTGGGCCAGATTTGAGGATCCCTGGTATACAGTATAATCAATATAATCAATGTAACTTATGTAATGTCTTGTTTTCCGCATAAAATTCTGTTATGCAACTGAAATTCTGTCATTCAATTTAATTAAAAGAGAAGGTTCATAGAGTACCATAAAATTATTATAAAAAATAGAATGGACCTGTAGTGCAGTAAATAATCCTGACCTGGGTCACACCGTCTCACCATCACTAAAGACGTAAGCATAAAGTTGTCAGCTGTAACCACACACCGAAAACAGATGACCTGGGTCACACTGAACCAGATCCGGCAGAACAAACCATTAACAGGTTTGGTGATGGGAGCGTCTTCAAAAGACACAAAGGCTCATTTCCTACCTCTATATATTTGAACTATATTTTTAAGGTGTTCCTGTGGAAACAGAAACCACCCGAGGGTTTGAACAATGAGACAGGCGGGGAGGTGTTGGACGAGACGAGTCTGATAGCCATTCACGTGAGTGCTTCAAACCATCAATGTGTACTTGGCAGCATCTGAACTGTTATGGTCATATTTTACTGATTTAAAACAATATATAACCATTCAGATTAAGTCTCTTGTTGCTCACCAAGGCTGCATTTATTTGATCAGCTACACAGGAAAAAATGTGAAATATTTTTACAATTTAAAATCTAGTTTATGGTTTTAAGCGTCTCTAATAATCAAAAATAGTAGTTCAGAGTCAGCACACCTAACAACAAATTCAACAAAAATAATAGATTAAGGAAGTAGCATACAATAATTAAACATGAGTAATTAAGAATAAGATAAAAACTAAAAATGTACAAATAACAGGCTTGCTAGGCTGTTACTGTGTGGTTACTGGGAGGTTGTTGCTGTTGCTAAACTGTTAATATTGTGAAATATTATTGCAATTTAAAATGGCTATTTTCTATGTAAATATATAGAAAAATGTAATTTATTCCTGTGATGCAAAGCTGAATTTTTAGCATCATTACTACAGTCTTCAGGGTCATGTGCAGTGTTGGGGAAAGTTACTTTTAAAAGTAATGCATTACAATATTGTGTTACTCCATAAATATTGCTTTACTTAGTTACTTTATGTAGAAAGTAATTCATTACATTACTTTTGCATCACTTTTTGTCACCTGGTTTGTGTTTGCTTATTTGTTTTTCAATAACAAAAACCTCAAAAGTCATGTTTTTGGCAACTGTAAAGGCCCTTTCACAGCAAAAGTATAATGAATAAGCCTCTGACTGAGGGAGTGCCTCTGCAACACACTCCCAATTTCCAAAGTTACTTGTGTTACTTAATTTGAAAAAGCAACACTTTACTAGTTACTAGTAATCTGATTACGTAACTCTCGTTACTTGTAATGCGTTACCTGCAACACTGGTCACATGATCCTTCGGAAATCATTCTAATATGCTGATTTGCTGCTCAAGAAACATTTCTGATTATTATCAATGTTGAATTTCATTTTTAGGGAGTTCAGTTTGATGAATAGAAAGTTCACAGGAACAGTATTTATTTGAAATATTATCTTGTAGTATTGTAAATGTCTTTACTGACACTTTTGAGCAATTTAATACATCCCCGCTGAATAAAAGTATTAATATCTTTCAATAAAATAAGAACTTAGTGACCACAAACAGTTCGTAAATGGCGTACATTTCCTTTCAGCCATTGCTCTAAACTGCCTGTGTGTCATGTGTGGCTCACTTTTTTTCGTCTGGTTTCTCTCTGTTTAGATCAGCTGTGAATCATCTCTGATCACTCCTGTGAGTCCAACAGACGTGACTCCGTCCTCCAGGCCTGAGGAGGCGCTGCGCTTCAGTCCCTGGGTGCCGAGAGGCCCCGCAGCTCCAGTCCTGTCCATGGAGCTGTTTGTCACTGAGGCCTACGAGAAGAGAGCCGTGGGGCCCTGCGTGATCACAGCATACAACCGTGTCTACGTGCAGGTCAGCGTTATCTGTCACGTCTGTGTGCTTGTTTCCTCTTCGGCGTCACCTCAAGGTCAGAGCGGATGATAGCACAGCGGTGGAGTCCATAACATGATTAAAAGAGCTCAAGGACGTGAGACTCCTGTCGCCGTGTGGAGGTTTCATTAGTGTATATCAACGAAGGCCACAAATGGACGTTTGCAAAAAAAAAAAGAAAGTGGAATAAGAAACTACACTTGCAGCTTAGCCGTGTATGATGTGAATGAGAAATCCCATAGAAAAAAATATTACCCACAAATAGAATAGCCTAATAGTTCAGAGTCATAGCTTGTGAGCAACCTACAGCTAGCAACAAACTGAACAAAAATTAAACATGAATAATTAAGAATAGAAAAGTTAAAAACTTTACACTTTATATTAGGTGGCCTTAAATACTATGTACTTACATCAAAAAATAAGTACAATGTACTTATTGTGTTCGTATTGTATTGCAAAACACTTTTGCTGCTATTGAGGAGGGATACGGGTAAGATTAGGGACAGGTTTGGTGGTATGGGTAGGTTTAAGGGTGGGTTAATGTGTAAGGGATGGTCAACAGTGTAATTATAAATGTAATTACAGAAATTAATTACAGATGTAATTACATATAGGTATTTTTAAAAATGTAAGTACAATGTAAAAACATGTATGTACACAATAAGTGCATTGTATCAAATGATTAATTTAAATGTAAGTACATAGTAGTTAAGGCCACCTAATATAAACTGGGACCATATTTTCTAAAGAACTAGTAAGATTACGAAGGTGGTATATATTGCAAGAATGTGCAGAAGGTATTCTGAGTAATTCAGAATAGTAAAGAAAAAACTATAAACTTAAAAATATGTACAACCAATAGCGTTACATTTCTATTATTTTCATGTTTCTGTGCGGTTGCTAGGGTGTTATGGATGGTTGATATGCTGTGGCTATACATGTGATTGCTGGGGTGTTCTGAGTGGTTGCTGGGTTGTTATGAGTGGTTGCTGGGTTGTTATGAGTGGTTGCTACGCTGTTGCTATGTGATTGCTAGGCTGTTCCTATGTGATTGCTGAGTTGTTTGCTATGTGGTTGCTGGGCTGTTCTGAGTGGTTGCTACACTGTTGCTATGAGGTTTCTGGGCTGTTGCTATGTGGTTTCTGGGTTGTTATGAGTGATTGCTACGCTGTTGCTATGTGATTGCTAGGGTGTTCTGAGTGGTTGCTAGGCTGTTCCTATGTGATTGCTGAGTTGTTTGCTATGTGGTTGTTAGGCTGTTGCTATGTGATTGCTAGGCTGTTCCTATGTGATTGCTGAGTTGTTTGCTATGTGGTTGCTGGGCTGTTCTGAGTGGTTGCTACACTGTTGCTATGAGGTTTCTGGGCTGTTGCTATGTGGTTTCTGGGTTGTTATGAGTGATTGCTACGCTGTTGCTATGTGATTGCTAGGGTGTTCTGAGTGGTTGCTAGGCTGTTCCTATGTGATTGCTGAGTTGTTTGCTATGTGGTTGTTAGGCTGTTGCTATGTGATTGCTGGGGTGTTCTGAGTGGTTGGGAGGCTGTTTCTATGTGGTTGCTGGGATGTTTCGAGTGGTTGATTAACGTCATTTCTTTCCATTTCTCTCTGCCAGATCTTGGTAGGTTCTGGTGTTGCGGAGGCCGTGGAGCTCCAGTCATGTCTGGTCTCTCCTCTCTCAGATCCGCAGGCTCACAGCGGCTGGTCCATCATCAGAGACTCCTGCCCATCTGACCTGTCCTTCAGTCTGAGCCACAGGGAAACCCAGGAATCCACAGACAGCACAGGACATGATGAAGACGAGAAGATTGACAGGAAAGATGACAGAAGACTGTCGCAGCCGCTCTCTCGCTGGAGACAGATGGCGAGCCACAGCGGAGATGAGAGAGCGAGACGAAATAAAGACAAGAGACCCAACAGACTCGGAGCAAGGAGACCTGAGGAACACAGACGGAAGAGACGAGAGGACGAACGCGAGAGCGCAAACATGCTGCGGTTCAGCTTCATCCTGCGCCCCATCTTTAATAACTCCATCCAGTTCCTGCACTGCCGGCTGCGTCTGTGTGCATCAGTTGAGGGGCCCTCAGGGGCCACCACTCGGATCTGCACAGATGGGCCTCAAATACCTGCTCTCACACACACAACTGCTTCTCAACAGGTAATGAACTCTAATGTGGGAAAATGAGCTTTTTGAAACTGAATCAGTTGAATCAATTGTTTCGCAAAATGATTCACTGTTTCGAAGCATTCTTTAACGCTTACAAATGTAACAAAAACTCAGGCCAAAACATCCATAAAAACACCTTTACAAGCCAACTGCGAATGTTTTACTGAAAGTGCAATTATTAAAACAAGACAATAAATAGACAACATGTCTTTCTGTCGCATTGTTCTTTCTGATTGCACTTCATCAGTATAGTCTGATTCATGAAGAAATAACTCAGTTCTTTTAATGACTCATAAATAAGTCTAAAACCCACAAGTTATGGGATTTGAATCATCAAATAACATGCTCTCTCTTTGATTCAATCAGTTTGTTTGTAGTTTATAGTGTATTACATATTATTAACTATAGTAAAACATAATAACATTTTTATATATTATATTAAATTCATCACATTTTAAATGAATTTTATGAGCTTTAAAAACATTTAAAGATGCAAAGCATCAGCATTGCTTTGTCCTGTTGTCTGTCACTTAATTTTCTCACAATTTCCATACACTGTGCTGGACCAGAAGCTGTATTTGCCACAGAGGCAAAATCGTGTATAGGGCCAATCATCAAAAGTACTAAAAGAATGTAATGGAACTGGAGCCAGAACTATTAAATTCTTTATGAATCTTATCCTCAGGAGTAATGAACACTAATGAGATCCCAACATGACATAATTTACTAATCACATCTGTCAATATCTGCTAGTAAACATTTCATATCTGCCTCTCTTTCTATCATACAGTGTGAGTACAGAAATCTCTCTCGGCCGGTGTTGGTCACGTATCCTGCTGGGTTTCTGGCTCCCCCTGCTGGTTTGTACACATCCTCATTCTCAACTCTCATTTACACAAAAGTTTTGCATTACTTTAACACTTTAATGCTATGTGTTTTTGTGTCTGTGTGTGTTTATCAGGTAAACTTGCTCAAAAGCCTGCTGAGATGTCGAAACAGACTCCTGCACACGGTGGTGTGTTGTACCCCTCATAAATAATTTTTGGTTAATAAATGCCCTGCAAGGAAATTAAAAGGGATAGTTCACCCAAAAAAAAAAAAAAAAAAAAAAATCATTTACTCACCTTCTAGTTGTTCCAAATGTGTATGAGTTTAGTTTTTCTGTTAAACATAAAATCATTTATTTTTAAGAATGTGGGTAATCCAACAGCAGTTGGTCTCCATTGACATACATCCCAGATAGCACAAGTACGTCTGCAAGATGTCTGTTAAAGATCGCTTGATCTGGAAAGCATCTGCTGTGTACAAACATCTGAGACATCTATAAGATGTCAGTTTTACATACATTCTAAATCATAAACATCTTAAAAACATCTTTTAAATGTTTGAAATCAGATAGGAAACGCCCCACAGACAAATTGCAGATGAGCAAACGCTCTAAAAAATATGTATTGCAGATGTAAATGCAGACGTCAAATAGACGTCTCCGTGATGTACGTGTGCTATCAGGGACCCAGATAGCACACACAAATCAGTAAGATGTCTGTTAAAGATCGCTTAATCCAGAAAGCATCTGCTGTACAAACATCTGAGACATCTATAAGATGTCAGTTTTACATACATTCTAAATCATAAACATCTTAAAAACATCTTTTAAATGTTTGAAATCAGATAGGAAACGCCCCACAGACAAATTGCAGATGAGCAAACGCTCTAAAAAATATGTATTGCAGATGTAAATGCAGACGTCAAATAGACGTCTCCGTGATGTACGTGTGCTATCAGGGACCCAGATAGCACACACAAATCAGTAAGATGTCTGTTAAAGATCGCTTAATCCAGAAAGCATCTGCTGTACAAACATCTGAGACATCTATAAGATGCCAGTTTTACATACATTCTATACCATAAACATCTTAAAGACATCTAATAAATGTATATTTGACATCTGATAGAAAACGTCCTATAGACGTATTGTAGATGAGCAAACGCTCTAAAAAACATGTCTTGCAGATGTAAATGCAGATGTCAAATAGATGTCTCTAATGTGCATGTGCTATCAGCGGGGGTGGTATGGGAAAAACTTTATGATTACGATTATGATTAGCAATATCGAACAATATACCAGGTGTTTTAAAGTACAGGTCTTGCACAAAAATAATTGCCTCGTGGACGTTCTTACGTAAAAAAAATAAGGTGGAAACTGTTATTTACCTGGTTTGTGTTTCAGAAACAGGCGAGGGTCCAGTGTTAGTGGTCGTGTTCTCTGCGTTTGTGATGGGTTTGTGTCTGATGGGGGCGCTGTGGTGCATTTACAGTCACACAGGTACAAACACGCAGACCCTCATGCAAAACAATCGTTTAACAGCGTTTTTTTTTTTTTTTTTTTTTTTTTTCCTTGACAGCTGGTTATTAACACAAAACACGCTTGTTGGTTGTCAGGGAGGCTTGATATGACCCAGAGAGACGGTGTTATAGAGACCACGCGACAGGACAGCGGCTTCAGAAACCCACCGATGCTGATGGAGCAAACCAGCGGTTTCCACGAGGTGGACTAAAGATAACCCTGACAGCACACAAACATCATAGAGACATCTATTTGACATCTGCAAGACGTATTTTTTAAAGTGTTTGCTCATCTGCAATAGGACGTTTCATATAAGATGTCAAACAGAAGTTTATTAGATGTCTTTAAGATCCCTGCTGAAAAAAAAAACAATAGAACCATCACAGAAAATTATAATGGTTTCCATTACAAACCATCAACTTTTAACCATTTAAACCATAAAAAAAATGGTTTTCTGTAGTGTGTTTTGGGACATAGCCTATTCCATTAGGATTTATTGGTTTTAAAAAGCTACCAATAGAAGGTGACCAATTACCAGTAGAGACCCACAGCCCTGCTGAAAAAAGCCTAAGCTGGTTGGCTGGTTTTAGCTGGTCATCTAGCCTAGATTTAGCTGGTCAGCAGGTTGGTTTTAGTGGGGTTTTGGCCACTTCTTTAGTTGGGCAGGTTGGGAGACCAGCTGAAACCAGCTACTTGCAGCTTAAACCAGCTAAGACCAGCCAACCAGCTTAGGCTGGTTTCAGCTGTTTTTTTTGTTGTTGTTTTTTTGCAGCATTACAGTTTCAGTAAAATCAATACAAGACTCATTATGACCAGTAAAACCATTACAAATTTTGTGACGTGTCTATTGTTTTGTTTTTTTTCAGCAGGGATGTTTATGATTTAAAATGTTTGTAAAACTGATATCTTACATTCATCTGTCAGATGTTTGTACACAGCAGATGCTTTCTAGATCAAGTGATCTTTAACAGACATCTTGCAGACGTACCTGTGCTATCTGGGATACGACCGTCAAATTCAAAACGTGACATAAACGAACAACCTTCATGTGCTTTCTTTAAGGCTGAATTTGTGTACCACTGTTCTGAGGTGCTTTTAACTTATTTCACTTGCTGCTTTTGTTGTGCTGCTAAATGTAACACCATAAATGACGTAAAATGATTATAGATTTGTGTATAAGATTTGCGCTCCTTTAATGTTCTTTAGTTCAATTTTCAGTCCTTTAATTGTTTTTAATTTACTGTGTTGTAGTACATAGACAATCATGTCTTAAATTCTCAATCTGTTAAGTTTAGCCTGGACACGCAGACGGTGAGGGTTGGAAAGGATCTTTTATCATGTACTTTAAAACAAGATAAACTTCTGCTGAGAGCTTGAGTGTGCAGAAATACTTGTACTTTCACAAAGAGATTAATGTTCTTATGAATCTGTTGCATTGCTACATGTTTATTATTATATACAGAGTGATTATCATTCTTTAAATATTCCACGATAAAAACATTCTGTGATTATGACATCCCAACCACAAGCAGCCAATCATAAGTCTTGAAGCTATAGTTCTACAGTGTAACCTGCTAGAAGTGTTGCCATATTTCACAATGCATTGTGTGCAATAAAGTTAGATATACATGCAAACGTTTGTTTTGGTGCAGACATCTTTCACAAGCATTACATACTGGACTTTAAGGTAAAATATAACAAGACCCCTGTACAATGAGCTACCCAAGTTGTTTGTGTGCAGCTGGTCTCTTTCAGGTCCCATGGTACAGTCCGCTGTCGTTCTGCGAGTGTGTCTGTAGGTGGCGCTGTAGTTCCAGTCTCCTCTGGAAGCTGAGAGGGCAGTGCGAGCAGCTGAACGGCTGGTAGCTGCTGTGTTTTCTGCTGTGAGTGATCAGATTGGAGCTCTGACTGAACGCTTTACCGCACACCACGCACACATGAGGCTTCTCACCTGAGAGATGACAGCGGTCACACACACATTAGCTCTGCCTCTAAAACTGCTGAGCTGCCTGACTGTTTACTACTGACTACACAGGCAGCTAATCTGCTTTAAGCACACAAGAGAATGTAAACAAATGCAAGTACCTGTTTTGCAACACTATCCACCGTCCAATATCACTGTATTAGTGCACGTGTTTCTACCTTTTGTTATATTACTCTTGCTATTAAATTAGTTAAATGTTAAATCTAGATAACGTGGCTGTGTGTATTTTTTGCAAAGGCAAATTTGGCAAAATCTCTCTTCTGGCCAACATAGTCAATGTCTTGATATTTTATTTCCTCTTTTGTAAAGTCATAGGAATGCTGTAGTTTTTTTTTTTTCAGAACCTTTCAAAACTTTCATTTAGGTGACGTTTCCTTGGAAATATGAAAAGGGTCCAGAGATTCTGACTTTGGCATGTTGCGTTCTGGAATTGCCTTATAATTTATTTGAATTATTAATGAAAATTGAAGTCAATGGAAACCCCATTATGTATTTTACCTGTGTGTATAAATGTATGTTTCTTCATGTCGGACTTCTGGTGGAACCTCTTTCCGCAGTAGGGGCACGGGAACGGCCGCGTGTCAGAGTGAATGAGCAGGTGTGTGGAGAGAGTCGACGACCTCTTAAACACCTTCCCACAAACCTTACAACCAAAGCTCCGCTCCTGAAACACACATTCACACAGGCTGTGTTTAGAAGAGAGTACTGCCATACTGCATCTATGTAGACTCTTCACACAGTATGTTCTGTATGCATGATATTTGGGTGATCTACTACATCTTTACTCATTATTTGATAAGACTGCCAAGAGTTTTTTAGATTATTTAATTTCAAGTAATTAAATAAACTAAAATAAAACAAACACAATAAGGTTTTAGTTAACTATAATAACCTCGGTACAGTATTTACTTGCATACTATGTATACAGCCAGCTGTTTATTACTTACTTTCACTCTCAGTATTCCTGGTCTGTACCCATAAGGCTGTTGGGTATGGCCCAGGGAGCCGGCCAATGGGAGAGCAGGCCTGTTGATATGTGACTCGCACAAGTGCGATGCCAAACCCACAGCAGAGGACAGGAGCTACAGAAGACATAGCAATATTAATATCATATCATAAATGGAAATAACATTGTGTTTTACATTGTTCTAATGTGTTACTGTTAAACCACATGTGATCTTATGTGTATCAAGTTTGGGGATTAAAATGTGCATGTCATCACGTATGAAACATGAAACCCACACAAAAACCCACATCTGATTTTGTATAAGTTGCGAATGTGTGGAAATCCTGTCAGGTGATCAGATAAGGACTAAAGCGTTGTCAAATCTGAATTGTCAAAAAATTAAATCATCAGTCTCTACATATTTTACTCTATTAATTTTTACTTTATAAAATGTTCTAGCCACGCTTTCCCTCTGCATAAATCAGGTTTTTCTCTATATTTCTGGCGGAAACAGATGAATAAACAAAGACATGGCTTGGCTTGGCTTGGCTTGGCTTGGCAAAACAAGAATCCAGACATGAATAAACTCACCAGCACCGCAGGTTACACAGTTCAATACTTGACAAAGAACAAAGGTAACATGAGGGCTATTTATATCAAACAATGCTGGTCACATGACAAGAACCAACCAATGAGAACATGACACATGAACCAAAGAACCAATCAAAACATAACACAGAGACAAGGGAATCACATGACAGAACATGACTGTGGCCAAACAAACTACAAATTAAAAGTAACCCAAACAGTTACAGATTTCACATCATCAGCTGTGGCTTATGAATCTAAATGCATTTGTTCTGTGCTGTCAAGCTGATAATTACAGTGTGTTCAGTAAAGGACACACACGGCCGTTCCTCACCTTCTCACAGTGCGGACATTCACACAGCGGCGTCTGGACATTGCTGAGCTGATGGTGACTGAGTAAAGCCTGAATCAGACGCTCCAGCTCGCTCTGTCTCTCCACCGCAGCAGAGCATGATAGGTTAGACGATGGACATACTCCAGACTGCTTCACTGCCATCACACACAATACAATAGAATGGAATATGTCCTGTCTTTTCATCTCAGCATGCAAAAATGACATGAATTCAAATAAAACAAAATGTTAAGTGATGTTTTTGTGCAGTACAAGGATTTAATCATTAATGGAG